>OY757939.1:32007648-32250894 GCA_963585895.1 Sepioteuthis lessoniana
GAGTTTGTGATACTGTTTATCCAGACATTAAGTGGTTAACATTAGAGCAGATTTTCAGGGTCCTATAATTACTAACCACATTATTTTTTGTTCTTTGTGTAACATTATTATGAACGCTGTCAACAATATTTGTCTAAATCAACATTTTAATGCATGAAAATAAAACAAAACTATAAAACTTATTGAATTAAACAATAATTATTCATGATAGTTCATGTGAGGGTGTTGAGTCCAAGCAAACTCAAGGGCAAATCACTTGTTCTGAGAGAATTCTTATTGCTTCAAAATAGACTTAAGAGGCTGAGCGTGAAAAGGCTGACCCACAGAATTACCACTTATATGTAAATTATGATAGAAAGACACAGTTAATGTTGGTTGATGACTGTCAGTTTCTTGCTTATAGGTTCATCTGACCAAGTGATTCCCACATGGTGGGTATAATTTTATATACTGTTGTGTGGGGTCATAATGGGAAGGGTGATCTAGTTTGTACTTCATAGTTATTCATATATATATTGTATTAATTTTTTAAAAAATTTCTTTACTCTATTATGTTTAATTATTTTCTAGTGTTTTATATGTTGTTTTTATTATCAAAACTGTGCTGTCAGCTGGACTCAAATATTTTAATTTTATTGTTATAGAATATTAAAAATCAAATTAGAAAGACTAACAAAACTAAGAATCCATATAAAAAGTTTAGCTTTTATTTCAGTTGATTTCTATATAAAATTATACATGGGATTGTTTTTAATTCATTCAAGAAAAAAACAATAACATTTGAAATCATTAATAGCAATAAATTATTTATTAAACCTAGATTTGTTAAACCCATTATGCAAATTGCCCACACCACCATATACTATGTAAATCTTTATTTATTGGTGATATATAACACATATTGCAGGATTTTAAATAGATTAATAACATGGGATGTTTCGAGGCAAAACTCATTCAGTTAGACATTAATCGAGACGTTGATAAATAAGATGTTAATTAAGATTAAATGATGATTATCTTATAATAATTTTGAATATAATGTAAATAACTAAGAGAATTATTTGTGGTGACATATTTTGGTTACAAACATGTATTCCCTATGAAAATAAGGTTTGATTTTATCGTTTATTTTTTAAAATTCATATTGTTTTTAAATCTTAATTTTTTTCTATTAATCTTTGGAGTTATTAGTTTTCAGCTGGCTAAGGATGGTTTGTTTTCATGCCTACATTTGAATAAGAATTCTGATTGTTTATGTAGGATTTTTTTTTGTGGGGGCACATGATTATGGTTTTGTTTCAAAGATATTTTAACTTGGATCTACATATGCTCTATCCTCAATATTGAACACCCTTATAAATATAACAGACTATATTATTAATTATATATATATATATATATATATTATTTTATTCACTTTTCAAAAGTATGAAGCCCTTATCTCTCCAGTTATAGGTGTATAAGATTTAATGAAGTGTTATTTCGTGGATAACACCCTGTTTCTTATAATGCATTAGGTTATCCCTAAGAGAGTACACACACACACACACACACACATATATATATAAGGTGACAAATTTGGATTTTTTGCACTAACATCCTTGACAATGACCAATGATGGTCAAAAGTATATATACTTGGGTTGAAACATAGGAGGTTTTAGACTATTATTAACCTATCTTCATTCTCAATTGTGACATCTCCCTTACGAACATGAAAAAGGCTAATAAAAAACCTAACTCCAAATCCTTGTCTGTCATCTTTTAATAAAATATTCCTACAAGAAAATCTGCTGCTTACATACATACAGTGTGTGTATGTGGGTATAATATATATATATGGGGAGAATAAAATAACCCTAGACAGGTTGACATGTTGCTAAAATCATTCACTTAGATGTGTCTGAAAGTTTAATGAATATTAATGTTTCTTATTTTCGGGAGTCTGAAACCTATCACTATTTTCTTTGCAGGTATTTATTATGTTGTTTATCATCACTAAAAGACAAATTTCTCGTCTTACCATCAGATCTGCTCGACGACCACATATAACCATTGGAACTGGAATACCAAAAGTATGTATGTCAGTACTCTTATGTGCTTGTAAAATCAGCTTTGTATCTCTCTTCTAGTAAAGATCTCATCCATGCAGAACAATGATTGGGTAAAATAGTAAAATTGAACAAAAATTAATTAGGAAATAATTTTTTGCCATGGTGTTTCAAAGAAATAAGTGGTGGGGGGAGTCTCTATGGTATTGTGGCTAATGTGCTGGACTGCAACATTGTTGTAAATAAGTTCAAACTCCAGTCACATTATTTTATTCACTTTTCAAAAGTATGAAGCCCTTATCTCTCCAGTTATAGGTGTATAAGATTTAATGAAGTGTTATTTTGTGGATAACACCTTGTTTCTTATAATGCATTAGGTTATCCCTAAGAGAGTAGTCTAGTGTAAAATATTCAGTTGGAAACAGAACAAGTCAATTAATATAATTGGACATTTAATTGTACACAACACAACTAGGGAACTTGGTTCTCATCTTAGGCTATACAAGAGTCACAAGTGTTCAAACAGAAAGGTCCATATAGCAAAAAGAGGGAAACTACTTACTCTTCTTAGGTCTGGAATTTAAAGTAGGAAGGCTCCATGTGCTCACAGCTGAGGAGTGAAACATCATGTTTGCTCAACTCAGTGTCTTGTTTGTGAAAGAGATGGATTCCCCAGTTCACCTTGCATGTGACCAAAAAAGAATTCATGATGTGGGAGAGTTCCTCAAACACTGTGACAAGGGATACCACTCCGTTTAGTCTTTCAAAAGGTGAAATAGTACTTCCACTGTTCTACCAGGATGGCTTTGGTATTAAATAACCCAGCAAGGTTGACATGCCATTAAACAAAGAAACTAAACCTGAGAAGCAAGATACGCGTTGCTTACCCAATAAAAATTACTAGAAATAATTTAATGAAAATTAGAAATATCTTAGAGCATTTTGAGAGATTCAGAGAATTTTTTTCTGTATTAATGAACACTTGAAACTTGTAATCAGACATCTGTCTTTAAAAATCTTTTCCTTTCCATAAAAAAGAATGACACTTCATGATAAAGTGTGGAGGGTACTGAGTGAAAGACAATAGTCAGAAATACGCAGCACATTCAACTCCTGCTGATTTGGTAAAAGAGAAAGTGGTCCAACATGTGTAATATCCTTCAAAAACTTTTGAAAAAATATCTTGAGTTTAACATTTTATTTTTATCATGGCACTTTAGGGAGACTCAATGAATTTATAATTGTTCTTATAATGTACATTTAAAACCTGTAAGCAGACATTTGACTCTAAAAATCTGTATCTCTGACACACAAAATTCAATTTACAGTAATCTCTTTCCATAATAAAATGATATGACCCTTCCCAACAAAATATGGAGTGAATTTATGTACTAACAGAAGCGTCCTTTCTCCAAGATCCCAATTAAAGTCCCCTCTTTCCACATTGCCAATGAAAGCCCCCTTCTCTCCAAGATGTTGATTAAAGTCCCTCCAGGTTGCCAATGAAAGCCCTCCCCCCTCTCCAATTAAAGACCCCTCCTCTCAAAGGTGCCAATTAAAGACCTCCTCTCCAGGATGCTAATTAAAGAACCCCTTTCCCAGAAACCACCTTTCTTGCAATGTACATTTTCCATTACATATCTGTTAACCTTCCAAACCATTTTGTCTAGTATTTATCCATTCCCTCCACTTTGGGCAGAATATGAAACATGGTCAAATTTTTAGATAGAGCTCCTCTCAAGCACACACACACACACATACACACACACATATATATAAACTGTATCTGATGGTGAGGCTACAGTTCTGGAGATCTGGGGAGTGTGGAGTACTTTCATTGCATTTACTCCCAAATCCATTCTGATATGAAGTTGTTGTACCCGTTAGGGCCCCAGCTATAGTTCAAATAGACGAAAATTAATTAATATTGGATAAGAATATGTAAAACTATATAACTGTGTAAATTATTTGTATTAAGAATAGTTACTTGAAGTTATAATTGTTTACTGATTGATGATTTTTATCAGGTGAAACCATTATAACTGTGTGCAAACAAATGATTAATATTAAATAGAAATAATTACATGAAACTATAAAATTATTAGTATTAGGTAGGAATACTTGTAACCATACAATTATTTGAAGCTATAATTGTTTATTGAGGATTATTATTAATTTCTAGAAACCATATAAATGTGTGCAAATTATTTGTATGAGATAGGAATACTCGAAATCATATAACTGTGTTTAAAAAAAAACTTAAACAGCTGCACAAAAAATGTAAATATAAATGTACTTTGAATGCAATTCTCTAACCTCTAGGCATAAAATAACCCTAGATGGTTTGACATATCATTAAAATCAATCAATCAAAAAAACCACTCTGGAAATTTTGAACCTGTATGAAGTTAACTGAATTTTTTTTTTTTTTTAAATTTTGGTTGTTATTTTTCAGCGACTTCAGAAAGAAATCCAACGGCGTCTGCGCCATGTAAAAAATATAAAGTTTGAACCAAGTTTGCTTCAAAAGCCTTCATCAGAAACAGAGAATGAAGCTGATATTTCAGGTAATTCATACAAGTATTTTTCCCTATTTGAAGGGTTTAGAATCTGTTAACTGGATCCAGTGGTACGGCTACAGTTCAGGAATTTTGTTTATTCAAACTTGTGATAATTTGTCAAATTATTCCAATGCTAACACACATCTCAAGTGATTTGAATGATCCTTGTGCAAATTGTTTTGCTTGAATATATTATTGTAATTATTTGTGTAGAACATGCATGCTTAATTTTGGTCTATGAGATTCTGGGGAAAAAATTGTACACTGATTTTTTGGAATTTGTAGCAGCTAAATTTAACCTTTGTTCAACTTTTTATCTGTTTGTTCTGACTGAAAATAAGAATTTATATAGTTTACATTATGATTTAAAAGAGAAAATTTACACATTAATCAAATGTAATTAAATTTGCACAGTAATTAAATGTAATTAAATTTGTGCAGTAATTAAATGTAATTAAATTTGTGCTGTAATTAAATGTAATTAAATTTGTGCTGTAATTAAATGTAATTAAATTTGCTCAGTAATTAAATGTAATTAAATTTACACACTAATCAAATGTAATTAAATTTACACACTAATTAGATGTAATTAAATTTGCACACCTATTAAATGTAATTAAATTTGCACACTAATTAAATGTAATTAAATTTGCACACTAATTAAATGTAATTAAATTTGCACACTAATTAAATGCAATTAAATTTGCACATTAATTAAATGTAATTAAATTTGCTCAGTAATTAAATGTCATTAAATTTGCTCAGTAATTAAATGTAATTAAATTTGCACACTAATTAAATGTAATTAAATTTGCACACTAATTAAATGTAATTAAATTTGCTCACTAATTAAATGTAATTAAATTTGCACACTAATCAAATATAATTAAATTTGCACAGTAATTAAATGTAATTAAATTTGCGCAGTAATTTAATGTAATTAAATTTGCGCTGTAATTGAATGTAATTAAATTTGCACACTAATCAAATGTAATTAAATTTACACACTAATTAGATGTAATTAAATTTGCACACTAATTAAAGCAACCACACAGAACTGTTTACTCAACAAGCTTTGCTGCAAAAATAGGTTCACATTTGAAGAAAGAAAATTATAAACACATTTCAGTGGATATTTCTCTGTCGTGTTATATGATTAAGGAATGATTTTTTTTTTATATTTATCATTTTTCGTTAATTATATTTTATCATTCAATTTGGTAAGGCTTTGAACTATTCGAGTCTCTTAGTTCAGGTGCATATCCATTTGGTGCAGTCTTAGAACCGTGGGGAAAAATATGACAATCATCATTTGTTATAATAACCCCCCAGACAGGAAATGGTGCTGGAGTGTCGATGACGTCTTGCCTGGAAGAGATGGTCCTGAGAATTTGAGGATTTTGCAAAAAAGGTAGTTGAGATTGGACCATTGAGGCGAGAGTTGAATTTTGACCATTGAAAGATGTAGTTGGGTTTTTCGGATCTCTACCGACTGAGATCTTAAACATCACAAGATGTGCCGTGCGTTGGGGTGGGGTCAGCTTAGTATGGTCAGCAAAGACTTTTAAGAATTGTGTCTCTCTCCTCATGTCACCATGGACTGAAGTCAGAAATTAATAAACTGTTCATATCTGAAACAACAGAGTCTGCCTGTGTTTTGTATTTGTATATGCATCTGTATCACTGTTGTGATGAGATCACCAAATTATACAACAGTGTAAGACACATTAGTTTGGACTATAGATATAACTTACTTTCAATCATCCCATCCTGATTATAGCCAAATTGGCTGGGGTTGTAGAATATGCTGACTGCATTTCTGCAGAGGGGTAAAGACTCCCCTCTTTCCACTGAGTGTCCTGGATATGACACCAAACCATCTGATGGTGAAGCTCCAGTCTTTGAGCTTTGGAGAATGAGGAGTATCCCTTCATTGCTATTAATCCCAGATCAACTCTGACCTGGAGTGATTGTATCTGTTAGAGTTCCGTGGGTCAAATAGAGCTGTTCCATTATTTAACTGTGTAAATGAATGAATAATGTTGTATAGCAATTCTTGAAATTGTTTTAACTGTGTGCAAACAAATGAACTCTGGCTTGTTAAAAAATGATGTTACCTACAAATTATTCATTTACATATATATATATATATATATATAACAGGATTTAGCATTAAATAACCTACAATCGAACTTCCTGAATATGGTTAGGCATATGACTGTAAAAAATGTTAATCCTATAGTTCTTGTGTGTAATTTGCAGCTCTTAATATTGGACTGAAAAATCTGTAAAAATAGCACACAAATTATAATGGGATATCACAAGTAAAAATAAGTCTGAGAGAAAGTATATCTAATGTAACTTTTCAGAAATAAGGGGTCTGCTGCCTTATCCAATTGACTCTTTATTTATCATTTATAAATATCTTTGTATCCCTTAGATTATTTAAAAAATTTTCTTTACAGATATCAATAATAATCAGAAATATCGTATGAAAGCTTGTGATGGTTTCTCTACACTTGGTGAGTTGAATTCAATTCTTTTTTTTCTCTTTCATGTAAATTTATTTGTTCTTTGATTATTAAGTTTCTTTTTTTCTCTTAGAAAAGTGAAGAGTGTTTTGATTATTTTCGAGGTTATTTTCCCTAAAAGGCTGATGAAGTATCTGAACTTAAAATTCTTTTTTGTTAACTTCTATGATCTTTTGTGATAGAAATATAAGATGAAATAAGAAATAAAAGAAATTTTAGAATGTATTGGAAACTGAAAATAAAGTTGTATTTTTCAATAATTGTATAAAATCTTGAATTACACACTAAAAATAGTAATTGCATATTTTGAATGTTTTCATGCTGATTTCAACTTTGATATTTTAATATAGATTTGAATTTTTTTTAATTTCATTTTAATTTTTGAATTAAAAAAAAAATTCCAAACTTGCTCACTTCAGGTGGCAGCAAACATGGCTTGTGTTGCCATTGGAAGGTATTACAAAATGAGTAAATATATATATAATGAGTGAGCTGAAAAGTTCATATGATGATGTCATATCTGCTGTTGATGACTTTTTTGACTAATGGGATCCAAGCACTGCAAAACTGATGGAAGAAGTATGTGGACTGCGAGGAGAAGTATGTTGAAAAATAAACCTCATCTGGTCATGTTCCATGAGAGTATCTTGGTTAGCTGATGAACTTTTCTCACAACCCTTGTGTGTGTGTGTATCTATCTATCTATATATATATATATATATATATATATATGTGTGTGTGTGTGTGTGGACAAAGTTGGTGTCATAATTATTCACTTCTGAATATTTGTATATGTTTTAAGGAAATGCAAATATTTGCAAGTACTTATTTTGCATTTAGTTTTGAATAATTTGTGAATATTTTTAGAAGTTTTGTTCTATTATATTTATAGTTATAGATTTTCTCTTCTTTTTTAAATTGGTGAAATCCAAAATTATTTGTCTCCTTCCAATCTTATGGAAATTATGAAATAAAATTGCTCTATGAGAATTGTAACTTTATTTTCTTAATTTGACATTTAATACAAGCACCTTTCTTCTGTGGAGGGGGTGTCCTCGTGGTGTAATGGTTAAAGCAATGGACTGCGGAATCGTAGTACGCGAGTTCGTACTCCAGTCGCGCTATTACGTTCACTTTCGGGCAAATACCCTTGGGAAAGGTATGAACCCTCTTATCCTCCCAGCTATGGGTTAAATAGTACCACTACTGTTCTTCTAGGAGAATGGCTTTGGCATTAAATAACCTAAAAAGAGTTGATATGCCATTAAACAAAGAAACCAAACCAAACCTTTCTTCTGTTTTATGCTCAGATAAGACCAAACTAGAATTATTTGGTTACATGATCTCTTGGTATATATGGAGGAAATTGAATAAAGTTCACTAACCAAAAAATACCCTTCCTACAATTAAGCACGGTAGTGAGAGTATTATGCTTTGGGGAGGTCTTGCTGCTTCTGGACTTGCAGAGCTAGTGAGATTACAGAGTATCCTGGATAAAGAGCTGTATTTGTGTATTCTTTGAAATAATATAAAACAAAGTGCCCGAATCTTTGTAATGAAATACTTAAATGATAGTAAAATTAAGTTGTACCCTGCATAAAGTCCTGACCAAAACCTCATTGAAAATTTATGGGCTTATTTCAAGAAAAAAGAAGACAGAAATCCTTCAAATTTGAAGGAAGTAGAAACTATTGCCAGGGAAGAATAAACCATAATGTCTTTCAGAGTGTATAGTGATCTTGTAAAGAACTATCAAAAATGATTAAAGGCAATAATTGATAATAAAGTTTACACAAATGATTATTGACGCAAGAGGGCTAATAATAATGTGTGTGTTTACCCAAGTCCTCCATAACAAGCAGGATGTGACACAAGGTCAGTTTTTAAGTGAAGTAAAGCTGGTTTGAGTTCAGAATTTTCTGACTATTTGCCTAATCAAAGCTAAAGAGCCCACCTGCCCTATAGCTGAGGTTGGGGACAGATGGATTTTTATGCCTTTTTTGAGGCATGATGTGTAATGCAAACAGCAATGTTGATAACCCAATCCCAGTGTGGTTTCACCTCCTGACAATACCTGCTTATCAGGGCTGAGTTTATTGTTTGGCACTTGTTTGGTACCTCTAAATGGAAATGCTGAGGGGACCAAACATTTTTTGTGACAGTCATGCATGAGTCTTGATTTGTTCATCCCCCTCAATAAAATGACCTTGTGTCAAATCTAGCCTGTGGGAGATAGGATAAAGCTGAAATGACAATAATCAAAAGAAAAGTTTTAGGCATTTTAAATACAAAAGAATTGAATTTAGTTGTCTGTTCCTGTTAACAGAGAGTTATCTCCTCAATAATTAGGATATAACAGTTCCTCTGTTAAAAAAAGATGAAAAAAATTTTTTTTTGTTTTGTAGAGGAGGAAATTGTTAAACATGACGCAGACTGTGGTGAAAGACTACCAACCGAAACAGTTCGCCAGTATTTATATCGGTTGCATACAAGTGGCATCTTGACCAAAGTTCCCTTGGAACTTATTCGAAATGTTGTTCTTCTCTATGAAAATGCAAGGCACACTCCACAGGTAAGGAGTTAGACAAAAAACAAAACAAAACAAACAATACAGGATGATTTTTTTTTTCCTTTCATTAACACTCTTATGGAAGCACCTTTATGATATAATTTTAAACAGTCTCTATACATTCATCATATCTATCAACACATTCTTGGAATCTCCCAGAGATGATTAAAAAAAATGTTGATATTTCTATCGGAGTATATTTATATGACCCTATGGACTTCTAGATATACGGTTAGAAATGTGTGTGTGTGTGTGTGTGTGTGTGTGTGTGTATATTTTAGTGTAGGTATATGTATGTCCACATTTGGGTCTGCCAGATGATATAGATGTGTATATATGTGGAGGTATGTAACACTATGGACTCTTAGGTGCCATAGTAAATATATATATATCTAGTTGCAAGTATGATCATATGGTTAGATGTATTTGTATGGGTGTATGTATTTTCTGCATGGATGCTGAGTGAAGTGAATAGATATCTTAAGTGGAGATGGTTAGATAAGTTTGATAAAAATGTTTAGGCCACAACTTAAAAAAGTTAAATTTCATTGTCATCCTTTTTAGAGTGTCTTGGAACTTACAGTCTGGCAATATTTTATGTTTGGCCTTATGGGTGGTTTGTGCTTGGAAGTAGGGAGAATTTGTCCTTGCATATATACTGGTGAGATTTGCTGTGAATCGGGAGTCAGTTGGTTAGCAGTGACTAGAGAGACAACTTCGAGCCGAGATTTAGCTGTGAGAGGAGGCAGTTTGTTAGCAATGACCAAATAGGCAGCAGTGGCCAGTTAAGCTCACACCGCATACCAAAAGAGGTTGGGGCAGAGCAGAGCTAGAGAAGGGTCCCAGAATGTCATACTCACATCTGTGAGCAAGTCTAGTCTTTCAGATCTTGTGTTTGTCTTTTCTTTTTGTTTGTAACACTGCTGTCTCTTGGACTTTAGTATTGTTATATGCATCTGCAAAATACAACAATATGAAGTCCAATGTCACTGTGCAGCTAGATACATTCAGATCTGATTGACTGGTCACTTTATGACCTTTGGAAAATGCAACCAATACAAAGATAACTAGGGCGTTTTTAACAGTGAGAATTATTGTTGATGAAGATCTGATTTTTAAATGGCTTGTCAAGACGTGTCCTATTGGATTTTTGTTTCTAGTAAGATGAAAGATAATTATATTATCACTGACTATCCTTTTGTTTCTGCCCCACTTTGCACATAAAAAAGATTCTTTTGCCCTTACATATTTATTATATAAATACAAGGTGGATCAGGATGGAAGTAACTGGGCAATCAATTATATAACTGCCCTATTATGGGATTCATATATATATCATCTATATTATAGCAATCTGATTTTTCTATGACACAGCAGAAATGGCACATAATAACAAGATTTTTGTTAGAGCATTAGCATTAAAATGCTCCAACTTAAAGAATAAATGTAGTTTTCAATTTACTTTGCAATAATGTGTAGATTCTTTGATCATGCTCATTTCAATCATAGTTTTTCTAGGGAGATAACTATTAAATGCTAATTATAGAATACTTCTTATTTGCACTTGATTGATATAAGTTTTATAAATAGGATGACTTGACATTGACCTTATGGTTGCCAAATTTAGCCTTTTAATGAATGCATGAAAGCCTACAAATAAATAATTTAGAAAATTTTACACACTTGTATTTGAATTGTTTTCATCTTATTTTATTTCTTTTAAAGTCATTTGAAGAACCAGAATATACAAAGTTCAAGGAAAATCTCCATTTAATCATTACTCAGTAAGTAATTGTATCAAAATTATTCATTTGTCTTGTTGCATGTGACATTCACGTGTAGAGTTTATTTTAGAAGTACTTGACGCCTTGATAATTTGGAAGTTCACTTCCTTCTTTCACACATTTAACAATGAATCTTGTTGACATGCTGGGAAAAAACAATCCCAAAATACAAATGTTATGATAGTTTATTCACTATCACAATTTTCCTAGTTGCCTTTAATTCACTTATTTTCTCTGTAGATAGAAATGCTGGTTGTTTTTTCTTGTCTTCTATGAACAGTTGGATCATCTATGTATTTTAAATTTTTCTAGTTTTTAAGGTTTTTTTTTTTTCTTGACCTCATATTCTAGATAGATATTTCTTTTCTACTCAGATTTATGTGAAGATAACTTTGCTTACCCTTATTCATGTATTGTAGTTAGGGTATCAACATTAGAGAATGAGAAAGTTTGTTGGACAGTACTCATATAAATCTTTGAATCCATAAGCTCAATATTTCTGGCTGAGCACTAGTTTAAGTTGCATGCAATTTTTCTAAACACTGAATATTTTGGGCTGATTGCTATTTTACTATGCACTATAAGCCTAATTTCAGGCTGAGTGCTTTTTTGATATACCACCCTGTTGGCTGGATCTGTAGAATATGCTGACTACTCCTCTGCAGAGGGTTTAAGAATCTCCACCCCACAAAAAACAAAAAAAACAAAGCTACCTGTCGGCTGTGGTTGGCAACCTGTAATGCTTAAGGACAGGATCCTAGTGGCTGAGCAGTCAGTAACCAGAGTAGTCACATGACCTGCAACATTCCACTTTGACCTTTACTGGTTTAGATTGGCAGTTGGAGAGGCCTGATCTGATTTGATCAATTAGTTAGTCATCATCAAGCCCTAGCCCCTATATTATTGTCCTGAACATATTCTTCAAATTTCTCTTGTGGCAAACACCCAATCCTTTTTATCATAAAGATCCTAGCAGGCAGTGCCCGTGGGTCAGTCACATTGAGAAAAATAAAACTTTTAGTGTCCTGGTATGACACAAAATTACATATGATTTCGAGGCTTCAATCCTGGAGTTTGGGAAAAGTGTTCCACTTTCATTACCATTACTCTAAGGTCCACTCTGACCCAGTGTGGTAGTACCTTTGTTAGAGGACTATTCAATCATTTATTAAGGATTATTATTGTTAGTTATTTGAAACCATACAACTGTGTGCAAATTGTTTATATCAAGTATGAATACTTGATAAATAGAATTACTTATGTTAGATAGTAATACTTGAAACCATTGAACTGTGTTTAAACAACGGAGCTCTAACAACTCCTTTAAAAATATAGTTACCTATAAACTATTCACTTACAAATTATATATATGTGGATATATATATATATATATATATAATATGACACCAAAGAATTTAATTTTTTATTTTTATATAAAAAATTATATATATATATATATATATATATATATAATTCAATTCTTTGGTGTCATTATAAATTTATTTCAGGTATAATAATCCTCTTCAGATGTCATCATAGACCTGAAATAAATTTATAATGACACCAAAGAATTGAATTTTTTATTTTTATATGAAAATTTTTTTGGCTCTGCACGTTGAATTTTGATGTATTCTTAATCCAAAATTAATTATATGTTGATAGCTGTTGGCATTGAGTACTCAAATTTGATACTCTTACCATCTGGATTTTTTCCTCAAATTATATATATATATATATATATATATATATAGCATTTGGCATTAAATTGATAGAGGTTGTTTGCATTTCACATTGTGCTAATACATTTGGAAAAGGTATAAATTCAATTATTCTCCTTCCAGCTATGGGTAAATAATTGGGCAGACTGGGCTTTTTAACCTTGCTTTGGTCTAGGAGAAGGAAAACTCTGAATTTAAACCAGTTGTAGACCTGAAGAAGGATGGATTCAATCAAGCTATTCCTGTCCATCACACACTACATGAGTAATGCCTCCATGACAAACCAGGTTATGAGATCAGCTGTCCACAAATTCTAGTTGTAAAAATTCAGCTACTATAAGGTTTATTTGAAAGCGATCATAAAAAAGATTTTTTACATGAGCATAAAGCCCCAAAAAATAAATGGGAGAGGGGAAAAGGAGTGGTCTTTATGAGCCTGTGCTAACCTGGGAGACCCTAGCTAGCCACAATTTCTGACCCAGTCATACAGGTGCTAACAGTCAAAAGTAGTAGTGATCTAGATTTACTTGGCAAACAGGAATAAACTGCTACCAAAAATCTGATTTATTTAAGATAAATCCTTGGAATAGTCCATTTCTAGTTGGTAGTGTGGTCTATACTATTCTCTAAATAAACACTTTAATATTCATTATTTAACACCGGTGACAAATAGATTTTTGCGATTACAGAATATTTTGATGTTTGTGCATGTTTGAATTTTGTTTTGCTTGCTTTTTTTTTTTTTTTTTTTTAACTGTTGTTTGCGTCCTTGAATTGTTAAACTATTGACAAAATGATCCCACCATTTTTTTCCCTTTTAAACCTGTTTGTATTAATTTTCTTTCATTTCATCAAAGTTATTTTTATTTTTCATTTAAAAAAATCTTTCTGGAAGCTGTTATGAATAATGTGATGAAGACTATCATTTGGGAACTTTACAGGTTGTCATCTGGGAAGACTCGTCCAGGCATCCAGGTATCTCTGAACGATTTTTGGCTCTAATGAATAGCTCAAAATTAGCTTCTTACAAAGCCCTGCACGTATCTCTCTTAGCAACCATTCATCACATTTCAGATTTTTTCCAACAATGTGAGCCAAGTAAATGACCATTTGGTTGAATGTATTTTCTTCTGTCCTTAGTGCGTTTCGAATCTGCTCTTAAGAAAAGATTGTTTTTGTTTCTAGGTGCTCATTAGTTGGAAGCTAGATAAGCACTGTGCTAAACCCCCGTTGTATTGCACACCCGATCCTCAATACAGTTTGTCCGTCTGTGTCTCTGTGTCAGGGCAAGGAAAGGGAAGAAAGAAGGCCTCAAATTGATTTTGATAATTTTAATACCAAATATTTTTTCTTTTTTCAATCTCTCATTGCAACAATTTAAGCACAGCCAAAACATATAGCCACCAAATTTTCTGTGATTACTTATGGAACCCTGAAGCGTGTCTTTAGCATGGTTTTTGAAAATTCCAAAACATTTCTAGTGGGAGTTTGATTTACAATGTAAATATAATGCTAAACTGGACCCTTACTTTGTGTTCCTCTAGATGTTGAAAATGTAGGTACTTGAAATCTGTTGTGAAATTTCTGAAGATATTCAAATGTGATTCAGAAGTTCAGGTTATTTTGTAAGTTTTCCTTAGTCTGGCACTTAGGTTTTCTACAGTATCTGATGTTAATAGTCACCCATCTGAGTACTGACCAAACTTACTATTACTTAACCTCTAGAGAGAATCAGTGAGACTTTCAGTGTGACTTGACTGCAAGTCCAAGAGTTCATGTTGGTGATAGTTTTCAAGATAAGATTCTGTGTGTGAGTATATATATATATATATATAATCAATAATGAGATACAATAAATATTTATTAAATAAGATTTAATATATCTAGATACAAATAGATTTGATATATCTAATGAGATTTGATATATGTGTGTGTGTGTGTATATATATATATATATATATATATATATATATATATATATATATATATATATACTTTAAGAAAAACAACGAAACCGGACACATAGGATTATAAATTTATATATAAATTTATAAATTATATATATATATATATATATATATATATATATATATATTAATGATCAGATTTTATGTATGTGTTTTTATATATATATATATATATATATATATATATACTGGCTCATTGGCCTAGTGGGTAGAGTGTTCGTTAATGGTCCAGGAGACCGGAGTTCAATCCCAGTTCGAGTCATACCAAAGACTTAAAAAAATGGTACTTGATACCTCCTTGTTTAGCACTCAGTATTATAAGGTATGTATCAAGGGTAAAGTGGAGCAATCCAGGGAAAGGAGTAGCACCCTCTCCTACACCTCGGTGTAGTAGCTATTGAAAAGGGAGTCTTTGTGTTGCCCTCAACTAAGGTTGCCAACTTTACTTTATATATATATATATATATATATATATATATATATATATATTTAATACAATTATGTATTTGATATGTGTATATATATATATATATTTCTATTTAATGATATATTGAGTAATCTTTTAAGGTTCTGGGCTCAGCACAAATGAAATACATATCAGATATATTTGTCAGTAAGATATATTCTGAAAATATCCTTTTACCTTTTCTTGGAAAAGTAACATCACTCCCCCATGCTGTCAACTCCTTTCAATTAATAGACAATTTTTCCACTGATTCCTTTTTACCTCTCATAAGATTTCCTAAAACATTCAAAACTTTTAAATTTTACTAACAGATTTTTGTTAAAAAAAAAACTATTTGTATTAGAGGTTCATAAAAAGTGGGAAAGTACAGTCTTGTTTGCAATAAAAACTTTGTGGACATATTATATACTTTAAAGTATTAGTAGCTAACTTTCTTTTGTCTCTCCCCTTCAACCAGATTTTGTGTAGATGTAGGGAGTATTTAAACTTCGGTCTTGAAATGAATCGGATATAGTCGGGAAAGCTCAATGTGATTTAATCTTTTGAAACTGGGCATCCTGAATTTCATCTGGAATAACAATGTAGAAACAAATTCCACCCTTACACCATAAGACAGAAACCATTTGAGAGAA
Source organism: Sepioteuthis lessoniana (assembly GCA_963585895.1). Classification (NCBI taxonomy): domain Eukaryota; kingdom Metazoa; phylum Mollusca; class Cephalopoda; order Myopsida; family Loliginidae; genus Sepioteuthis; species Sepioteuthis lessoniana. The sequence continues at coordinate 32,023,927 of OY757939.1, forward strand.
AGTTGTTCAGATAAAAAATTTATTCTTAATAACATTGAATGCCCCGCAAAAAATTGATAAATAAAAATGGTACAACTTGTAGGAACAAAAAAATGACCAAATTATGACAAGTGTTGAAGAATGTGTTGTTGTCTGTGTGCTGCCAATATCACTTCCTACTTTTTCCCTTTGTTATTAGTTGCAAAATAGCACAAAAGCTAAAATACTTTCTTGCCATTACAAGTCTTTAACCCATTCTTCTGCTGCAGTTAACCCCCCCCCCAAAAAAAAAACAAAAAAAACCAAACCCTTAGTGTTTATGTCTAGTTGCAATTGTAATGTTTTGTCTCTTGATCAATATCCTGAATCTCATCTACAAAAAACACATTTGCAATGCTAAACCTTTTTTACTGCCCCCAATCTCCAAGTCATTCCTGCCAAAAATGCTCACTGTATTTCCATCTTTAATATCCAGTAAAAAAACGAAAAGATTTATTCATTAAACTTAATGTTTCCTTTGTGCCAATTTTTGATTTAATGTTTCCTTTGGTTTTTTTCTATCTGGTTCAATTCCTTATTTTTCTCTGCTTGTTTTACTCACAAGATTTCAACTTCTGTACTATTCATTTTTAAAAATATATTTTTATTAGCCTAATAAAAAGAATACCCTAGACCAGTGCTTCTCAAACTATCTTATACCAGCAGGATATTTTTCCAATGTGCCACGAGTTGGTACCATATTTGCAAGTTAGTGTATAGCTTTCATTTCTGATCATATTCCAAGTATTTTTATCTGTTGTATCACACAGCATGTGAAAAGAATAATATTGAATAATACTGAAAGATTTTATGTATTTTTATTTTTACATTATGTGTTGCATATATGATGATCATGTGAAACTGGGGGAATCTCTATGGTGTAGTGGCCAGTATGCTGGACTGTGACATCACCATAAGTGAGTTCAAACTCCAGTCACAATTACATTCACTTTCTGACTAGAAAGGTTTGAACCCCTTTGTCTCTCCCAGCTATTGGTTAAATAGCACCATTAAAGTTCTACAGGATGTCTTATAGAATAACCCATGAAGGTTGATATGCCATTAAACAAAGAAACCAAACTAATAATGTGAAACTGGAAACTCGTCACATACTAGCAGTTGATGATGTGCATATCAGTAATTTGAATAGCATTGCCTTAGACTAATGTTAGTTTGAATCAATAATCAACAAATTCTTCTATAATTATAGAACCCTTACCTTTTCATTTGTTTCCCCATTTCTGTTTTTTAAACCTTTGAAACCATATGCCCATTATTTTGGACTATTTTACTGAAGGATGAAAGTGTTAAATGTAATGTTCTTCACTTAAAGTTGTTAAAAAAGATATTATCAGATTTTATTCACATTTTGTGCACTGTGCGAGCTCTCACATTTAAGAGGATTTAGCTTGCAGCCAAATGGTCTCTGGTTCAATATCTTTTAAAGTAAAATTTAACTAAAGCAAGAAAATTTGTGAGTTCAAAACTATTGTAGCTAAGGATAGTACCCATAAAATTTTCTAATACAAAATATATCCTATTATCATAGAAAAAGACTTTATGGATAAGTCTTGAGTTTTCCTACAAATCTTCAAGATAACATGTTTGCTATATAAGCTATGATATTGTATAGAACCTAACATAAACTATGATTTGGTACCCCAAAATTGGGTGTGACTGTCCACGTATCCAGTCCAAAAGTGAAATGATTATCGTCAAACAGGAATATAGAATTTACTAAGCTTTGTTTAGTCTGCTACTTAAACCTCAGATTACTTACTCTTCCTAAGTGGTCACTCATCTAAGTACTGGTGAAGTTCACTGTTGCTTAACTTTATGGAGATGAAAAAGGATATAATTGTATAAATTTAATGAACCAATAAAAATGGTCAACACTGGTTGGTCAATGGTAGAGGGCCAATTGATGTCAGCACAAGCAGTGGCCACTATTAGCATTAGGTTATTTGGCAATCGTGAGTTCAATCCTCATGTTAGGCACATAGAGGGCTAATTAGACTCAACATTAAGCTAGTTTGTGGGATATTTTTATAGAAATGTTTTGAGGTAATGTCTTTATGAAACTTTTTTCTTTTGCTTTTTGCATGTTAACTAATTTTGGAAGTTTTATGGCTATCATAAAAAATGATTTTAAACTGAAAATGAATTTCATTTGGCTTTTAGCTTTTGTAATGCTATTGACTAAAAAGTACTAAATTTGTTTGAATTTTTGCCAATTCCCTTGTTTAATTCCTAACCACTTCCCATTGCTTCTTACGTAATCTGAATTAGAAATGCTTAACGTTTCTATCTCAACAAAAATATTCAATATTTTCATGTCTTTTTTCTTTTTTTTTTTTTTTTTTTCAATCAAAAATTTTTTAAGCCTTGACTAATGAGGTAAAAAAATACAAGGGTGAGTGTGTAATTATCTGCACTTTTGTTGTTGCAATATCATCCCAAATGTGTGGATAACTATTTCAATAGTAAACTTTTCTTTTTTCTTTCTTTTTCTTAAACAATCATTTTCAGTTCATGCCAGAATTTTTCCATTACTTGGATTGATGATGACAGTATCATATACCAATGAGAAACATATATCATATTAGAAACAGCTTTGATATTGGGATATATATATATTATTGCTTTAAGTAATATAAGAAAAACATTTTTATTAGCTATGATAACTGATAAATGTGTGAATTTTTTTATTCATAATTTCTCAATTGGATAGATGGAGGGTAGACACTTTTACATGACATATATCTTTAAAAGTTTCATTGAATTTTGTCTTAATAAAAACACAGACTTTTTTATTTGGGAAAGAGTGCTCAATATATTTAAAAAAAAAAAAACTAACTTAAGGTCAGAGCTGAAGACTTGAAATTCAGACATAATGAGACAAATGTCAAAAATCCCTTTGACAACAAATGTATAAATGATAAATTCTCATTATAAAAAAAGATATTTACCAATTATATTTTTATTATCTTATGAAGTTATTATTCGGTGAAAAAATTTCAGTTTTGTAGAAATACTTGAAAATTTATTGGAGTGACATTTTAAGAAATTTATCAATTTAAATATTTTTTTGTCCTGATTGTTATTCCCGGGTAATTATTTTATTTCAACAGCTAGAACTAACTATAGACTTAGATGTTTAATTAAATGTGAATGATTATTTTAAGACAAAATTTTTTTTCTTTTGAAGTTTGGAAATTTAAATTCTCTTCAACTAGTTGTTTCGCAAAAACATGATTTCCTTGCCCAGTCAGCTGGTGCTGTAGAATATACCAACTGCACCTCTGCAGAAGGGTAAAGCCCCTCCCCCTGCTCCAACGCGTGTTCTGGTTATGACACTTAACAATCTGATGGTGAGGCTCCAGTAATACTGGAGCTTTGGGGAATACAGAGCACCCCTCTATTGCTATCTTGCCAGGTCCACTCTGGCCCAGAGGGGTAGCACCTGATAGGGTCCTATCTATGGGTCGAATAGAACTAAAATGCATACTTATGCAAAACTGAATTACTTGAAATAGAACTGTTTTGACATTTAACTGTGTGTGGACAAAATCTATTCTCATACTAAACTGAATTGTTTGAATTAGTTCTGTTTAACAAAACTGAATAGCTTAAATAGAAATGTTTTTGATAATTAAACTGAATTGTTTGAAATAGAACTATTAATTTGTATAAAGATGGATTTGGCATTAAATAACCTACAAGGGTTGATATGCCATAAAACCCAAACAAACAAACAAACAAATATTAAACATGATTTCCCCCACGATTTGTTGAGACCCCCTCTCAATGAGAACACCTCTTTCCTTATGAGGAAAAAAATTTTAATGTTAAAAACTAAGTTCAATAAACATGCATACTCCTTATCAAATTTGGTAGAACTAGATCAGTGTTTTCTGACATTTTTGTGCTAATCTCCATCCAAAACATTTTGATGCTTTCTTTTGTCCCATTGTACCCTTATAACTCCTAATACCCAGTGAGTAGACTTAGAATATATTTACTATATCCCCCTGTAGAGGTGTAAGACCTTCATAAAAAGGGGGTGTCCTAGGTATGACACTAAACTGCATCTGATGTTGAGGATCTGGTTCTGGTGATCTGGGGAATGTGGAGAATGCTTTCAGTGCCATTCTGGGAATGGTACTACTTGTTAGGGTCTTATCTATGGATCAAATAGATCTGTTTAAAAAAAAAGGACTGTGTATAGAAAACCCTCTTAAGAAATAACTACACAAAAAATGTAAATATGAATGTACAATGAACAGGATGGCATAAAATAAGCCTAGACAGGTTGATATGTCTCTAATATCACTCAATCAAATTTGATGGCATTGTGTGTTGTTCTTCCCTTATCTTTGCTTCCCTGATGATAATTTACAAATTTGTTTACAACTTTTTCAAGCTTCTAAACACCCTGTGAAATAATTTGAGTCACTATCTTCTGCCCTACAAACCCTGTTAGGAAATTCTGATCTAGATGAAAACATTTGGCTGTCGATAGAAGACAAACTCTTCACAGATGTTGGCGATTTAATTTTTCACATTAAAAGTTATTATAAGAATTTTTTCATTTTTGTATTATTTTTCCAGCTTGGATTTGTGTGGTGGGGGTAGCCCTTGCCTTGCTTATTGGTATATTTTGTTTTGCTTCTAACCTTTTTAAAAAGCTGATCAAGCAGCCAGATTCTGTAAAAACAAAAAGGTGTGTGTGTAAGTGTGGGGGGGGGGATCAGCTGTAGGTTTATTTGAATTGTAACATCATGAACTATTTTGTTTTGGACATGGCTAAAGTAAATTTATGAACTTACCTTTTAATTTCAGAATTCAATCCGATGAAAATGTTTTTTGATTATAATTTTAAAAAAGTGATTAGACAAATTTATTTTGGTTCTAGTTGAAATGAAATTTAAGCACAAATTAAAAAAACAAATTTAGTCAAGATTTTTGAGTTATAAACAAATTAGAGTATCATTCAGAAATACGTACACCTCTAACAACGGTCTTTTTTGGAAAAGTTAATTTTCTTCAAAATCATAGATATAAGGATTTTATCATTTCCCATGAAAAATTGTGTATTAAAACTAATATTATTAGGAGTTATTCATTATAAAAACTTTTCAGTATTTAAATTCTGTAACCAAAAATAAAACTAACACCTCTGATGAAAAACATAATTGCATAAATAATATATATGTGAGTGTACTGATGTTTGTAGGGTCCTGGGTATGACACTAAATTACATCCAATGGTGAGACTCTAGTTTCAGAGCTTTGGGGAGTATGGAGTCATTCCTTTACTGTCATTACTCCCAGATCCACTCTGACCTGGAGTGGTAGTAACTGTTAGGGTGCTATTTATTGGTCAAATAAATCCATTTGAAAATTATTTGTATTAGATAGGAATACTTGAAAATGTGATTCTATAATAATTTGCAGTTACTAATAAGAAAAAAACTGCAATTAAAAAGATTGCAATGAAACATTGAAAATATGATTAGAATCAAATTTCAGCATTAAATAACCCATGAAGGATTGATATACTGTTAAATAAAACCAAACTGTTGTAATTTGGTTCTTGAGTTTTAAGAAACTGGAAATATCAGTTCTGTCATTGTGTAAAGAAAATGGAAGTACTGGTTCCACCATTGTTACTTGTGAATAAAAAGGTGGTAGGAATCTCTCTAGAGGTAACTTGGGTCAAATTTATTTGTTACCATCTCAAGTAATTGTAACACTAACTTTGGACTGCTATATATTCATATTTTTTCTTAGAGTTTCTTTACTATAGAGTTTGGTCATAATAACTAATAATATCTGTTTTAATTGATAGATATTAGTGTAGTTGAGCAAAAATAAATTCTATAAGTAATCTCTCATTGCATTTTTGAAAATTTTTAGAAATGTTTTAAAGGGTTTTGTCAACCTTTAAATTACAGAAATTATTTCTGGATTCAATTTTTTAAAAAAATTTTTTAAAAACGTTTTTAGAAATGTCACATTTTGTTTCTTTTGAATAAATCCATTTTCTAATTTCATTAACCGCAATATATAAATGTTAATCCTTTCTCTTTTTCAGAGAACAATTGACTTCTCTTATTCCAGGCTTGGTTAAAATTCACATGTTATCTTTATGCCTTGTATTTATGTGAATGTAAGTTACTGACAATTGTTTTTATGTTCATCAATAACACAATTCTCTACTAACCATAAATGATGATTCTGTCGACAAATCTCACCAACTCAAATTTTCACTTGTCTGGAAACTCCTCTTTCTCATTTACAAGACAAATTCTTTTGAGAGTTTTTAAGTGCAACATCAACAACCATTACAGTTGTATGGATTAATTTAGCTCCAAATTTTGGGACACCCAGTCAGTGGAGCCTAGAATACACTGATTGCATCCCCTACAGAAGGATAAGAGTCCCTTCCCTGCAGAAAAACAAGGTGTCCTGGGTATGACACTAAACTGAATATAATGGTAAGGCTCCAGTTCTGAAATTTGGGGGAGTGTAGAGTCACCCCTTCATTGCTATTACTTCCAGGTCTACTCTGACTTGGAGTAGTAGTACCTGTTAGAGTCCTATCTCTGGGTCAAATAAATCTGTTTGCAAATTATTTGTATTAGATAGGAATACTTGAAACCATATAACTGTGTACAAATTATGAAGAATAGTTACTTTAAATCTATAACTGTTTACTAAAGATTATTCTTATAAGTTACCATATGATTGTGTGCAAACAAATGACTATTATTAAATAATGTTTACTTGAAGCCATGAAATTATTAGTGACAGGAATACTTGAAACCATATAACTGAGCAAATTTTTTGCATTAAGAATTGTTACTTGAAGGAATAATTCTTTATACAAATGATTCAGATCATAGCTTTAAAAAAAAGACTTCAGCATATTAAATAATCCAACAAATCCTCAAAGTATTAGATAGAAATACTTGAAACTATGTTTGCAAATTTTTTGTGTTATGAAAAGTTACTTGAGGTTACAATTAAAACAATATTACTTGTAGCACCCCCCCAAAAACTTTAGGGTTTTAGATAACCCAACAAGGGTTGACATGTCGTAAAATCAACCAATATAAAGTTTTAGATTTCATTAAAGTCGTACTGAACACATTTCAAGATACAATTGAAGATACAAACCAGATAAGTTCTATGATGAGATTATCAAAAAAATGAGTGAGTGATGTGTAATTGGGACAGAAAATACAATTTGCAAACCAGGTTCAAGTTCCTGATAGGCGGTTTGCATTTATTTTGCACTGAAGCCCTTGGGAAAAGCATGAATCTGTTTTTTCCTTCCCAGCTATAGATAAAATAGTATGTACAGATTGGCCTCTCTGGCCTTGGTGGGCAACCAGTTTAGAAGAATGATTGGGAATTCAAACTTCTGGCAATGACATAAGTTATCATAGTAAGGCTCATTCCCTTTCATATCTTCCTCAAGAGAAAGAAAAAAGTGTGAATTTTTTTATATTTCTATTTCTATCAAAAGTGTAAAATTTCTGTATTTTTTGTATAAAAGAGAAAGAAAACTTTAATCAGAAAAAAAATTCTATGCCAACCCTTATGGGGTTATTTGATGTCAAAGTCATTATATGATTTCAAGTAACAATTAATAATAATAATAATTTGTAAACAATTCTAGCTTCAAGTAACTATTCTTAGTAATTTGCAGTTATATGGTTTCAAGTAACTTCTTATTTGATAAATTCACAATTATATATCTTCAATTAATTATTCTTCATAATGATGCAAGAGGGAGTCTGTGATGTAGTGGCTAACATTACTGCAACATCATAGTAAGCAAATTTGAATTCCAGTCATGCTATTATGTTCACTTTCAAGCTAATACCCTTAGGTATGAACTAACCCCTTCCCTGTCTATGGGTTAAATAGTACCCCTCCTGTTCTTCTCCAAGAGGTTTTGCATTAAATAATCCACAAAGGATATGCCATTAAACAAAGAGATCAAACTAAACATATCTGTCTATACATACATAATTATTTATGTCTATAACACAGTATTTGCATTTCACTTTGTGCCTTAAAAGGCATAAATCCATTTGTTCTTCCACCAAATATGGGTAAATAGTAGGGCAGGCTGATTTCTCTTACCTTGGTAAGGCAACTAGTCTAGAATCAAAACTCTGAATTCCAACCAGCTATGCTCTGTCCTTAAAAACTGTCCTTGTGTCACACCTTGGCAGAGGGATTGGGTAAATACATAAGAAAAAGGCTGATTCTACATTTGTGTTTATGATTAGATGTGTTAAAACTGAACAAAATCAGTTTTTGGTCAGTCACAGTTATTTCATATCCTTTTCATAACTTTTCAAGAAAAAAATGACTTCAAAATATTGTCTATAATTTTGAGAATGGGCAATAACACTCAAATTATTTTGATCAACTTTTGGCCACTCTACACAATCTTTACAAAAAATGGATTTATTAGCATATATATATATATATATATATATATATATATATATATGTGTGTATCATGCGACTTTCAGTGACCTTTTACAGCTGGAAATTGTAGGCTTACCCTTGGTCAACTATTTGCACAAGTTTGTATCTTTTGTTTAGTGCAACCTTCTAATATTGGACTTATCTTAGCTCAGAAAGTCAAGTATATACAGTAATAAAAAAAAAGTTTTTGTGTGAATGAAGTGACCAGAGTAAGTGAGAGTACCCACAGAAAACTCTTCTTATAGAAGAGATTGTATATTACACCTAAGGAAGGTTGGAGATGTACTCACTGAAACATTGTATACATGAAAATTTTGTTTAATTCAAATTCTTCAAGCAAATTTTATTTTTGTTGTTCCATGAGACTACAAGTGTAATATCTGTGGCAGTATTCATCATGGTTTGCTCAGTCTTGGCCATCTCCAAAACAAGATCTATCAGCTTACGGGTTTAGATTGAAACTTTACAAGCTACATCACATGGTATAATGAATAACATGCTGGACTGTAGCTTCATAGTAAGCAAGTTTTGAACTATTTAGACTGATACCCTTTGAGAAAGGTATGAGCCCCCAGCTATGATTACTGGTCTTCTATAAACATGGTTTTGGCATTAAATAACCCATAAAGGTTGATATGTCATTAAACAAAGAAACCAAACCATCACCTATACAGATACACTTGCATCTACACACCTTAATGGTGCATACTTATGTGCATTCAGGCACAGAAGAGCTTATAGTGTTATTTGCACTTTTGTAAGGAAAGACTTAAGTTCTGGTCTCTCCAAAGTGTTAAGTAAAAACTTTATCATTCAGAATTTAACTCGATGTGGCTTCCACTACTCAACAAGGAACACAGAAAAAAGAAGTTTCATACTATTTTTGTTTGGTTCGAAAGAAAAAGACCAGAACCAGACTTTCCTTTTGGAGGTGCCTATTAAACAAGTCAGAATGGCATGTGAACAAAAATAGTTATTTGAATGTTAAAGAAACTGTGGTGTATAAGTCAACCTTTTAAGTCTGAAAAAAAATCTCGAAAAAATTAAAGATCCACTGGTTGATCATTTTGTCAGGTAAAGATTTGGATTTTAGCCAAGTTTTGTAGAGATGTTTTCAGTCTTTAAAGTTAACTTATATGTTCCAATTTACAGTAAGTATTTAATAATAGTTAATAATTCTTTGTAAGTTGATTTCATGTTCTTCTGGGAAGTTTACACAATTGTTTTACTTTATTCAGACAAATATCTTTTTTGTAGATTAAAAATTTCTATGTTGGCACTTGCATGAAAATGTTTTGTACCCCTACCCCAAGCAATTTTCATTATGGAGGGATTTGTATATTTTCATAAGGTGAAGAGAAGATCATAATTTATAACGGAATTACAAAAATCAAAAAAAAATTGTTTTATTTTTAAAAATCACTAATTTTAATAAGATTTATTCTTGATTTTTTTTATTTTATTTTAATTAAAGCATTCGCCGTGTGACTGCTGCCACCGACCCGGATGTTCCAAAACAGAATGTTCAGGTCGTATTTCAGGGCATGAAAAAGGGCCGACATGGTTGTACAAAATCAATGATCCAACCCCGTTCCCGAGGCAGCAGAGACCTAGAGCCAGATCTCTCACAGGATTTGAGTCGGGTTCGTTCGAATACCATGCCAACCAATCAAGAAAAGCCCAAATTACCAAGACCAAGAAGCAGCGATCGAGCAGCGTTACTAGAGAGCCGTCATTCAAGCCAACGAAGCAGCTCTGACCATTCAACTACAGCCAGTACTCAAGGAAGTGTTGAAAAACTCATACATCACAGCCAAGTTTCAACTACACAACTTTCTTGAATTCTTTTTAATTTTGTGCTTTCTATTTAAAAAAAAAAAAAAAAAAAAAAAAAAAAGATACAAATTTTTAGTAAAGCACACACACACACACAAAAAAAGTTTCATTTTTAGCCTCCTTAAAAATTTCTTTCATCCAACTTTCAACTTTTGTCCATTTAATTGAATTCTGATTGCAAACTTCTGACAACACTTCTCTGGTGAAGATTTTAAGGAGACTAAAAATGAAACCAATTTTTTTGTGCTGTACTGTAAATAAATTTAAAAAAAAACTGTAAATAAATTGTTTATCCATTTTATTTGAGTCTTTTTCTTTTTTTTTAAACTTTCTAACTTAAGGAATTTTTAAGATCCTAAATTTACTATTATTTTGTTTTCTGATGAAAAACCCAAAATGCTGTCAGTATGGATTCTTTTGTCCTTATCAACCATCACACTTTGTAAGTCCTTTAGATGGCAGCCAATGTTTCTACAGAACTGTTTAATGTAAATTTTTGCTCATCAGCCAACACTGGTGTGCCCATCTGTGAGAGAACGTTGATGATAGATGGGAAGTAAGTGGCCGTATAGCTGCTGTCATTTGTTGAAAGTATGGAGCATCCTTGTGTGGTTCCCATCTATCTTTTTCGCCAAATGATAGTTAGTCCAAATGGTGTAATTATACGATAGTACTGACAAAGCTGTAGCTTGAAAGAATTCCTGTTTTATTTTATTAGAGATCAGAAGTGAGACCAAATAATGATAAAACAAATATTTTTAGACATGTACATTTAATTCCATAATCAAGATTTACAAGATAAAAATGGAGCAATTATGTGACATTCTGGTAAAAACTGTCACTTGTAATAAAAAGTAACTTGTGTACATGAATATAAAAGTTTCACCTATTCAATACACATAAAAAAAAAACTCCCAAAGATGTGGAGTGTTTACATGCAAACAGGTGGAGTACATAGCCAACTACCTTCTCCCATGAATACAACGAAAATGATCTTTTTTTTAATTTAAAAAAAAGGGGGGGGTGAATGAATGTTATTATGAGGCAAGTACATAGAAAAATAGATAATTAATGCTATGTTATATTTGCATCCTAATCTTACAAGAAATGATGTAAAAAAAAAAAAAAAAAGATAGTGAATAATGATAATTCTAAAATTCTTCATTGAAATATTTAAGGAAAAAAAAAAAAAAAAAAAGGGTACAAGATTCCAATGTAAATAACTTAGTAAAAAGCTTATCTGTTTAATTCTTTGAACCCTGCATATCTTGTATAAACTAAGTTCAAGGCCAGAAATAAGGTACTCAGTGAGAATCAAACTCCTGAGTAATGGTTTGCCTATGTAACCCTATATAGGTGGCTAAAAATCAATTGCAACAAAAATGCTTTTTGCCATCAATATTTAATTACCTCCTGGTGGGGAGGAGTAAGCAATACACAGGCAATTTAGAATAAGCATGGAGAAAAGTTGCTGGGTCCTATCGACCAGTATCAAGAAGGCATCAGATGACTCCAATTCTCTTTGGTGCTGTCAAATGGTAGGGTGGGGTGGAGAATGTTGCTTTTTTGTCACAGCCAAAGTACATACAGACAAATAGATGATCCGAATTGTGTTACACCAGCTGCTGAGGTTCTCCAATTTGAACATGTTATTTTGAAAGAGAAATTATAATTACTTATAGTTTTTATAGTGATGGAGTGGGAGAGAACAGTCAGGTCCATGAATGTTTGAATGATAAGTAAATTGGAAATGAGAAACTATTAAGCAGGATGACAATACTAATGCTGCAATAAAGAGCATTTGTTATTTTAATTCTAACCTTGAGGAGGGGAAAAAAAAAAGATTAATTAATAAATGAACAATTTTTAACTAATATTTTCTTTCATCTTTAATTTCTACCATTAAGATAATTTTTTTTTTTTCAACTCAGAACTCACTCAGTCATCAATTTTACAACAGTAGGGGACAGAAAATTGGAAATAAGACCAATACAGAGATTGAAGCTTTAAGGTTTTAAAATTCAATAGAAAATGTGAATTGATGAGCAACTTATATAATAAAGACCGATTTTTGGAAGGTAAAAAAAAGGGCATGTACTAAGTCTCAATACTTTCTGAATAATACTTTTTGACTAAACTTTAGTTTGTGCAAGTCCAACACCCTCCGTATTCACTAAAACTAACTGAACATAACTTTCTTGTTTCCTAAATTGAACATTCATCTCAAGAGATGGAGGACATTAAAAGAAATACAATAAGATGACATCAAAAGAGGAATTTCAAAAAGGTGAGAACTCATTGCAATTATTGAATGCCAAATGGACTATTTTGAAGAAAATTAACCACTCTTTCATTGTTCATTTTTATCAAGGAAAATATGACCTTTTTTTGAAGATGCTTTGTAGATGTGTTTTGCATAGTTTGAAACTAGACTCCTTTTTAACAGATGAACAAAATGGTTCTTATCACAGTCTTATGGGCTGATAAATTTTCTTTTAAAATTAGCACAAGGCATATTGCAATATTTGAATTACTGACAAATAATAGATATAAGAAAATGAACTAGCATTGGTGGGATTTGAACACACATCTCCTTTTACTTAAATGCACTAGCTGCTTGACCAACCAAACTGTAAAAAACCAGTGACTGGCAGAAGCTGAAATCAAACCCATGAAGCCATTCCTTATTCTATTTCTGGGCGTTGTGCATGTTATATATATATATATATATAAAAAATTTTAGATCAAGAATTGTTTATTATTATTATTATTACTACTAATACATTCTTTTATCGTTTCAATTTTTATAATTTATAACTCACTTGGTTGGCTGTCAGCTAACAAAATCAAGGAATGGCATGGTTTGGAAATAAACAGTAAACAAATTGGGATTTAGACGCTTCAAATTAGAATTTTTCATAACTATAAAGTAAATTAAAGATGAAAGAATTTAATTAATGATTATCTAGCATCAACCTGAATTATGAGAGAAGTTAAAGAAATAAGACACAGGAGAACTAAATTATTCCCACTGAAAAATCTTGGCAGATTAATGCTTAATTGTTTAGGTCACATAAACCAGTACAACCTGTTATATGTTAGATGGAGAGGAGATAGGCAATGGCCTGAGAGATGCTATGAAGTGAAATACTTGGCATGACATTGATGACCTAAGGGAAACATTCATCTAGAGAAACAAATATAAAGATATGACATTTAATATTCAAATTTATATAAAGCTTGGCAATCAATTTATAACTAAACAATCATATTGGGATAAAATATCCTAAAGCACATTACTCCCAAGACATTTCGAAATTGCACTTCTATAAGAATCACAAATAAAATTCAAACATTAAAAATGTCTAATCGATCTATTATTGTGTATTCAAGACTGCAATCTTTCATTAATAAAAGATCACAGACAAAAAAAAAAAAGACTTTTATCTTATTAGGTAGGGTGATTACATTCTATTAGGTTATGATATATAATCGAGACAGTCAATTTTTAGGATATAAAAAGCATGTGTGTGCTCTTAGGTGCAGTTTGACTTACTTTAGGCCTTTTGCTTCCTTAGTTAATTTTAAAAGGAACCTGTGCCAGCAGATACCAATTTTCTTTGCTTTGATTAATTTTACTCCAAAATGTTTCACACTTCATTACAAAAAGTACTAGCACAATCCCTCCTGCAAATGCCTATTTCATTTGCTTTCTAGATGAATTGGACACTCCTGATCAATTTAAAACCAAAATGTTCCAGATGACCCCTTGGACTCAAAAGTGGATTTACCTTTAAAACACTCCTTTCATCAAAATTAGCCTTTTAGTTAATTAGGAGTCTAAAGAGAATGAATGAAGAGTATTATGTATTAGAAGATTCCTATCTTTCTCCAAACCAATTGATTCTCTTCTTTATGTTGATATTGCCAACCCATTTTGGTTATTCTTTTCGTAGGGTGTAAAATTGTTTGTATGGTAAGAAGGCCATAGAATAGATGATCCTATTCATTATGTTCACACTATCATAAGACAGAGAACAGATTTGTCTGAAGAAGAAGGGAAAAAAAATAATAATATATATTCAGTTTTAAATGTATCAATTATAATATAATTAAAGATGGTAATTAATCATATTAGTTAATTATTTAATTTGTATTAGTAAATTGTAAGTTAGCTAAAATCTTTGAGTTGAAGTGTAGGTCGCACATACAAGTGTAGGTCAGCTCATGTCAAGATAGAGTTTTGTTTTGAACTTGGGATTGTAGAGAGGATGTTAAAAAGTAAACAAATTGAATGCATACTGGCTGACTTAGGAAAAGATGATGTAACATTAAAAGTTAATGACACGTGTTCTTATAACCACTAGTTGATGAGATAATATATTACATAAGCAGGGAGATTTTTGGAAGTGAGTTCAGAGTGCAGAGTCAAAGATAGTTGGTTGATTTCAAAGATTCAGGCCCTCTGGGAGCAAAAGGACGAGCAGGGTGGAAAAAAGCGAAGTCGTTATTTTGTTTGTTTACCACCAAATCTCACTGCTTTTCTATGCAACAAAAGTATATTGTTTATTCTTTCTCTTGTGTTTTGGTGACTGCTGCTATGAAATGTTGCAATCACAAAAATCAATTTTTGAAAATCAGAGCAAGGTTTCAAAATACTTGTAAAATATTTAAGTTCCCTGTCTGTAAATTAAGCTTGTACAAAAATCAGTATTGATATCTATTGGTACAAAGTAAAATTTACTGAACACCTGGTGAGGAACAAACTCAGCAATATGTTGCAAATTTAGCAACGCAAGTCAATCCCTTTGTAATAAAGTAGAGAGAAGGCAGGCATTACATTATTCTTTAACCTGGATTTGGAATTTTGCAGGATGGAGTACACACACACACATGCAAGAAAAAAGAAAAGAAAAGTTAAAAACCCAATTATGTCTGCATTCTTTGGCAATCCAAACAATTTATCTTTTTAATGGTCATAAAAAACCCAAATCCATAGAATTAATTATATAATGAAAATAATCTCTACTCATCAAAGTGGTATTTGTAAAATACATGGTTTTTTAAAAAAAATTATTGTGTTAATAAGCTATTTTTCACCTGCTCAATTGCTTTAATTTTAAAAACCAGAGCCTCTGAAAGGAATTTTGTAAGAGGTATTTTGCTTGCCCCAGCTTCTTCATTAGTCGTCTTGTTTTTTTCCTTTAATTTCCTAGTTTTAAACTATAAACTTTTGAACTTATAGAAAAACTGTGTTTTATCAGAATACTCCTATCTTTTTTCATTAAAAAAAAAAAAAAAAAAAAAAAAGAGTTAAATTTTTTATTAATCATTTATCAAGTCTCCATTGGCGGAGCGGTTAGAGTGTTCGCCAATGGCCCGGGAGACCTGGGTTCAATCTCAGGTCGAGTCATACCAAAGACTCAAAAAATGGTACTTGATGCCTCCTTGCTTAACACTCAGCATTATAAGGTACGGATCAAGGGTAAAGTGGAGCAATCCTGGGAAAGGAGTAGCGCCCTTCCCTACACCTTGGTGTAGTAGCTATCGAAAAGGGAGCCTTCGGGTCACCCTCGACTATGGTCGCCAACTTTACTTTTACTTACTAGCATAACTTTTAGTAACTTGGGAATTTCTCAAGAATGTGTTGAGTTTTTAGAAAATTTATTGTGCTGATATTAATAATTTCCAGTTTTCATTTCTCAAATTTTCACTTATTTAACCCTGTTACTCCTACTGGTACACTGGTGTTTGAGTTGAACTTCATTTTAATCCTTAAATGTCATACTCAAAGTATAATTTTGTGTGTGTGTGTGTGTGTATATATATATATATATATATATAAACAAACTTGCTAATGAAAGGGTTAATAAGGTGTGTGTGTGTGTGTGTGTGTGTATATATATATATATATATATAAAAAAACAACAAACTTGCTAATGAAAGGGTTAATAAGGTTTTACTTTTTAAAAAATCTCCCTTTTACAGCATTTGAAAATTTTAATACAACCATTCACAGGTTTATTTAAAACATACTGAATCTATTTTCTATACATCTGAGAAACAATACTGGCTAAAAACTTAAATATTTTTCTATTCAATGTCTTCTTTGTTTTATTTATAATGTAATTAGTAATTTAAATGTTTGTATTTTAAAGTGTAATCACTTATTTTGCTCTTTGTTGTAGCAAGTCATTTGTTCTTGTCAATCCTGCCTTTTCATGACAAAAATTAAAATTTTGCATGAAATGCATTAAAAATTAATTAAAGATAAAAGAATTTAATTACAACAGAAGTCACTGAACATTGGATCCACTGTACTGATCTTCAAAGAAATGACTATTGTATGAATCATAATCTAAAATATCCTGATGTTCTGACATGCAAGGTTCCAGGGGTTTCGGTCAGCATACCAAGTTGCATTGGTGCATTTGACTCATGTATCTGGTAGATAAGGAGTTAATCCATATCCTAATAATTCTGATTTCTTTAGACCAACCAGAATGCTTCATTTTGATTAAAAATTGATGGGTAAACTTTGATGAATCCCCTATTTCAGCAGCTATTTGCCATTTTGATTTAGTGTGCATGATAATCACTGGCTGAATTGAAGTGAGATTTTTTTGAACAAAAACAACTGTTTGTCATTGATTTTTTTCACATCCATAATTGCAATTGATCATGCCCATGAAATGTTACAGCCTTTTGATGGCATTTTTATTTGAAAGAAACTTTTACAGAGATATGGATCAGTTCAGCAAGTTCAGACATTTTTGGACATTTATCAGTAATTGAGTCATGAACATTCTTGAGGTAATAGCACTCAACTGATAATTTTCTCTGAGAAAATTGCTTGGAATCTATTTGGAATTACCTGTTTTAGCTTTATATGTTATAACTAAAAACATCAAGATGTGCCATATGATTGTAGAAAATTATAAATGTCTATGAAACTGGATAAAGGTTTAAAAATAAAAAAAAATTCTTAAGTATTTCTTTTTAGTATTTACTCTGGTGATGTCGTGTGGTTTTATAAAACATATAGTTTACAACGGAGGCAAAAAAGATGAAAAGGACCTTATATTCTACTTATTTTTTTTTTTTGAAAATAAAACCATAATACCCGACAGATACAATTAGCAAGAGATAAATTATAATTTACTTGATGCAATTTCATGGGCAACTTGAGAAGAAATACCTACCATTATGTAATGAGATTAATATGAACAAAAAATTAAATTGTACATTAAATAGTCAAAAGTTTTGAGGCCATGAAAAAATGGAAAAGAAAACTACTATGTGTTATTATCTAAGTATATGAACTTTGCATGATTTTGAAAATGAAATTGGAAAATCAGATAAGATTAGTTTTTGTCTTAAAGAAAACACTGACCACCATCAATCAATCAATTTTGTATTCATCATCTATGGGATTTGAAGAGTAAAAAATATTCAATAATAGGGGAGGGGGGAGGAGAAAAAACAAAACAAAAAAGAAAGTAGAGGATTGTATATTTATATATTTTGTGAAATGGTGAATCTTTACTGGTATTTTTGTTGTCTTGTATTTTGTCTAAATATGATGAATATGCATGAAAAGGATTTTCCATGAAGAAATATGCCTCAATTGAAATTGCATAGATCAATATTAAGCAAAAATATACCATCAGATTCTGAAAAAGAAAAGAAAATTAGCAGTGAATATAAAATAAAAAGCCACAAATAAATTCAAAAACGTCCAAATTATTGAATAAATAATGGAAAGAAATTCGTTTTTCTTTTCAATGCTGATAAAACTCAAACACATTAATAATACAATAAAAATAAATAATCTCAACTGATAAAAAAAAGTGTTAAGAGAACATTTTATGCATAATAATAGATAAAAATTACAATATTGGACCAAAAAAGTGACTATTTATTATTGTCATACATTTTAATGAAACTTCAATGGATAAAACACACATAGGAAGTGATTATTTTCCTTTAATTATTATTGTCAAAGTTCCCTTATTTGTAGCAAAATGTCATTATTTTCTAAAAAGAAAATAATCAAAAACACCAAATAGGAAATTTCTTAGAATTTCCTATTCCTTGAATTGATATCCTAATTGGTTTGGTTTTGCTTAGCTTTATGGCATATCAATCATTGTAGGTTATTTAATGCCAAATCTGGTTTATTCATATATATTAGATATATATGATTTGTAAAAGTAAGTCAACAAAGTTAAATAGTTCCAATTATTGCTATGTATCACAAGTCAATTAAACATCAGTCATTTGTTTATACACAGTTAAATGATAAAAAAATTTCTAATTGTCGAAATTTCTGAGATGAAGCTTGATGATTTTTATCATTAAGAGTTTTCTGACTATTATCTTCACCTTTATTGTTATTTCCACAATGTTTCAGCCAATATGTCCTCCGGCCTTCTTCTGAAGGAGGCCGGAGGACATATTGGCTAAAATGTTGTGGAAGTAACAATAAAGGTGAAGACAATAGTCCGAAAACCTTTAATGATAAAAAAAAATTTCTATTTCAACAATTCAATTTTGTTTAAGTCATTTGTTTGCACAGAGTTTAAATGTCAAACAGTTCTATTTGATCCATAGATTGGTCTCTCTCAGGTGCCACAACTCTGGGTCAGGGTAGACCTGGGAGCGATAACAATGAAGGGGTACTCCACATTCCCCAAAGCTCCAGCATTACTGAAGCCTCACTATCAGATGGCTTAGTGTCATATCCAGGACATTTGTTGGGAGGGAGGTTCTTACCCCTCTGCAGAGATGCAGTTGGTGTATTCTAAAGCCCCAGATGACTGAGCTAACTTAATTTGTGATTAGTCTTTTGCTAATGGCTAGGAAGCTGTTATCTGAGGAAAATAATCACTTCCTATGTATGTCTAAATCATTGATGTTTCATTAAAATTTGTGACAATAAAAGATGGCTCAGTTTTTTCACTGTCCGTTTTTTTGTCCAATATTTTATGGGCAACAAGAAACAAAAATAACAGATTAACAAGGAAGTTGTACACATTATTCTTCATTATTGTCTTAAAAAAAATTCCATATGTTTATCATTATTACGTACCTAAGTATATAAAAACACATATATGGCACAAAGCAGCAATATTTTTGTAATGTTAAAATGCTGAGAGAATAAAGCAATTTCCTATCCAATTTCCAGCTTAATGATAATGTGGGGTCCATGACCACACTTTCTCAAACCATTATAATTTATCAAGTGAGATAATTTAAATGATAATTAAATAATACTTCAAATTTAATTATAATATCAATTCTATTAATCGGAGGTGACTCAATACTAAGTTTTATGACCACTGTCACAATTGCTCAGGAAAGTAAATATAAATTTGACACAGGATTCCAGTCAGATATTAACTCCTGAGAATTGTCTGAATTTCTTAAATGAAGCTTGATGATTTTTATCATTCAAGATTTTTGGACAATTATCTTCATCTTTATTGTTAAATTCCCATTTCAGCTGATGTGTCTTCTGGCCTTCTTCAGGTGTTTCTTGTTGAACTTGGGAACCTATTTAATCCATCGGGGTCATTTGCTCCGATTCTTTATTCCTGTATTGTTACTTGCTTGCAGTCAGGGTTAAACCTGCAATTGTCACTTAGAAGTTTACGTTGGATTAAATAAAGGATGTGGTTCGAAGTTCCGTGTAGGCTCCCAAGTTCAACAAGAAACACCAGAAGAAGGCCAGAGGTCACATCGACTAAAATGTTGTGAATATAACAATAAAGATGAAGATAATAGCCAGAAAACCCTGAATGATAAAAATAACTCTTGAGAGTTCTACAATATTTTTATTGACAAATGATGGCAGAACTGGTAACTCGATTTCCCTTAAAATCCAACAACCAAATTACAAATCACCAAAGACATCCTTTAAGTGAGTTTGTTTTTCTAAGTACTTAGTAATCAAACCAAAATTTTCCGATAATTTCTATAGTTTTATTAGTCACTAGATGTCTAGTGAACCTGTTGAGTTGATGTTGTAACAGAAGTCTGCAATGATATTAATGTTTCTATTTAGGAGGAAGTAAAGGAATGTAATCAGCATTTCATGGTTATGTGGTATATTAAGAATTTGGATAATTAAGGTATAACATTTAGCATGAATGCAGACCCCCCAAAATTATCATTCAGTTGCAAATGGGATTGGAAATTACTTTATTCTTGAAGATTTTAAGTATATTGCTAAAATAAAAACCTTGTTATAATTTGCCATTTTATTTGCTGGATTACGGTTACATATATACAAACAATGAGTTATTTTTAGCAATAGATAAATTGAGGTTAAATTCATGATTTTTCAATACATTGGGTTGAGTCAGAAATAATTTCTTGTTTAGTAAAATATAATTCATTCATAAATAATTCAACAATGAATTAATATCAATCAATAATATATTTACCATTATTTTGGATCACTTCTTGAGAAAATTTTCTCTTATTTAGACCCTTTTGTAGAGAAAAGATGGAAACAATTTGGTGCAAGGTTTGGTGAATATGGTGGACAGAGTAGAACAATCCAGCCAAATCCAATATTTTTTCTTGCATGATTCTTGCCGAATGTAGCCATGTGTTGTCATGGAGAAGCATAACTTTTCTCCTATTAATAAGTCTCCGGCGTTTTTTAAATCTTTTTAAAGTAGACTCACATACATATTGCAGCTGTTGAAAGTATAAGTGAGTGTCTGACTGCAGTTTATAAACTCAAAATAAAAATACTGCACTGATCCCATCATACACATTGCATAACTTTCCTTCTATGAAGCTCCACTTTTGGAGTAGGCTGCAGAGATTCATCCTTGTCACCTGTAATGCTATTCTTTTGTGTTGAACATTGTCATAAAAGACCCATTTTTTGTCTACTATAATGATATTCTTGACAAAAAAGATTATTTCTCAGCCTTAAAAGAAGACTTGTCACTATGGATATGTGATCTTCCTCTTTTTACTTAGAGTATGGGGAATCCAAATAGCCAGCTTGCTCTCTTTTCCTATCTTTTTCAAATGGTGGCAGATTATGAATTGGGATGTGCTGAGGTTAACTGTGAATTCTTGAGTATTTTTGCGTGAACTGTATTTCACCAATCCTCTTTAAATTTGATCAATGTTTAATGAGCGATCTGGATTCATCTCTCAATGAAACATTGCCAAAATGAAACTTTTAAAATCAGTTTTTGATTAGGTGGTCCGTAATGAAATCTTGGACATAAACCCTATAAAATTTTTTAGCTGGTTTTGTTGTGTTTTTATAATTGGTGAACTTCCACAACATTAAATGTTAAATATGCACTTTCAGTTCACTCATTTTAGAGGTGTGATATCATAAATTAGGATATGTACTCTTTCATTACTGAAATAAGAATGATTGATGGAGGTACTCCTTAATAGGCTAATTTCTGGTTGTGTTTAAAACATTGGAAGTTTGAAATGTGTAGTTACAGCAACTTTCTTTTAAAAACTGAAAATTATTAATGACATAACCCAATAAAACAAATCATACCAAAATAACTTTTTTCATGTCATCATAGAAGTTTGAGAGCAAGATAAAATAAATAACACATCAACAAGGAAATTGTCAATTTTTTTCAAGTTATACATATTCTTCATTATAGTCTTTTTCAAACTACAGAAGATTTTTTGGTTGTTTAAATTGTCAACACACTGTCACATTGTTTCATAATGAAGTGTAAAAGATTACTCACCAACTCCTTGTTATTCTTTGGGTTCTTTTTTAACGTCACTACTTGTAGAGTTTTGTGCGTTTGTATCATTTGATGGTAGCTCAATCTTCACAGTTGTGCAATTAGGTTCATCTAACTAAAAGCACGAAATAAAGAGTTTACAATCAAATAGAAAAAAATAAAAATGCATAAAATTTACAGGTGATTGATTTTAATTTCAATCCCATCTAGGGTTATTTAATGACAAGAGGTTAGGAAATCACATTTATTGTATGTTCGTATTCATTTTGCGTAGTTTAATTTTTTTTTGACACAATTATATATCAAGTATTCCTATTTAATGCAAATCTATACAATTACATGGTTTCAAGGTTGGTTGGTTGGTTTTTATGGCATATCAACACTTGTAAGTTATTTAATGCCAAGTCCTGTTCATACATATATCAAATATATGATTTGTAAATGAATAGCTTATAGATGGCTTTCGGAGAAATAGATCCACGACATTACAAATTTTGACTATCTGTCAAATTCTAGGTGAATGTGCAAAAAAAACCTTAAGGCAACAATATTATTAGTTGACTTCTCCAAAGCATTTGACTCCATACATAGAAGGAAGATGGAGCAAATACTTCTTGCCTACAGCCTCCCCAAAGAAACTGTCGCAGCCATAATGATGCTATATAAAAACATGAAAGTAAAAGTCTGCTGACTGGATGGAGACACATACTACTTTGACATTGTAGCAGGTGTGCTACAAGGAGACACATTAGCCCCATACCTATTTATCATCTGCCTAGACTACGTGCTTAGAATGTCTATTGATTTAATGAAAGAAAGCGGTTTCAAGCTGGCAAAGGAAAGAAGCAGAAACAATTACGAACGCGGACTACGCCAATGACAAACACACCTGCCCAAGCAGGTGTGTTTGTTCCAATCTGGAACAAGCAGCTGGCAGCATAGGCCTCCATATTAACGCAAACAAGACAGAATACATGTGCTTTAATCAAAGAGGCGACGTCTCCACACTAAAAGGTGGGCCTTTGAAACTAGTGGACAAGTTCATCTACCTAGGAAGCAGTGTCTCAACAACACGAGACTAGCTAAGGCATGGACAGCTATCGATAGGCTATCGTTCATATGGAAGTCAGACCTGACTGATAAAATAAAACGCAGTTTTTCCCCAAGCAATGGACGTGTCAATACTGCTATATGGATGCACTACATGGACGCTAACTAGACATACGGAGAAAAAACTTGATGGCAATTACACAAGAATGCTATGAGCTGTACTGAATAAGTCCTGGAGGCAACACTCCACAAAACAGCAGCTGTATGGCCACCTCCATCTTGAAAACTATCCAAGTTAGATGAACCAGACATGTGGAACACTGCTAGAGAAGTAAGAACAAACTCATAAGCGATATACTCCTGTGAACCCCTTCACATGGACAAGCAAAGGCAGGACAACCAGTTAGAACCTATATACAACAGCTCTGTGCTGATACAAGATATAGCCAGGAAGACCTCCTTGGAGCAATGGATGATAGAAATGGGTGATGAGAGAGGGTCAGGGAGATCTGTGTTGCCAGTGCGACATGATGATGATGATGATGATGATGAAGCATTGCTATGTAACACTAACAATTTGTTTGCACACAATTAAATATTTATGCATATGATTTGTAAGGAAGTAGTTT
Source organism: Sepioteuthis lessoniana (assembly GCA_963585895.1). Taxonomy (NCBI): domain Eukaryota; kingdom Metazoa; phylum Mollusca; class Cephalopoda; order Myopsida; family Loliginidae; genus Sepioteuthis; species Sepioteuthis lessoniana. The sequence goes on from OY757939.1 coordinate 32,047,717, forward strand.
GTAGGTATTTCTAAATGAGTTAGAGCTAATTTGTTTGCACACAGTTGAATGGTTTCAAGTATTTATATCTAACAAATAGATTTTTTTAGCATTAATCATTTGTTTGCACACAATTAAATGGCTTTAAGTACCGCTAACACTGATAGTTTTATTTGCACAGTTAAATGGTTTCAAGCATCACTATGTAGCACTAGCAATTCAAGATCAGTCATTTATTTGCACACAGTTAAATGGTTAAACAGTTCTATTTGATTCATAGACAGGACCCTAACAGCTACTACCACTCTGGGTCAGAGTAGACCTGAGAATAATAGCAATAAAGGGGTACTCCACATTTCCCAGTGCTCCAGCACAGGAGCCTCACCATCAGATGGTTTAATGTCATATCTAGGAGGAACCATGCACAAGGTTAATAGTGAGTTAGATTATCACTAGGTGCTTCATATTTCTGGAATTTTGCCACAGCTAAACTAAGTTTAATAAAATGTGCAAGGTAATTTCAACCTTGACAGCATCTAACCACTTAAGTAATATTCATAAATTGATTAACAGCATGTCAACCTATCTAGGGTTATTTTATGCCTAAAGGTTAAGGAATTGCATTCATTGTACATTTATATTTACATTTTTTGTGTAGTTATTGAAAATATTGTAATATTTATTGTTGTACAGGCTGAATTTGTGCACATTTATTAAGAAAAATCTGAAAATTAATTGAGAAATTAGAAATTGTCATTTCTAATAAATCAGCAGTCAATCTCGATAAGAGAAAAATAAAGTTTTTAACAAACTTTTAAGCAAATGAAAAAAAAAAAAAAAAAAAATTAACTTTTACTCTTCATATTACATATAATAGGAGTTTGATTAAAATCTTTTATTTTAACCTGTGTTGAATAATAATATTAATAATAATAATAATAATAATAATAATAATAATTTCTATTTGCTCTGCAATAAAATGAGAATCAGGCCCATCATAGTGTAAATTGGCAATATCCTACTTACGATTTGTCGTCCATCTTTGAATACGGCCATGTCATGTTCAGTCTGACAATGCTGCACCAAACCCCAAGCAGAAAAGAACGTCATATTACATGTTGCACAGTTAAGCATCAATGCTTCCTGTTCAGGTTCTAAAATAAAAAGAGAGAAATAAGCATAAAACAAAAACAGATTCCTAAAATCAAACTGTGACAGAAAACCAGTCAGTAATAAATAGAATTTTTCATTATTTATTTTATTCAGTAGATATTAAAGATGAAATATATATTTGTTGTCATTAATAATAAGAGTGAATGAATATACAAAGATGACAGATGAATGATATTCAAGAAAACAGTTACATGTACATTTGTGACAGAATTTGAAGATCTAACATCTGTATAATAATGATCTGATTTTTGTATATATATCACACTGACATAACAAAAACGGCACATTGTACCAAAATTTTTAAAGTGTAATTATGCTTTAACTTGGAGAATAAAGCAGTTTCCAATCCAATTTACAACTAAATAGTGTGGTGTCCTTCACCACACTTACTGAAACCAAGGGAAATAACTATTAGATAGTAATTATAGAGTACTTCTAGTTCATAATATAAATATATATATATATATATATATATATATATATATATACTATAAATGGCATATAACTCAATGCTGAATTTTATGGTCACCAAAGACACTGGGCCATTGGCATAATGATTAGAGTGTTCGTCAATGGGGCAGGAGACTGGGGTTCAATCCCAGGTCGAGTCATACCAAAGACTCAAAAAAAGGTACTTGATGATGCCTTGCTTAACACTCAGCATTATAAGGTATGGATCAAGGGTAAAGTGGAGCAATCTACAGAATGGAGTAGTGCCCTCCCCTACACCTCGGTGTAATAGTTATTGGAAAGGGAACCTTCAGGTTGCCCTCAACTATGGTCGCCAACTTTACTTTACTTAGTAATCATATCAAAACTTCCTGATAATTTCTATAGTTTTATTACTTACTAGATGACTAGTGAACTTGTTAGGTTCCTGTTGTAACAGCAGTCCATGATGATATTGATGCTTCTATTTAGGAGGAAGTGAAGGATTCTAATCAATATTTCATTGATATCTGTTACAGTGAAAGTTTGGATGATTAAAAAATGACATTCAGCATGAATGCAAACCCCGCAAAATTATTCACTTGCAAATTGGATGGGAAATTACTTTATTCTCTAAGAAAATTTTTTAGTGCATTGCTCTAGTAAAAACCTTGCTATGATGTGCCATTTTTTTGTTGGGTTATAGTTACATAATGATTAGAGTGTTTGCCAATGACATTTTTGAGTAATATACATGATTGATCAATTGATTTTAATGGCATGTCAACCCATCTGGGAGTTATTTTATGCCTAAAGGTTAGAAAATCTTGTACATTTATATTTACATTTTTTTGTGTAGTTGTTTCTTAAAAAGTTTTTTACCATACAGTTATATGTTAGCAAGTATTCTAATCTAATATTAACAATTCATACACAATTATATGGTTTTAAGTAACTATTTTTATCTATTTTTTGTTTGTGTTTAATGGTAGATAATTTAATGCCAAATCTATTCTTATACAAATAAACAGTTCTATTTCAAAAAATTCAGATTAGTTTAGTACAGTTTAGTTTTCAAAAACATTTCTATTTCAAGCTATTTTAGTCAAATAGTTCTCTTTTAAACAATTCAGTTTAGCATAAGTATAGTTTTTTTGTTTACACACAGTTAAATGTCAAAACAAGTTCCATTTCAAAAAATTCAGTTCAGCATAAGTACAGTTTCAATGTCAAAAACAGTTCTATTTCAAACAATTCTATTTAGGATACAAAAACAGTTCCATTTCAGACAATTCAGTTTAGCATAAGTACACAGTTTAAATGTTAAAACAGTTCTATTTTAATCAATTCAGTTTAGCATAAATATGCAGTTTAAATGTCAAAACAGTCCCATCTCAACCAACACAGTGCTACCACACCGGGCCAGAGTAGATTAAGGAGTGATGGCAATCAAGGGGTACTCTGAATTCCCCAAAGCTCCAGCATTACTAGAACCTCACCATCAGATTGTTTAGTGTCATATCAGGACATTCATTAGGGGGTAGGATCGTACCTCTCTGCAGAAAAGCAGTCAGTGTATTTTACAGCTCCAGCTGACTGGGCAATACACAGAGTTAAATGTTAAAACAATTCTATTTTAAACAATCCAGTTTAGCATAAATAGGCAGTTTAAATGTCAAAACAGTCCCATCTAAACCAACACAGTTTACTTCTATTTGACCCATACATAGGACTTTATCAGGTGCTACCACTCTGGGCCAGAGTGGACCAGGGAGCAATGGCAATAAAAGGGTACTCTGCATTCCCCAAAGCTCCAGCATTACTGGAACCTCACCATCAGATAGTTTAGTATCATATCCAGGATCCTTGTTGAGGGGGGGGGTCCTACCCCTCTGCAGAGAAGCAGTCTGTGTCTTCTACAGCCCCAACCAACTGGGCAATATTTTTATTTAATATTTGTTTGTATAATTATATGGTTCAAGTGACTAATGATGATAATCCTTACTAAATAATTATAGCTTCAAGTAATTATTCTTAATACAAACAATTGATAAGTTATATGGTATTTGACCAAATAAAATTAATTTTCAAATTGATCTATTTAACCCATAGATGGGACCCTAACAGTTACTACCTATACGGGTCAAAGTAAACCTGGGAGTAAATGGCAATGACAGGGTACTCCGCATTCCCTCGAGCTCTAGGACTGGAACCTCACAATCAGATGTAGTTTACTGGCATACCCAGGTCTTACCCTTCTGCTGAGGATACAGTATTCTAAACCCTATTGACAGGGTGGTAGTAACATAGATCTATGTTAAATTTGATTTTTTTATGTAAAACAACTCAATTTTTTTTTATTGTCATCATAGTACCATAATCATTAGTGAATAAGATGCACAACTTTTCCAGATTTTTCAGCCCAAAAGTTAGAGAAATATATCATTAACTGCATCTCAGCAGAGGTGTATCACCCCCCCCAACTCACCCTAATGAGTGATCTGGATATGACATTAAGTCATCTGATGGTGAGCCTTCAGTCCTGGAGCTTTGGGGAATGTAGAGTACTCCTTTACTGCCATTACTCCTGGGTCCACTCTGACACAGAGTGGTAGTATGTGTTAGGGTCCTAATCTATGGGTCAAACAGAACAGTTTGACCATTTACTGTGCACAAACAAATGACTGATGTCAAATAGCAATACTTAAAACTCTTTAACTGTGTGCCTAAATTGAATTATTGGTATCACATAGCAAAACTTGGAACCATTTCACTGTGTGCAAATGAATGAATAGTAGTGAATAGAATTATTAGTGTTAGATAACAATACATAATTGTGTAGAAACAAATTTTTTTTGTAAGTAAATAAAATTACCTACAAACTATTCCCTTACAAATCTTTTGTATATCCATTAATTGTGTGCAAACAAATGACCGATGTTAAATTAGTGTTACATAGCAATACTTGAAACCATCTGTGTGCTAACAAATAAGCTCATGCTTATTTAAAAATGTTATCTACAAAATATGTTTACAATTCATATATATTTAATATATGTATAAACAGGATTTGGCATTAAATAATCTACAAGGGTTGATATGCCAACAAATCAACCACATGCTTCACCATCTTTGGGACAGGATGACCGAAAATAAGTTATATCTATAATCCAAACTAATGTGTATTATGCCATAACAGAAAAATATCCACTGAAATATGTCTCTGTTAATCATTTTTTTTCCTCCTAATGTGAGCTTATTTTGGCTATAAGCTTGCTACATTTTTTGTGAGAGCATATCCATGCGTTTGTTCAAATACTGAGTAAATTTTGTGTTTGAAGACAAAGTAAGTAATATAAATTCTTATTCTTAGTTGATACAAACCACTAAAAAGTTGAACAAAATGTTAAATTTAGGTTAAAGCTAGCTCAGCGTGTATTAAATATGAGACCCCCTCTTGAATATCATAGTCCAAAGTGTGTGTGCGTGTGTGTATGTGTGAGGGGGATTTTTTTAATACACAAATAATTATGATATTACACTAAAACAAGAAGAAAAAAATGTGAGGGGCAAAAAAACAAAGGGTTGGGAGTTAAGGGTTAGATACTTACCAGGGTGAGGATTCTTCTGGCACTGGCAACTGAATCGTAATTTACACGGCAATTTCTTATGCTGTGCAAGAGTATGTAGATTAGTGAACTCTAACTTGCAAACACCGCATATTAATATATCTTGGTTACCTGAAATACAAGAGAATTAAAAAACAATATTATCATTGTCACTAACAAAAGAAAATCAATATTAAGGATTTTTTTTTTTTTGTTACCTGCAAATGTATTTAGGCAGTATTTAAAATGGCTTGAGCAAACAAAGTCCACCAACACTTGCACCTGTTGCAGGATAAAGCAAAATTTGATTAAATAATTTCTTTTTTGATCAGAAAAGAGCTGAAATAGAATATAGAAATAAAACTAATAGTTTTCAAATTGAATAAGGATCAGAATATTCTAAATAAGTCAGAGGAAATATTAGGAGCCAAAAACAGAGATTAGAGCTAATGGGTTCACATAGAAAATAAAAATGAAAGTAAACTAAATAATAGAAACAAGATTTAAAAGCTGATTATTAAAAGAGAAACAAAAAACAGCAGAAAATCCAGACTAAATACTAATAGCAATAAAAATTTATTTTATGTAATTTTATGAAACTAGAAACAGAAAATATTCTGAAATAAAAATTGCAAATTTTGGTTTGAAAGGAAATAATGATGAGGGGTAGGTAAACAAAAAAGAAAAAAAAAAGAAAAGAAAAGAGGCTAAGACGGGAAAAAAAAACAAAAAAAAAAAAAGAAGCAGGGAGAAAACTTAAGAGATCACAGCAAAATGAAAAAAAAACCAAAAAAACAAAACAAAACAACAACAACAAAAAAAAACAAAAAAAAAAAAAACAAAAAAAAAAAACAAAGCTTTCAAAAACACCTTTGGAAACTTGAAAATCTACAATTAGCTGTTCACAATTTTTATTTTGGGTTTTTTTAATGAAAAAAAATTGAGATAAATACAATTCTGAGAAAGTGATAATTGGTAGTGAACAGAGATAAACTGAACAAAAACCATTTCCAACATTTAAAAAATGAAAAATAATAATAATAATAATAAAAACCAAAACAGTTTTCATAGATCTGATAAAAAGATAGAGGAGGGAACTATAAGAAAGAAAAAAAAATGCTATCATGAATTATGCCATGTAAATGTAATAAATAATATTCTGTGGTTTACTAAGTTTTTTTGTAAGCACACCTTACAAAAGAAAAAAATGGTTGTGTTTTGAAGAATTTGTTTTGGAAATTATAAAAGATTAAAAAAACTTGAAATATTCCTAATCTTATAATAATATTGTAACTGATTGAAAATAAATTGATAACTAATTTACAACCAAAATCTCAAAATTAAAAACAAAACAAAAAAAACACAGGGGAGAGAGGAAAGAAAGAAAAAAGACAATGAAAAACATTAAAATAGTAATCCAAATCTTCATCTGTCAAAGCACTTTATCAATGTAAACCTTAAAAAAAAAAAATAAATGTAGGGAAAAAAGTTACTTGAAAATCTTTTCTAGTTTGAAAGAAAAGTGTAAACTGTTCCTTTAAAGAATGATAGAAGTAGTGCCTCATAACTAGTTAAAAAAAAAAGAAAAGACAATGCCTCATAGTGAAAATACAGTGTAGGTGTTGTAATTAGTACAAAGTTTTGTTGTTTTTAGACATTGTAAATTAGGATGCTTTATAAGATGTAACAAAAATCAAAGTTTGATCCCTTAAAGTAGCTGCTTAATTCTATAGACTATTTTTTAAAAATATAAAAAGTACAAATTCTTGTATTATATAACTAAAAATAAGAGGACAAGAAATTTGAAACATAAATCATGAATATATTGTTTAACATAAAAGAGTGAATGAGAAAATATATAAAAAACCCTATTCATCAATCAAATTTCACAAGTGTGTGTGTGAGAGAGAGAGAGAGAGAGAGAGAGAGAGAGAGAGATTCCTGTGGAGAGGAAAAGAAAAGGTTTTAATTGATTTTTCAGTCTCAAATTTCCAAAAAAAGAGCACAGGGAACGTTTGTATATATCTAAAAGATATTCTAACCTTAATTAATGAATCTTTATAAAATATCTAAAAGATACAATAGAGCAGATATTGAAATTTTTGCATTAACATGTATCCTATAACATAACACAAAACCTTTTGTGATGCTAATTAGTTTTTTAAAATCTCCAAACTTAAATTTTTACCATGTTAAACTGGAACCTTACTTTGTACCTGTTAGGTAAGCTAAATCAAATCTAACTTTTTGTTAACGTGTAGACAAAATTCCCAAACCAGAGACAAAACCTGAATTCTTTTCTGAAAACGTTTTTTCCAGTCATGAAAAAAATCAACAAAAAAAAAAAAAAAAAAAAAAAAAAAAAAAAAAAAAGGAAATTTGTTTACATTTGCAGTATAAACAATGACCACCATGAGCCATAAACATTGACCTCTTGAGATTGTTTATTAACTTATAAGATCTCACAAAAACATTGTTCAGTGTTACTAGCTTAAAATCCTGCTAGTAATAATTCATTTTAGATTATTTTTCAGTTTAGAATCAATATAAAATTTTTTTTACTTTACAGTAAAAAAAGAAAAAAAAAAAGAAAAAAGATTAGGATAAACACCATTTTATACAAAATTCATAATCTAACAATGTACTTTGAAATTAGTAAGTAAAAAAAGAAAAACATTTTACAAAACATTGTAGATTTGAAGAAAGTCAAAGAAAAATCGGGCTTTAAAATTTTTTTTGACAACTTCAAGTTAAATGGGGGAAAAAAATGCTTTATAGTAAAAATTTCCTGTAAGAATTCACCTTGTAAAAGGGAGCATATAAATAAGATTATAATACATAAAGTAATTTAATCTCTTTAAAAGAATGACAATTCAAATCTATTTCAGGATACAAATTTGTAAAAATCTTTTGTTTAAAAACAGGTGAGTTTAATTAATAGGTTTTTGTGTGCTTATGGAAATGGGTTAAACAGATTTGTTTTTATGTAGAAGGTGTAAAAACAATAAAAATAGAGAAAATCATAAATTCCTGCATAGAGTACATTAAAAATTGCTAGTGGAATTTGTAATTTTTTGTGTGCTTTACATAAGATTTAAAAAAAATTATCACTGTATACTCTTGAATGAAAAATATAATTTTGCAGAGATAAAGATGAGGAAATCTAAAACCATAAAAAGAAAATTACAGAATTTGTAAAATGATGATTAACAATTATGAATAAATTACTAAGTGTACTTGAAGTAACCAGAATACAATTTTTACACTTAGTGATCAAAAAGGCCAGCAGTAGAAAGAAAGACAAGTTTACAAAGTTCAACATCTCATCTAAGGAGCTAGGCATAACAAGATACACTTAATCTAGTACCTCAGACTAAAAATAGCAGTTAGCCAGGTCTTGCTGAGGTCACCAGCGATCTGCTATCTAAAAGGTGGAGGAAGTTGGTTGAACAATGTGGTCCATGTGAGGTAGAAGCGAGGGTGGGGGTGTTCTGTGAATCCCAATAAAAGGTGATGGTATTTCTTGATTCATTCTCTTTTGTTGGCTGGGGTATGAGGAAACAAATGTTCGCACAAGCAGAGAACAGGGACAGATTCAAAGATACGAGATAAGCCAGTTCCAACTTGAATGATGAAACTATTCCAGACTTTGTATCTGTTGTCCTCTTACTACCTACTTCCATAGCCTCAGAAACTGAATGGAGAGAATAAAGTAACTAGGCCCTAATACTTAGGACAAGTTGTGTTTTTGTGTTTATCCTTCCTCATCCGATGGTTAATCATTACCGACATAGCAGTTATCAATGACTATGCTACATTAATGTTTAATGATAATAGCAGTAGTTTTCAAGGTATTGTGTCAAATGTCAAGAAAACAAAAGCTTAGAGATATGGATATGATAATTATTAAAAAAAGGGATGATAAATAACATAGTTGGCTGTCACTAAAAATTGTTGAGGTTTAAATTTGTTCTAGTCTAAATTTCATATCAATACATATACAATAATGCTGTCAACTTGAAGCTCTATTTATAAATAAGCTTGGCTTTATATTGATGGCAGTAGCTCAAAGCCATCTTGGCCCGGGAGACCTGGGTTCAATCCCAGGTCGAGTCATACCAAAGACTTTAAAAATGGAACTTGATACCTCCTTGCTTAACACTCAGCATTATAAGGTACGGTTCAAGGGTAAAGTGGAGCAATCCTGGGAATGGAGTAGCGCCCTCCCCTACACCTTGGTGTAGTAGCTATCGAAAAGGGAGCCTTCGGGTCACCCTCGACTATGGTCGCTAACTTTACTTACTTTACTTTATGTCATGTATTTGAGTTTTCTTTCAATTAAAATAATGGCAATGAGAAGCAGAAAAAAAGAAAACAACAACAAAAAAAATCCTGAATTAGAAATAGATGTAGCACAAAATGTGAAAATATCAATAACATACAATGGCAGTGCTTATAAGATTTTGAAAACTTTATGACTGCGGTAAAATTAAAGACGCGAGCAAAATAAATAAAATAATTGCATTCTAAAACCAATATTCAAAACAGATTGGGTTTACATTTCAACATATATGAAGTAATGCTTGTAGACATTAAGTGAAGTAAGAACAAAAATAGAATACAGTTTAAAAATAAAAAGAAAGAAGCCAAATTCAAGGTTAGTGTCAAAAGCAGCAATCACTAAAAAAAAAATTTATACAATAGAATGAACTAATTGATAGATAAATAAATAAAATTGTTATCTAACTACAAAACCAAAGAGGAAAAAAGCAGAAAAAAAAAAGAAAAAAAAAAAAAAAGAAGAAAAAAAAAAAGAAGAAGTAAAACCCAAAATAATTTATTTTCAGGCAAGATTGCTTCTACTTCTAGTAGAACTGCCTTATGAAAAAGTATTAAATAAAACAGTTACAGATATTTAAAAAGGTGATAAAAAGTAATTAGAAAATTGATAAAAATCTGGAAAAATATTCAGTTAAAACAATTTTAGTCTTCCCCAAATGAGATGATTTAATATTGATGGATCTGTATCAAAATACATGATACATGTTCTATACACATAAAATAGGGCATGCCAGGATTTTCAACAAAATAGATATGAATAAAAATCATTCAAAATAATCTATAATAATTGTAGGAAAAAATCCAACAACAAAAATGAAATAAAGGTAGTTTATAATAGAATAATTCATAGCATATAAAGAGTAACAATATATTTAATAATGAGATAATCAAAATCTATAAGTAAACATAGTTGAACTTCATTAATATGTGAAAACAAAATACATTAAGAAATTAAGTTAACATGAATCCATAAAACATCAAAAAATAAAAATGGTATTACCAACATTTTATACACACAAACACACACACACATACCAAGAAAATTTTTTTAAAATTAAAAACTAAAAAGCAGTATCAAATAAGAATATTTGTACCTTTTAAAAGATTTTATTGCAAAAGTACAATTTATCCAAAAAAAAAAAAAAGAAAAAAAAAAGAAGTTTTTTCCAGTTTGACAAGAATAAAAAAAAAAAAAACCAAAAAAAAAAAAACCTATAATAATAGACTCATTTTATTATTGCAAAATGTTTTTTAAATGTAGAATGTATAGTAAATACAAATCATTATTAATAAGGCTATCTGTTTAACATTATTATTATTATTATTATAATAATATCATCAATTTCTATTATCAGTAAAAGTTAATATTATCTTTCAAAAAAGTGTGCTCAATAACAAGAAACAAATGTAGGCTTTAGTATAAAAAGGGAATAAGTAGAATCAAATAAGTTCAAGAAAAAAGTGACCAATCAAAACAGAAAAATATTTAACAAAAAAGTAAAATTAAAAAATAATTTACTCTCTGTAATGGCGGTACATATACTAAAAATGGGATATTACAAAAATACCTAGGTCTTTTCATGTTTCCCTTTTGGTAAACATCAGGTATTAGAGATTAACCCTACTCCACTTAAGGCAAATGAGGGTGCTGCAGCAAGACAAGTGTAATAATTGGTCCTTGGTTAGAGATAATCAGGGACCTAGATCAGATGTGAATCTGCTCTCTCTCTCTCTCTCTCTCTCTCTCTCTCTCACACACACACACACACACACACACACACACACACACACACACACACACACACACACACACACACACACACACACACACACACACACACACACACTATAAAAAGAGAAATGCAAATGTGAAAAGTTTGCATTAAAAATATTCTTGATGCTAATAGAGTATAAAATCTAAAAAAATATTATGTGAACACTTGAAATTTCATGGGGTGTGCATAATCATCAGAAAGATATATAAGTCCTGGTTAAATATGCAGTAAGACAAATCCAAAGTCCAACTTTTTTTTAGATCTTATTTTTTCTTATGTAGGTATCACTGGGAATAAGAAAACAGAAACTTAATATAAGAAATTGTACTTTGCCAAAGCTTTTCTCATTGTCCAATGATACCTGCACTGGAAAAATAAAGTCTGGGGAGAAAAAAAAAAGGCTTTGGTTTACTCTTACTATGCTTTTAAGAAGGATTATATAAATAACTTTAGAGTTGAGCAAACTAGCAAGATTATTTTTAAAAAAAGAAATAATCTTTGAAAAAATTACTTAAAAAAAATAATTGAAATTTGTAATGGTTGTATGATTAAAAAATGAAAATATTTGAATAATCTTTTTAACCTGGAAAATGTTAAAAAAAAATCTTATGCATATAGAATTTCAAGAAATTTAATATATATATATCTTTATTTTAAAGTCTTTGCTTGATAACTAATTCATTTTGTACTAATTAATTAAACAGATAGCCATCATTAAATCAAGCGTGAATTTGACAGGAGCAAATAACTTGATTATAAAGTTTATTTCATGTAAAAATAAATAAATAAATAAATAAAAATAATGAAAAAGAATTTAACATAAATTATGATTTCTTACTAGTTAGAAAAAAAAAATCTTTATTTGATACCAGCATGAAAGTAATTAATTGTTTTAAAATATAATTTTAGGATTAAAAAGATTTCTGAAGCTTACTCAGTAGTGAACCAGTGGCTGATCTGATAGCAGCTCTTTGAGATGGTGGACAGGGTTTGGCAGCAGTGGCAGAAGAAGTAGCAGCAGCAGCAGCAGCAGCAGACGTAGCAGCAGAAGTAGAAGGAGGAGGGACCCTGCGTGTCTGTTGGGTAGTATTATTGTTGAGAGAAGAATTATCAGAAAGGGTAACCAATGTTCTTCTGATTCCTGTAGAAATAGGAGTTGTGAACTCTTGGAAGTCCTGGCACAACTTTTTGGGTGGGGGACCACCCATTCTTTGTGGCTGAGGTACTTGGGGTAATTTATTTAAATCCCTGTTTATAAAACAAAAATGAAAAGCCAAAAAAATCCCATTTAAAAACATCCTCAAAAGAAAAGTAGGACGCTTTTAAATGAAAAAAAAAAAAGAAAAAAAAAAAAAAGAAAAAAGTTTTTACTATTAGTATCAACTATTGATGAAGAATGGCAAACAATTATAAAAAATACTTGGATGAGATTAGAAATTAAAAAATGACTTAATATCCTGTTTTAAGTGGTGACAATATTAGATTTTACTGTTCCCATAATCAGTTGATTTAATATTGATGGATTAGCATAAAAAAGTGTTCAATATTTATAATAGACCATTCCAGGATTTCCCAACAAAATGAATGAAAATCACGAATAAAAAAGTTACATATAACTATCATTGTAGAAAAAATCCAACATCAAAAATTTAAAAAAAAAACAAACTTAGAATAAAGTTGTTGTAATATATAAATAGTAACAATATTTAATGAAACAATTAGAATTTAAAAGTAAAAATAATTGAGATATTTAGACAAAATGATTAAAATTCTTTGTATTAACAAAATTTTTTAAAGCTTAAAAAAAAAAAAAAAAAAAAAAAAAAAATACAGTGTAGCAAAAGTATTTCTTTCCAAAACCAACTTCAATTTATTGCCCAAATTTAAAAAGAATTCATCTCAGTTTTGTATATATTTCCATTTCTATAAACCTGTTTTTTTTTAATCATTAAAACAATAACTAAACCAAAAGTATCATAATGCATTTAAAAGTACAATTTTATATATACACACGTATATAAAATGACACATGTAGTGAAAAAGATTGTGAAAATGTACTAAACCATTATCTGAGTGTAAAATTCAAAACTGAAAACAATGTTAAATCATATACAGGTCAATCAGTAAAACCTACCGGTTGTATAGTCATGTCAGTGTGAAGAATGAATTATATCAGACAAGACAAACCATAACTACTTACAATATTTGAAGTTTAAAATTTCGGAAAAAAAATCTTAATAGATATATTTTCTTATAACCTACAAAATCAATTCTCCTGCTTTCCCCCAAACTGCCAAGTGTCAGAAAAGACTAAGGCTTTATAGGGATGTCATTTATGAAAAATGTCATAATATATAATAAATATATATGAAAAATAACGAGGAAATTTCAGTTAAGTTGGGTCTGCTTTTTTAAGTAATAAAAATCAAGTAAATAAATAAAAAATAATTTAATGAATTTGACCAGATACAGAGAAGTTAACCTTGGTAAAACCTATATCAGCTTTTGCAATCACATACTCACGTCCATAACAGAAATATTAAAAATATTTTAGTTGTACAAATTAAATTCTAAAAACAATGGATCTATTAAAAAAAATCTATCAGTATTACCTGGATGTTTATTTTTTCTAAAATGCTTTAAATAAAAATATAAAAATGTCATGAGTGAAAAAAAAAAAAAAATTTAAGGCATTACAATAACAAGAAAGAAAGAAAAAAAGAATGAAAGAAAAGAAAACTTGAATTTTTAAAAATACTTAAATCCAGTGGAGCAGTAAAAACAAAAATCATTTAAGGCATAAAAAGCAAAAATTTTCCCCATGAAGATTTTTATGGAGAGGAAAAAAAAAAAGAAAAAAAAAGATAAGTTTTTTGACTGTTTAAGATGCAAGTAATGAAACAAACATGAAAACAATATATTTTTTTTTGATGATGAGAAAAAGATACAGTCAAGATTTGGTAGGTCTGAAAGTTTGGAAGAGAGAAAAGTTAGAATGATAAGAAAACACCAACATGAATAGGAAGAAGAAAAAAATAAAAAGATAAAATTTTCTAATAGATATCAATATTTCTTTCCCATAAAATTAATAAAAAACTAATCAAAATCCAGAGTTAGAATTTTTTATTTCTATTCTTATATTTTCTTATTTTATTTATTCTTATTTTATTTTATTAAACCAAAATTTACACAGTATTTAAAGCAAAGGTAAATACATGTTCACACAAAAATGTAACAGACTTTTGGCAAAACTAAGTTCACAATAGAAGAAACAAATTATAAACAAACACACATTCCACTGGCTATTTTTCTGCAGTGGTATAAAACAAAAGTGTTTGTAACACATTAGTTAGCTTTAATCATAGATATAACTTTTTTAGTGATGCCATCCCAAATATGGCAATGTATAAAGGTCAAGGAGTGGGAGGAAAAAGGTAATATAGAGAAGATAATTTAAACTTTTTTTGGTAATATATTTAATGAATACAGATACTATATCCTGATCTTAAGCAGAAGTGTCTGGGAACCACACTAATCCTAGGTAGAGCACACAGACACTACACTTCTTCAAGCAGAAGGACAGGTAAAGAGAGAAATAGGAAAAGTCACCATTTACTGTTTAGAAAATAGATATGAAAATAGTCTTAAAACCTGTAGAAACTTGTTAAACTGTCAACATCAAATTATTTTAACAATAACATTGTTAGCATTTAATGCTTCAAAATATTCTCTAGTGATGATGATAATAAGTAGTAATAATAGAAGCAGAAGTATTTGGTATCACTTAAGAAGTTTTATTCCAATAAAAAAAAATGACATCTACTTTTATATCAATTATAATAAAATAAATCTCATTAAAAACAAGATGTAAAAAAGTGATCAAATATCCAAAGTTCCAAATAAAACAATTAATTATTATTTATAAATTAAATCCCGATAGAAAAATTTCACTCATAGCAGTATTAATCTTTATTTTGTGCATACCTATAAATATTAAGCTTCAAAAATGTATTATTAAAATGAATGAGACACTTTTCTTTAATTAGGAAGATAAAAAATAAAACATTGTTACCAATTGAATTACTGATTTAATTTTTAACTTCACAATAAACATGGAGCAAAAACCAAAATAGCAAGTGACAATACTGGCTAACACCATCATATAGTAAACTTGAAAGTAAAGATATTGTTCTAGATAGAATTTTATTGGAGGAAAAATAAATGTATTCATGATAAAATAAAACATACAAGTCTTAAATGTAAATTAGGGTCTTAAATAATCTATGGCTATTGTCATCATTATTAATATTACTACTACTAATAAGTTTGGCTAAAAGAAAGACTTTCTATAGTTTAAGTTTTTATGCAATGTGATTTAAGTTTTAACATCATTCTTGATAACAGATATAAAATAGCAGCAGTATCTGTTCATGAACATGAAAAAAAAAAAAAAAAAAAATGTTTACACACACACACACACACACACACACACACACACACACAAAAAATTAAAATGTTGATCGCAATTTACGAGTATTACAATATTTCTTTTTTTTTTTTTCTTGTGAAACATGTAACAGATATCCTAGAAATGACTAGAAGTTTCAATTAACTTTTTGCAAAAATCAACACCTATTGACAAAATTATTCAATCACAATATGAAATTAATTTTCATAAACATTATATCACTAAAAAGAAGAAATAAAAAAAAATCTTATAAAATTATTCTTTTTACCTTATTTAAAAAGTTTTTTGCATACATTTGTTAAAAATAAATAAATAAATATTGTAACAATACACAATATAAAAAATTATGGGTACTTATAGTATAATTGCAATATTACAGTACAAAAATTTAGAATATCAAACAGAAAAACATGCTGAACTCTAATGATAAATCAAGTACCTGTGTTATACAAAAGGTTACAAATTTATATCTTTTTTTAAACCTTAAAATGTATTACTTTATTATAGAAGTATCATGTTATATACACAAAAAATACAATATTAATTTAAACAAAAAACCTATTTTATTGCTTATTAAAAAATATAAAGAGTTTTAACTATTTCTCCACAGTGGTAGTTTTGACATCAGTTTAATGTATTGTAGCATAACAAATTCTAAAATGCCATAATCAATGTCATAAAGTAATTAAAGAAAAAAAAAAAATGCATGAGTTTGGCAAAATTTTCTAATTCTTTAAGAAAGGAAAGAAAGAAAAAAAAAAAAAAACCACTTTGATGATTATGAAAGACATTTCCTTATTTGAAAAGTGTTCTCTAATCCAGTAATCTTAATGTTAGGAAAAAAAACTCTTCTAATAACATTTTTTAATATAAAACTGTTTTGACATTTAACTGTGTGTAAACAAAATCTGTACTTATACTTAGCTGAATTAGAACTGTTTGAATAAACTGAATAGCTTGAAATAGAAGTGTTTTTGACAATTAAACTGTGTACTCATGCTAAACTAAATTGTTTGAAATAGAACTATTTGCATAAAAATGGATTTGGCGTTAAATAACCTAAAAAAGTTGATATGCCATAAAACCCAAACAACGAATCTTCGAATAATCACCATAATCAATTTTTAACTAGTATTTTTTTTTACCTTTTAATTTTTAATAATCACACTTGGGTCATTATTCTATGAGTGTGGATTGAAAACGACAATAAAGGATGAGATTTGAACTTGGATCCATTTTTGTCAAAAGAAAAGCCTAATTAAATGCACAAACTGTTCAACAAAGTGAACAATAAAAAGCCATTGATTTGTAAAAGTTTAAACCATATCTATTAACTCATTCTTCATTCTGTTTCTTGGTCCCTATTAGCAATTTAAAAAAAAATCTTTTAATTAAACACTTGTACCAATAGTATATTTTGTTTTTAGATGAACATAAAAGGTATTATTGTCTTTAATATTTAGCATATTTATCAGTTAAATGATTATGAGTTTATAATTTACACAACAAAGTAATTGAATGATGCTTAGTAAAGGTCAATAACTAAGCTGATTTTAATAAGGAGAAATGAAGAGAACATAGCTTTTGTAACTTAGAAATTAACAATGTAAAAAGATGAGATTGGTAAACATATAAGCTAAGAAATTGCAAAATCTGAAAACTTAAAACCACTTGAATTCAAATATCTTTAGACAGAACTGAAAAATATTTGACAATACACAGAAAAAAGTTTACTGAAAATTCTATTTTAAATTAAATTATAATCTAATGGGTTTTATTTTGACCTAACCATAAAACAGAAGCAGAAGATAATTCTAATGCCCTTAATATTTTAAGTCATAGAAGAGCTTTCAGAAAAATCAATAGAAATGTATTAACATATGACAATTGGTATTATTTTTTGAGGTATCAGTAAAGAAAAAAGGCTTGAAAAGGAAAATAAGATGTTGAGAAAATTAAATGAAAAAAATAGAAAATTATTAAAAAAATAAATTGCTCTGTAAAATGGTATGAGCTTTCATTAAACACATTTTGGTCATTAAAAAAAAGTTGAAAAACAAAATGTCCATAAGAGCCAACAGAGCAGTTCTGATATAAGGGTTGTTTTCAAGAATAACAGATGAAGAAACTAAAAACAATATTCAATAGAACAAACCTTAAAAATAAATAAGAGAAGGTTTTAAAACAAAGAATATAAGATGGCATTATTCTGAATAGGACTTAAGAATTCTTGGCAGCATTAATTCATAAAAAAGAATATCAATGGAAAAATATATAGAAGATAAAATATTATATATATATATATATATATATATATATATATATATATATATATACACACAAAAAAAACAAAAAACAAAAATTCATTTATCTAAAAAAAAAAAACAAACAAAAAAAAAACACCTTAGATTTTGGGAAATGGTTCACAGTGCATTTTGAAGCAATAATCAGAAACTTTTCAGTTTTTTTCGTTAAAAATTATAGCATATACTTTTTGTAATTTGGTGGCTCATGATACACTCAATTATCCTGATAGTAATATTCAAAATTCACTGTGTGTGTGTATATATACACACAGACACACATATATACATACATTACTGACTATTTGAATTTAAAAAAAACAAAAAAAACAAACAACAACAAAAAAACAAACCTCAAATAAGTATTAAGAGGGGAAAAAAATAATATTTGTTTTGGAATAGAAATGAATAAATACATCACTGAGGATGAACAATGTTAATACATTCAAAACTGCTCCTCTAAAATAAATCTAGTATGAAATCAATTTTTCTATATAAAGCTATGCCTTTATAATTTATTTTTTTAGGTGTAATCACCTAAAAAAATAAATTATAAAGACATAGCTTTAAAAACTGTAAATTTGAGAAAAGTTATTAATTCCTATTTTTTCTTAAGCAATTGAACATCTTTTTTGTCAACACATCATTTCAATCAATTCATTCTGGAGGCTTCTTCATGTGTACTGTCAGCATGAAAAGATTCGATTGTCAGAAACATTAGGAATAATTGTAAGGATATCAGTCAAATGTTTTAAAAACTATCATAGCAATTTTATACAATAATAAAAAAAAATCAAAAATAGATAAATCTCATTTTGATTTAAAACTGAGAATTAATTACGAGTCCTTTTGTTGGAAATCATTTATATTAAAAATAACATTACTGTTTGTTGTGGAGATGGCATAACATTTATTGGCACAGAATCAGCAAGAGTTCAAATTCCAGCTGAAGCAATTAGTGTTCACTTTGTACGATGCTTGAGAAAGGCATGAATCCATCTCTCCTTCCTCTAGCTAGGATTAAAATAGTAGGGCAGAGATCTCTAGCCCTATTAAGATAATCAGTTTTGGAGAAGGACAACTCTGAATTCAAAATTCCTGTCAGCATTGGTCAGTCAGTATGACAGGGTAAAGTCCATTACTCCCCAAATATTAAAAATCATGGCCTGATTCTTGAGTGGACTTAGAATGGGAAATCTTACCAAAGAAAAAAGTGCATAAAAATGTTATATTCAGAAAAGAATCGTAATTTACAGTTTAATTAGCAAGTAAATAACTATGTTCTATTCTAACAGTCACACTAATGACAGTAAAGGCTTAATATTTAAAAAACATTAAGATTTATTAATTACTTACTTAATTCATTTATTAATAACTTAAAAAAAGGGAGAAAAATATTTAATATTTAACTACTTTAATGTTTGTAAATAAACTCATTTTCAGATGAAAAATTAAAAAAATGCAAATGAAAATAAAAAATGGTTTAATAATTGACATGACAAAATATCAGCATTAAAACATTTGTAAACAAAAGCAAAAATTTGATTCATCATGCTTGTATGATAAAATAATATTGATAGAACAAAACTTGAAATCTTAATAAAAAATAAATAAAATAAAAAGAATGTATAGAAGATTTGTGTTTGCAGCATAAAAATAAACAAAAATCCAGTGATACCCAATTCAGGCAACAATTGATACAAAATCGAATGAAGTGCATAAAAAAAAAATCAAGCAGAAAAATAAGATTATTAGGAGGTGAAAATTATTTGTCCAGTCTGAAAAAACTAAAAAGAAAAATTCAAGTCCAAATGATTGTTCATCAATATATTTTCAAAGAATAAGAACTAGAAAATTAACAAGTCATAATAGAAAAAAAAAAAAAAAAAAAATTATCTAATATATGATTTTTGCTTACACAAAATGAAAATATTGTTTTATATTTTGTGACATAACCATTTTTTAGGGCTGGAATTAAAATAAATAAATAAATAGGACTCCATAGTTTTAGTAGAAACAATAACCCACCATAAAATATGAAACAAAAACTTCTTTAAATTTATTAGCCTTGATATTTAGAAGCAAAAGCAAGTTTTATATTTCTTTGGTCAAGACACTCGGAAAATAATGACACATGAATACAAATAACATAACTATGTCAAATAAAAAAGAAATTATTAAAAAAATTATTATAAAGGACTTTTGATTTAAATGTTATGATAGTAAGAAAAATAAAAAACATGACTTTGAAAAAGTACAAAGATTTATATATCATATTGAATAGTTTGTTGCATAAGATACTATGCTGCCACAAAATAGGAAATTTAAAATTAGATCTCATCTAAAAGTGAAGGTTTCTTAAACGTTTTACTGGATGCATCAAACCAAATTTAATTTCCATTTTGTTTTGCTATTATCAAATATTAAGAAAGATTATATTATCTAAATACTTGCCCTAGCAAGCTATACATCCTTGAAACCTCATTCTGAAGTTCTACAGCACTTGCCAAGACATTGTCTCTAGTATTACTGTGATTTCATGAAAATTTTTTTCAGTTAATTAGTTGTCTGTGGGTCTGTGTTTAAAGACTTGAACCTTCTGGTATTTCTAAAGAAAGTAATCACAAGATAGATCTGGTGAGCAAACTGGGCATGTCACCATGAGGTGCTCTGGAAAAATCTATCTCAATTTTTTCTAATAATGATTTAGAATAGGGCTTCTCAAATTTATTTGTAACCAAATTAAATTTCCATTTGCCTCCAAATAGATTAATTGAATATTGGCAACTTTTTTCTTAATCTTACTGGACGCCATAATGAGAGAAGGTTAATTTTTTAAAAATGTTTTCAGTTTCAAGATTTAAATTTTCACAAAATACAGTCAAGTTATAAATGAAATATTGAATCATATAAATAAACCAACAAATATCTGGCAATACTGAAATTGACTTAACTAGTGACGATTCAGGTCTCTTTGGCCATAGCGAGATTTTTCATTAATAATTTAATTCTAATTTTATTCATTAAAAATCTGTTGTCATAGATAAGAAGAATTAAAATTTCAGGTATTTTATTTAATTTTTCTTTCTTTCTTAAATCTATATTTTTATTATTATTAAATCTTTTTTTCTTTTCAAAGACATCTCATAACCTATTAAGGGATATTTTAGAATTCAGTATTTTTATACAATAATTTGTTTAAAATATAATTGTTTTTATACATTTTCTTTGGGGAAAATATGATTATATGTATCATCAACAACACTGGAAAGATCCAGATCTTTTCTCTCAGAACCAGATCATTCATTCATTTATATGACCTGTACATTTTGAACAAACCACAGATGAACAACACATCACAAGTAACCATCACACCCAATCAAGCATTCAGCTAGGTGAATGATATCTGGCAACTAATGTACATGATCCAGTGATTTACGTTTTATTATAAAGAGATTTATAAATGCAAACTAGTAAATTCACTCCTTGTGGACCACCTATACTTTTATTCACCTTGCTAAAATTTTATCTATCTCCAGAAGTCTAAATGGACCACTTTGGGAAAATCTGATCAAAAGAAATATAAATTTTTTTTAACCCTTTTCAGAACTTGACAAATTTGGCTAGTCAAATATTTTGTTTGTTCATAAAAGAATTAATAGATCTAGTGGTTGAAATAAGTGGGAATTATCTCCCTTGTTCCTTCAATATATATGTTTTTAATTTAAATCAAAAGTTACCTTAAAACCGATCAAATTTAGGAAATAAATTTTGATAATAATCAATTAGGATTGATAAACTTTGATAATTTTACTTATACCTTTTGCTTTGATCATTTTTAATTATTATAGGCAAATATTGAGAGAGAGAGAGAGAAACAAAACAAACTTTATAAATATCAAAAAACAAAATGTCAGACTATAAAACTCATATTATTATTCTGTTATTTAAAAAATGCTTCAAAAGAATAAAATTTTCTAATTACTAAATACAGCAATAAATTATTTATATCAACAATTATCAGTTATCAATAGAGCAAGATAAAGTACAACAAAACATGAACTTAAATAACTTTCTTGTAAACAACAAAAAGCTTTTTTCAGTTGCAAATAAAACTAAAATGAAATCAACTGTCAAAATAGCAAAAGTGGTAGGGATACTAATATATTTTGACTAATTACAATAAGAAACAATAAAATATTGAGTTCCACAAATACAAACATAGTCAACGATAACTCATAACTGAATCAAATAAAAGTATTTAAAAATAGAAACAAATACTGAAGCCATTTCTCTTAATTGAATATTGATATTTCTTCGAATAAAAAAAAGTATAGAAAGTGAATAGTCGTAAAGTTGTGTAAAAAAAAAAAAAAAAAATTCATTTTTCACTTAGTATGTTATTTTGCACAAAATGAGACACCAACAGATGAATCATCATAAATTTAATTAGAATTTTTTTCCACCATTTAAATAATATCTAAAAAAAGAAAAAAGTAACACTTATTTGTGGTGCATTAGAAAACCTGTTTTTTTGAAAGCCATTAATAATTCAATTTTTACTTGATGTCCCATAAATACAAATGTGGCTAGACAGGGTTAAAAATCTGAATCAATAAATTGAAATTGTCTACAAATACATCAACATTCTAAAACCAAATGATATATTAAAATTTTAATTATATATTCAATATGAAATCCTAATTATTATAGAGGAAAAAAACTGATAAAAATAGATATTCTAATGTAAAAAAAAATTACACATAAAAACTAAACATGAAAATGATAAAAGTGCTGTCAAATCATTTCATACTATTATTTATAAATAGCAAAAGAAATGATGAAAGTGATTATAAAAATATTAATCTAGAGTTTTCATTTGAAAATGTAATTGAGCTAAAAAAAATAACATTTGTTTCCCATTCTGATATCCTCAAAGCAATAGGGTAATGTAGGAGTGCCCATTTTCTCTCCTCCAAGTAACATTTGACAGGTTGTACTGGGTTAACTTAATTAAACTTAACCACTTCTTTAATGGAAAAAATATCAGAAAATATAAAAGAAAAATCAAAATCAAAGTTAATCAAGGTTTAAAAATGAAAATTAGATTATTCAAAATCAATGAAGCATGAATAGCGGAGAAAATTTTTAAAAATATTTTCAACATTTTAAATTATTTAAGAAAATTACAAATAACTGAGTTACTTTCATTATCACTTTTTATCTTGTATCAAAATGTTGATTTAGCATTATCATGTACATGAACTCATGTTTCAGTTTTGGTTTTTATAATAGCCATGCTTCTTCAGGTGTTTGTCATAGTAATCTTCAGATTGGCTTATTCTCATTCCTTAATTGGCTCAGCATACAACAATGAACAATATGTGGGAACCCCTAAGAAGGAAAGGACATCAGGCTCAAAATTTCTACTATCTAAATGTACGAGTTGAAGTTCAGTTGAAGAAGTTGACAAATAACTTTAGGTTTAAGGATACAATTTACCACCACCACAACTTTGTCTTATAAGACAAAAGCATAGAGTGCATCTAATTATTTAGTAGTACTGATTAGTTTGGTTTGGTTTTATGGCATATCAACTATTATAGGTTATTTAATGCCAAATCCTATTTCTACATACATATTAAATATATATGATTTGTAAACATAAGTCAACAAACTTAAATAGTTCCAAGTATTGCTATGCATCACTAACAATTCAATATCAGTCATTTGTTTACACAGTTAAATGATCAAACTTTTCTATTTTAAACAATTCAATTTAGCATGAGTCATTTGTTTGCACTCAGTTTAAATGTCAAACAGTTCTATTTGACTCATAGATAGGACCCTATCAGGTGCTGCCGCTCCGGGCCAGAGTGGACCTGGGAGTAATGGCAATGAA
The DNA here is from genome assembly GCA_963585895.1 of Sepioteuthis lessoniana. Lineage (NCBI taxonomy): Eukaryota > Metazoa > Mollusca > Cephalopoda > Myopsida > Loliginidae > Sepioteuthis > Sepioteuthis lessoniana. The sequence goes on from OY757939.1 coordinate 32,071,695, forward strand.
GGGGTACTCCACATTCCCCAAAATTCCAGCATGGAGGGGGGGGTCTTACCCCTCTGCAGAGATACAGTTGGCATATTCTACAGCCCCAGCTGACTGGACCAAGTTCATTTGTGCCCAGTAGCTTCTTTAGTGTGTTCTGAGAGGGAGAGATCTCACTAGGCAGCACATACCTCCTTACCTAAAAGGAGGTAAGAGCTGAGGCATCTCTGAAGGAAAATGTTGATGGGCATGAATAATTTTTGTGTGTCCCCTCCCCACCTCGGAAGACATGCTTCCTTCAGAATACACCATGTTATTCCAACACCGTACAACAGCTGAAATATGACTATAACAGCCAGCAACACTAGTCAGTGTGTATCAGAGTAAAATAATGGTAATTCCTTATTTCAGAAATTCAGACAAAAATTTAATTTAACAGTTGCTAAAATTATTTGCTTTTAACAATTAAGTGATCTTATTAAAAAAAAAATGTACAAGTGAAAGTAATTTACATATTCAATAAAATGTTAATTCTATATTGTGTACACAATCTATTCTTTAATAATTCATTTGGTATTTCATAAATACTTATTAGCTTATGTCACAAAAAAAAAAAAAAAAAAAAAAAAAAGGAAGATTCTTAATATGATTACTGAAATTCCTATGTTTTTTTTTGCAGTTGTATAAGATAGACAATAATTAAAGGTATTCTATACAATTATAGTATATACAAATTCCTGTTCTAATATAAACCTTAAGAAAATCAATTCTTAAATATTTTAAAAGAGCTATCTAAGGATATTAGTTTACTTAGGAACTTTCTCTAATTATGTTCAATCAATGAAAATTCTAGAATCCCTACAAAAGGTGGGGAGAGAAAAAAATTTCACTAAATTGTCAGTCTTCCCAGGATACAACCTGATTCAAATGATTATGGTTTTATTTGTCCACCAGTAACAGGAATAAAAATTGGCTTTCTCACAAACATGATTATTATCTTGAAGAAGAAGAAGAAGAAAAAAAAAAAAAAAAAAAAAAAAAAAAAAAAAAAATTTAAATACAGATCTTTTTTCATAGGTAATTTCAGAAGAAATTGCGAAATTCAGGAAAAAATAAAAGTGAAAAACTACAAATCTGTAATGAGGCAGAAATGTGCTGCCTCAAAGTTTAAAGATTTTTATAAGGACACTTTCAAGATTTTTACGGTAACAAAAAACAAAAACAATTAAAAAATTTTAAAGATAAAAAACCTTGGGAATTTCAAATTTTTATTTTACATACACACAAAGAAAAAATGAATCATGCCTTGGACTTAAAGTTATAAAATGAGATTATTATACAAAGCACTGTATACTCAAATACTAAAGTAATATTTACTACTTGAAATTTATAAATGCTTGTATACCATTCTGTTTAAATAAAAATAATTCAAATTAGATAATTTGGAATTTATAAAATGATTATGTTTGGGTTATTATTCATCTTATGTGCTACAAAACTAATGTAGGAAAAACTAAACACACTGAATAAAAAATATAAAGGTTTTTCATAATTTTTTTTTCCTACAAAAGGTGAGTATTTGTGTATGCATGTGTGGGGACAATCTACAATGCAACTGCTATTATAAAAGTGATCCTTTACTTTCTGTCTGATTTGTGAAAATAAAATTGTGGTGATATTTTGAGTTTTACTCCAAGCCCTGAATACTATTTAAATATATGAAAAAAAAAAAATGAAGGAAAATATTAATTCATTTGAAACAAAATCTCTACTACTATCATTACTAGTAGTCGTAGTAGTAAGATAGTAATAAAAATAATTAAATATCTTAGTCTTGGTTTCATACAATGGAGTGAAAGTAAAGGTTCATTTTACTATATCAGATAGATTATAAATTAAACCGCCAGGAATTTTTTTTAAATTAACAAACTTACTAACAAGTATTACTGATGGAATAGACCCCCCCCCAAAAAAAAAAAACTCTGCAAAAGACAAACTTACCTAAACTAAATTTTGATAATAAAAAATGATTGAGTTCTTGTGTTCAAATTCATAGTTGAAGGTTAAAACACAAGGTGATATAAATTGATTTTCTAATACAAAAACAATTTAAAAAATGACAACAAAATATAATAGGGAAAAGTTCAAACAAAAAAAAATTATAATTGATGATAACAGTCAAATGAAAGGTAGATTTTGTTTATGTTTTGTTGTATTGCCATTATCTCAATATATCTTCAATCATTGTACACACTTTTTATTATAAAAAGTATACAAATTTTTTGCACAAATTGCTACCTTGTTTGTTTTACTTGTTTTAAATTATTAAACCGTTTCTATCATCTACATTGAATCAAAATATAATTTAATTCACCACAAAGGACAGAACAGATAAGCACCACAATTTAAATTTGTTAAAAAATATTTTAAGTTATAAAAACCTAGAGTTTTAAATATTCATCTGAAAAGTACATTTTGACAACAGGAGGATAAAAAAAATGCACCAATCAGAATTTAACTAAAAAGAGAAAATTGTTATTGTCCCTTCAGGAATACAAGGAATGTATACAATATAGAGTATATATGATTATTGACAGCAGAAGCAGTAAATTGTTTAAGTGCTTATTTCAAAAACAACAAATGCAACTTTTTAAAGCAATTTTTAAATATATCATTTTACACACTAATTTAAATCAGTTTATTTTTTTTTATTTATTTCATAAACCTTTTCATAAGACAAATAATTAAAATAATTTATTTTATTCATGGCATAATATACCATTGTGAATTATGATATTATATCATTATCAATTATTACGTTATGAAGTAAAGAGCATAAATGCTGTCAATTGTGTAAAATCCTTGGATTTATGAAGGAATGAAATTATAAGGACACCACCCAAAAAAGAAAAATAACCATCTAATAGATTTTATGTTTTAGATGTTTATTTTAATAAATAAGGGAATAAAAGAATAGGTTAATGGTCAAGGTGCCATTGAAACACAGAATACAAAAGTTTCTTTTCAATAAGGAAAATGTGTATCATGAATAGGTTTTTATCAGAATTATATTTAGGAATTTTAATGAAGAATTAACCAAAAATGTTTCTCCATAATATTAAAAAAAATTACAAATTTTTTCTGCAAAAACATTCTTGTCCAAAAGAAGCTAGGTTATATTAAAAATGGCAGTCAAATCAAATAAATAGACTGTTTTATTTAGAATGTTGCATTTAGGTTGAAAGTTGAAATAAAACAAAAACTGAAAATGCTTCTAGCTTCATTTGCCATATTTTCAAGGACAAATTGTTGATGATGAAGAATTCCAACAGTGAAGCACCTATAAGAAACAAAATAATCTGAAACTAGAAAAGAATACAAAGATTAACAAGAAAAATGTTACCGGTTTAGGCGACCCATCTGCATTGGTGGAGGTTTTGAGTAAGTGTTGGTTGTATTGTGACTGTGTGGAACTGGAGTAGAAGTTGGGGAAGAAAATGCCCGCTTTGGTTTTGATTCTGAACACAGGTTTATATCTATAAGGATATTGAGAAAAAAAGTAGTTTAAAAATTTGTATTCTGAAATATAAGAAAAATAATTATTTATATATTATAGTTTTGAATGAATATATAATAACATAAAATCAAGCAAGAATCTTTAATGTCCACATGAATAAGTTAGTAAATTAACATCTACTGATAATAACTAATTTATTCTTGAATAATAGTTTAATCAATTTTCATAAGATTTATAAATCATTAAAAAGAAAAATTGAGAAAAATACAGAAAAGTTTTATTAAATAGTTGATTTCTAGATTTTAAACTTGTGTACTGGCACTGAAAATATTTCAGTTGATTTACTTTTTTTTTACACATATTCTTCAAAACTTAGCCTTATTTTGTTGAAAAGTTACTGATTATGGTAGAGGGCTATCAAAAAATCTATGTTGGAGCGAGGTAATTTGGGAATGGGGCATAACTACAGAGTACCAAAAGCCGAGTCTGCTGAACTGGACACGTCACAAAGTTCACAGACAATAGATAGATCCATGTAGTTGTCAAGTGGTATCCAAGAGATGGGAAACCTCCTTGATGATGGAAAGATGAAATTGTAAAGCAATTTTGGAGAAGACAGGTGAGATCAAGAATGAAATGGAAATGCATTGTGGTCAGTGATGCAGAAAACATCAGTGGACCTGGCCAATAAGGGAATATTTAAAAAATAAGTAACATTGCTTCTACTAAAGTGAGTCAAGAGGTACAATTTGGCAGCTTCAGATGCTTTTACTGAGGTTGTGAAGGCGGATGAATTATACAGGACTGGAAGATACTGAGCTTGACTGATACCCTCTGTGTATCACTCATTGGATTTGCCTCTCTGGTTCAGAGCAAAGCCTTGCAATTATTTATAGGCCAATCTGACTTAGCCTGATCATCAAGGTACTTCCATGGTGTTATGGTACAGTTCAAAATTGCTAAACATAAATGAATGTTCAATCTAGACTAATTCAGACTACACTGAACATTTATCTGTGCAGCTCCCAAATCATATACAGTGAAGTAATGCACCAACTAACAACCACAGCAGATATCTTCCATAGTTTGAATTGCTTTGGTCACATGAAATAGGTGCTACAACTGAGCTAAATGATTTTCATAACAGTTTTTCTTCATCTCTCCAATTCTTTTTTTTTTCAAAGATATAAATTTTAAGAAAATTAAAGCATTATATGATAGAATAGTTTATGTCAGAGAGTCAATTTTCAACAATTGCCATGCTTAAGAATACTGTCCAAGTAAAATAGTTTGTTGTGGGAAGAGAAAATAATTGTTTACTTTTAATCTTTCAATGAAAAACTATTTTCTTATATTTAAAATTATGAAGATATTAAAATTATTGCAATATTTTAAAAATAAAATAAGTTTGCGTGAAAGCATAAAATAAAGTGTGAGGACACACACACACACACACACAAATATTATGAATGTGCACAAAATGAGATTTCAGTCTTTTTGAGAAAAATTGCCATGTACCAACCAAATTACCAGATCTATTTGACAGTTATCTTTAGTTAGTACATCAGTCTGAGAAAAAAAAAAGAAATTTTTTTTTTTTTTAAACACACGAACATATTTGAAATCCCAGTAACTTTATATATTATGTAAGAAAATATGTTTTTATGAAAATTAAAGTGTGTGACCTTTTTTAGTACATCTACAGTACAATATCCAAATTTATGAAAACAAACATACTAATTTCAACATTGTGTGTATGTTCGAGGATCAGAGTGAAATAGAAAGTATCAGAGACTTAGATTAATGACACAAATATTAACTTTAACACATCACTCAATAAGTCCTGGGCCTGACATATTGGAAGTGAAGCTACTGTTGCAAATTTTCAAAACAATGGAAAAATCTGAATTTCTTGTGTTGATAAAGCATTGCTTTCTCATGGGAAAAATACTGTCCAAGCAAAGCAATGGCTTGATAAGTGTTATTCAGACTGCTCAGTCAGAAACAATGGTTAAGAGGTGGTATGCTGACTTTAAACAAAGTTGTACAGACACAAATGATGAATGCTCAGGTCAACCAAACTCAACAGTTGTCCCGGAAAACATCAAAAATCTCCATAAACTCATTTTGGCTGATCGTAAATTGAAGTTGCGTGAGATAGCAGAGTAGTTGAAGATATCAGAAGGCAGTGTATTCACCATTTTGCATGAACATTTGTCAATGAGAAAGCTGTGTTCAAAGTGGGTGCTGCGTTTGCTCACAGTTGATCAAAAACAACAACACATCGACGATTCAGAGCGTTGTTTACAACTGTTTCAATACAACTAAAAGGAGTTTTTGCGGTGTAAATGTGTGACAATGGATGAAACATGAATCCATCACTCTGGAGGTAAATTGGCAGCCAACTGAGTGGACAGCAGCAGGTGAAAGCTGTCCAAAGTGACCAAAGATGCAAACATCAGCAGGCAAGGTTTTGGTCTCCTTATTTTGGGATGAACAAGGTATTTTGTTTATCGATTACCTTGAGAAAGGAAGAACCATCAATAGCGAATATCATATAGCATTATGGGTGTTTTTGAAGGAAGAAATCACCAAAAAACAGCCACAAATGAAGAAGAAAAAAGTACTCTTTCATCAAGACAACGCACTGTGTCACAAGTTGATTGCAACGATGGCAAAACTACATGAACTGCGCTTCAATTTGCTTCCACACCCACTCTATTCTCTACATCTGGCTCCCCAGCGACTACTGGCTATTTGCAGATGTCAAAAGAATGCTCCAGGGAAGGAGATTTGGCTCCAATGAAGAAGTGACATCAGAAACTCAGGTGTGATGAATTTTGCCTAAAAGTTGTTGTTTTATTAGTTAGGCCTGAGACTTATTGAGTGATGTGTTACCTTAGGTTCCAACGTTGCATTTCAAGTCAGTAGAGGTTAGTTTCTAGCCAAAAGAAATGAGATACAGACTTTAATAGGAAATACAATTTTTTTTTTTTAATCTTATAAAAAGCGGGAGAGACAAGGTCAGTTCCATGTTTTTCATATGGTCAACTACATACTTGATGTTTGAGAATAGTACAAAAAGACTTCAAATATTTAGAAAAGATGGAAGAACAAGAAATATTGTGTACAAAGTACTCTCATAGCTGAAGCTGCATTTACGATAAATAAACACATTTATTCCAGTGAATTTTCTTGTTGGTTAAACTGAAACTTTTTTTTTTTTTAATATAGTGTGAAACTTAGCAGTTATATCTTCACATTTTCAGATCTTATCCTCCAGATAAATTTTCAGTTGCGGGAACAAAAACACTTACATAGGGTGAGATGAGTATAGAGGGTGCTGCACTTCAACAATCCTGTGATTGTTAAACAACTTTTATTCAAAAAGTATTAACACTGACTTCATCATCCCACTCCCAACTGCATTGACCCTTTTGGACATTAACTCTTTATTATAAAAATTGCTCTGGCATGCATATCTTTATTCAAATTTAAAAATTAAAATGAATGATTGATTTTAATAACATGTCAACTCGTCTATTTTATGCCTAGGATAGGGAATTGCATTCATGGTACAGATACACATTTTTTGTGTAGTTGTTTCTTTTTTCTTTAGTACCCAATTATGAGATCAAGTATACCTATCTAATATAAATAATTTGCATACAGTGGTATGGTTTCAAGTATTCCTATCTAATAGTAATAATTATATGGTTTCAAGTAGTTATTTCTATTTGATAAGTCATTGGTATGAAATACAGTTATATAGTTTTAAGTAACTAATAATAATCCTTTGTAAACAATTATAGCTACAAATAACTTAGTTATATGGTTTCAAGTATTCCTATCTAATTCAAATAATTTTTAACTGATCTATTTGACACATAGATGGGACCCTGGTCAACTCTGAGCTAGAATGGCTCAGAGTGAACCTGGAAGCAATAGTAATGGTGATTCCATACTCGTGAGAACTCTAGAACTAGAACCCCACTACCAAGTACACTTTAATCATATACAAGATACCCTACAGCATATGATACAGTCAGTGTATTCTAAGTTCTGCCAACAGGACTCAAAAATTTAAAGTCTCCGTCTTGGTACTTTTTGAACACATTTTGTATATGTGCACACACACACACGCATTTACCTCCTTCTTTCTAATATTGGTTGCAAATTGAGTTTCAGTCTTAATTCATAAATTTAATAGCTTTAATTAAGAGGAGGAAGAAAATCTGCACATACAAATGCATACTTACCAAGTAGTTGATTAGCGTATGTTTTTCCATTTTCACTAGCAAGAGCAAGTCTGGCTTCATGTTCGGAAGAATATTGAATAAAAGCAAATCCTTTATGAATAGAAAGACCATCTACAAAGCCATATCGTCTAAATATCTGTTCTATATCTTTTTGACTCATTGCAAATGTATTTAAGTTACCAACAAAAAGACGGGAGTTGGCTGTCAGTGGATCATTTGTATTGGTTCCAATCTTCCCAGACATGATGAGTTACAGAGTAATGGAGCTTTTTTTTAAAACCTGGAAAAGAAAATTGAAACTATTTTCAAGCTAGAAAAGAAATTCTTAATAACTTATGGAATATTAGAAATTATATTAATAAAATTTGAAGGAAAGTTTTTTTTGTATTCTATTTTTCATTTTATGACAATATTTATATTAGACAAGTTATTAGATATACATGAGAAGCTCAAACTTAAAAAATCTACAGCAATTTTTGGTAGTTAATTCATAGTCAACCCAAAATTATAATACTGTTAATCCAGTTTTTCTAATAAGCTGTCTGTGTGCTAAGGCAGAACCATTTTTGTAAATGACATTTTCCTAAAACTTTGACATTTAATTAAAAATTGCTTTTATCTTTTTTTAAATTCACATTAGACTTTTTGTACTAGTTCAAATATCAGAAAGACATTTGCTGTCTCACATGTATATTGATTTTAATAAAAAAGATTTTTATAGTACCCTATTAACTGTATTGCAGGATAGTATTTTAAGTGGTGGAAATCATGGAACTTTGTTCCCTATCTCATTTTTGGCCTCTTCTGTAAAACAAAATGGCCCCTTTGTTTCAGAGTTTAGGGCCAGTGCTGTTATCACAACTACAGTATTATAATAGTATTATAATATAAAGGGAGCCTTCAGGTCACCCTCAACTACGGTCACCAACTTTACTTTTAATACCGGTCCATTGGGCTAGTGGGTAGAGTGTTCGCCAATGGCTCAGTAGACTAAGATTCAGTCCCAGGTCGAGTCATACCAGATACTCAAAAAAATGGTACTTGATGTCGCCTTGCTTAACACTCAGCATTATAAAGTACGTATCAAGGATAAAGTGGAGCAATCATGGGAAAGGAGTACTGCCCTCCCTTACGCCTTGGTGTAGTAGCTATTGAAAAGGGAGCCTTCAGATTACCTCGACTATGGTCGCTAACAATATCATAATTATTTTCTTTCATTTTTTTTTTTTAGTTGCTTTTCATTACAACTCAGTTGGGCTGTCAATCAATGTCAACAAAGTAATTCACTTTCCTTGTTGTAGACTGAGAACCTTAGATAGAAAGCAATTAAAATCTAAGATGAAAGAAAAAAACTAGACAAAATGATAATAATGACTAACAATGTGTCTTCTAAAAATAATCGATGCAATTAATACTAGAAGCATAAACAAACAATAACAAATATGCTACTGAAAGAGATAGAGAAATAGAATAATTGATGAGTTGATAGGTTTGATTTGGGCCATCACAAATCAATTCCTTTTCATAGGTTGGTTGGTAGAGTAGCCAGTGTATCTAAGCAGGTTTCCCCAAAGCAAAAAGGATGTGAATTTGAGCCTCACTAAGAACTTATCCTTTATTATTTCTGATCTGCAAAGTTCAAAGTTAAAGCAAAGAAATTGTTAAGTTAGACTTTTTATAAGTTCCTTTAATATGGAAATACTTGAAATATTTACAGCCCTTCTCATGGTTGATAGATGTAGCACAAGGGATTTTTATAGAGGGATACTCTTAGTATATGTTAAGTGACAAAATTTTCCTAGTTTTGTTGGCATTCCACTGTAGTCATTAAAGAGTGACCCTGACTCAAACCCTATAAGAGTGTATGTATTTACCCAACACCTTTACCATGAATAAGATGCGACACAAAGTAAGTTTTAAACAGAATACAGGTGATTTATATCCAGTTTTCCTTCTCCTAGACTGGATGCCTTACCAAGGCTAAAGAACCTAGTCTGTCCTACAATTCCCCCCATAGCTGAGGAGGAGGGGGGGGGGCGAAAAAGAAGAGATGGCTTCATGCTTTTCCCAAGGGTATTAGTTCATAGTGGAACGCAATCAGCTTCATCCAGGATTTGAACCCAGGTTGCTGACGCTTATGACAATAACTGTAATGCTAAGCATGCAAAAATTTCCCATGACTTCATTATTTACATTGTTAATGTTTAAAGAGAATATGAAAAATTCATTTTTTAAAAGATTAGATTTGTGTAAGCAGTTTCATTTTTAAATTAACGATGATGGGAACTTTGGCACATATGAATTTAATTCACCAACAGAGAGTAGCCCTTCATTTTACCAACAAAATCAGGAAGATCACAGGTCATAGACTGTAACAATGTTGATATGATAAAAGTTAGCTGAGCTTAGTTGTGGCACAAAGCCAGAGCCATGGGGCACCTAGTGAGAATCGAACTCACTGAAAATTATCCGTTAATCTTGCTTGCTAACCATTACACCACATGAAATGTAATTTACTAAGCTCAACTCGATGGCGGCACACGGCACCCAGAGAGAATCAAACTCATTGTTTGCTAACCATTACGCCACTGGGAGGAACGCGTAGATATGATAATATTTGAAGAATTCAGAATACAAACTCATAAAACATGCTAATAGTTATTGCAAATTTTGACTTTTTAAAATATTGCCACAAAAGAAAAAAAGGGTGGGATAGGCAATAATGCGACTCACATATATACATATGGAGATTTTTATTCAAAACGTTTACGTGGTGAGAAAATTGTTAAAAAGATAAAATTGAGACTTCATCACATTTTGCACATCAATTTTAGGAAATCAGTCACGTGACTTCCAGAATAAAGCGGCCATTTTGAATGTTTACTTGTGAACAAAGGTGTTTCACGCAATAAAAACCGAGATTGCTACCCCTCAAATAGTAAAAAAATGTTAATGGTAAATGTGGGACAGGTTTATGGAATAAAGGAATAAATAAAAATTATAATGAAAAATAATCTATGAAAAATAATCTAGACACATAGGTCCAAAACTACCTGCCTTTCGGGCAACATTTTTCGCCCCTATTGAGAAATATCTCCCACTTTAAAAAGGAAAAAGAACCTTAAACTATCAACGATAGAGCAATATAACTTTCATAAAACGTATTTTACAAGACAAACCTTGGTTATGTTGTTTTAGCAAAAAAAAAAAAATAAAAAAAATTACAAAAAGCTAAATACAAGATAAAAACTTTGTGATATTACTTTTTTTTTCAAAGACATGCAAAGATCTTACTTTTTCCCCCGAAAATAACACCTAAAATTTTCATCTTAAAAAACAAAACAAAAACGGACAAAAATCTGGATTGTAAGTTTACATAACTAAAAACTACAGAATCTCTTGAATTTGCAAAAATCTTTTCAATAACCGAATCTATTTTATTTTATAAAATTACATAAAGCCCTATTATAAAATTAAATTTGATACTTTAAATATCTTTTGTAATCAAGTTGGTTTTGCAATGGACACATTGACAGAGCTTACTTTTACACAAAGCATTTCTCTAAAAATTATGTGTGTGTGTGTGAATCGTTTGTCGATGAAAGTCGACAAACCGAAACATTTAATGCTGATATATAATTCAATAAATCCTCTGAAGACTATATATATATATATATATATATATATATACAGAGTAAAATATCCTGTTGATTGGTATTTATGTCAATTTCTAGATTGATTTAAATCAGTTTTGGTTCGTTTGTTTCATCTAAGTATATTTGTCAGTCAATAGATATATATAAAAAATGACATTAATATATCAATACACATAAAACATGACAGAGAAGTCGATAAAATAAAACTCTAAACTTATGCAGAAAAGACAAAAATTTGAGATTATATATATATATATATATATATATATATATATATATATATATTTAATTACAGAAGTAATCCCCGGAAATAAAGAAAAGAATTTAAAAATTCCTCTATGGCCCACTTAAAATACTTATTTATTTTAAATGTTATTGGTTTTAGATAAATATAATGAAGGCTATTAACATTAAAAGATGCTTCGTCCAACTCCTGAACTTTCGTATATATATTTCAAAACTGGACAACCCATTGAGTTCAGCTCTAACAGCAGTCCATGATGATATTGATACTTCTATTTAGAAAGGAGTGAAGATTCTAAATAATTAGTTTTTTTTGTCTCTATTAATGTTTATATTTTGTATCGAGAATTTACATAGTTACAGAAAAACGAATGCCAACCTAACAGAATTATCATTCAGTTGCAGAACTGGGAACTGCTTTAGAGCACGTGTATTACTCTAATAAAAATCTAGCTATGATGTGTCGTTTTTTACCGAGTTATAGTTACATTCATACGCATTAACACAACAGAAAAACAAGAATTTTAGTACTTAAATACTTTGTTTTTAACAGTAGACCCAAATTAATTAATCTTTTTAATGATACTGATAACGACTTGGATTTTTTTTGCACGTGTTAAACGCTTATAATTATGGTTTTAAGAATTTTCTTTTCAAAATAAAAAGAAAATTCATAGAAAAAAATCTAAATCAATTTTTAGAGAGATTGTTTTTTTTTCTTCAATTTTTAACTTAAAAGAATAGAGACCTTGGTACACGTGTACCAAGTAGACGTCAATAATCTGCGATTTAGAATATTGAAAACTTAAAAAACAAAAACAAACAAAAAACCTAACAATAATTTTACAATAAATATAGAAATTATTTAATCGACTTGAGATGAGCTGATGATTAAAACTTTAATTTATAAAAATTCCATTAATCATAAGTGATAACTTAAAAATTAAGGCTGAATTTTTTTCAAGTATTTTCGTCCATTTTGTTTTATTAAATTCAGAAAATTTTTCAAAAAGAAAATATTATTGTTTATTTAACATCAAATTTAGATAATTTAATTTTTGGATTGTAATGATCTCATTTCTTCAATAAAAATACAAATGAAAGATGAATACATAAGAATTAAAAAAAAAATGATATGCAATTTACTTTACTATAAATCTTTTTTAACAAACGCAGTTAAATATTCTAAAATTTAAATAAAATATTTCGTCTTTTTAAATAAAACAAAGCTAAAACAATTAAAAAAAAAAACAGATAAAAAAACAAACAAAATAAAAAACAAAAACTTAATATTTTTAAAGGCAAAACTAATTTTTCGTTGTTTTTCTTTGCAAAATAAACCGATTGTTAAAAAATCATAAACGATCTTATATTAAAAATAAATATTGCTAAAAAATATTCAACAGGCAAATATATAGAAATAAATCGCAAAAGATTTACAGAAAATTTAAACCAATTTTCGTTTTTTTTTTTTTTTTTTTTTTTTTTTTGCTGTGTCGGAGATGCCATGTTTATCTTGTTCAGACAACCGATTCGTTTCCCGATTTAGCTTTTAAATCTAAAATGATATGGAATTACGAATTCAAAGCAGTTAATTTCGATACTAGAGTCTCTAAAGAAGTATTATCAAAGAATAAATCAAACATTTAAAACAAGCAAAAAGCAAGATAACATACACGAGAATAATCACAATATACTTGCTTATAAGCCTCGGAAAAGACGTTTTACAATTACGACATACTCTCTAACACCTTGCTATTTTTTTTTTCTGAAAAAAAAATCCTTTTTTATTTTCTTTATAAAAATATATAATTATAAAAAAATATAATCAAAATGCATTTCCTTTTTTATTTTTTGGCAAGCAAATTTTAAAAAGGAAATTTTTTCGACAGAAGACGCGCCCGGGCAAAATATAATTTAAGTGATTTACTTCCCTTTCATTAAACTCATTTTGATAAACCTAAAACGATAATTTCTTGAAAATTAAATATGCGTGCTCAAGATAAATGTATAAAAAATAATAAAATTTTATTTTATGAAATAATGGATACAATTTTGAATAAATAAATAAATAAATTAAAAAAAACTAACCACAGTACAAAAAATTATGGTTGAAACATCTAATTATTTTTTTTCTAAAGTTCAAAACAAGTTTACGATATAAATGAATAAAATGCAACATATAGCTATTTTTTATGTTGGGAATCCACGGAAAAGTATTCGTGGGTAAGTGAGAATAAAACTTGCCTAGTTTTATCAGGATAGCCATAACAACAACATTTTTAGTTCAAAGCGGGGGTGTTGCTTGAAATAAGGATATCCAGGAATTAGGCTTAATTACTACTGGCCACAAATGACTATAGATTTGGCAAAGATAACAGAACTGTGTCTTAAGATTGGTTTGGTTTAGTTTTATGGCATATTAACCACTGTAGGTTATTTAATGCCAAATCCATTTTTATACATTTAAACAGTTCTATTTCAAACAATTCAGTTTAGCATAAGTACACTTTTTAGTTCTATTTAACCCATAAATAGAACCCTATCAGGGACTACCTCTCCGGGCCAGAGTAGACATGGGAACGATGGCAATAAAGGGGTACTCCGCATTCCCCAAAGCTCCAGCATTACTGGAGCCTCATCATCTGATTGTTTAGTGTCATATCTATGACACTCGTTAGGGGATCCTTACCTCTCTGCAGAGAGACAATCGGTGTATCCTCTAGCCCCAGCCAACTGGGCTCGTGTCTTAAAGGAACGGATAAACAAGAATAGATTACCAATAAATAAATGGACTAAAAAATTAAACGTATATTTAATAAAAAAGTTAAAATACATGAACCAAATACAAATTTAAATGATTTCAATTTATTCTTTAAAGAAAAAATATAATTTTTTTCCTCTCGAGGAATATCTATTTAAAATCAAACATAAAAAAAAAAATATTGTTGTAAACGAAAGAACAATACTATGAGTGCAAATTTATTTAGAACAAATTTAAATTTAAAGTTTTAAAAACACTTTCAATGTGCATTATATTTATTTTACCCCTAAAAGTATTTTGGGATGTATTTTCGCTCTAAGACTTTCAGATTAAGTTTTATAACTGGCTAAAACTTTGCTGGTACGTGTTTTCCACTTCAACCATATTGAATTTTATTTCTTTTTGGTGCATTGAATGCAGACTTTGGGTAACTTTTTTTTTTTTCGCTCAACTGAAACATTTTTTGGATAACCTTTACGGTGTTAATTGAAAGAGCAATTTACTATGCTTTTTTCTTAGATATGGCACAAGGCTGAATGAATGGGGCACCCAATGAGACTCGAACTCACTCAGTCTAACTTGCTAACCATTACACAACAATTGAAAGAGATGTCTAAACTGGGTTGAACTAGACGAAGACTAGGTAAAAAAAAAAACAAAAAAACAAAAAAAACAAACGAAAATCAAAACAAAAAACAAAATAAAAAAAAAACACATTTGGCAGGGCAACTCCAGTTTGTACCCAAAATGTTAAGAAGATGGCCCCCAAATGTTAGGATAGGCTTCAGCTAGTCTAACCATTGTCAAATCGAATGGAGTTTGTTTTAAAAATCTACAATAATTGGCATTCTTATTTACATTGCCATTACAACTTCATAGACAGTTTTTCCAGCATTCTTTTGGTAAACGAGCCAAAATCTGGGCCATTTACCAAATGATACCTGCATTGGAAAAATAAGGTTTTAAAAAATTCGTCTAAGGGTTACCTTTATAGTGCTTTTAATCTGAACAATTAGGTTTAAAGCTACAAACATCTGGTTATCTTACAATGGTTGAGCGGATTAAGTGACAACAAATCTTACGTCGGCTTATTCTAAGTTTACTTTAAATGAATATGTAGAGAAGAGGAAAATCTCGTATTTTGTTTTGGCGCGCTATTTAATTCAACACTGAATTTCACCCAATCAGGATGACATATCCTATTCAGCCTGGACCTTCATTTCCGGCTAGCAAAACGGGTGAGCGGCCAAACACACTCTCTTCGGCTTGAGACGGCGACCAGAACGGACGTGTCTCTGGTCGCCCCTGCTTAGCGATGCTTTTTAGCTAAACAAGCCACCCAGTGAGTACATCTCACTGTGGCTTTAACCCTAGTAGCAGCAACATGGACACTCAGCGAGGGAACCTTCTAATTTATGGATTCTTTGCGTCTAATATATTTTAGACCAAGGAATCCCAGTTGAATATGAATTAGATACGTTCAGCATGCCTTCCACAAGCACCACAAAAATTTACTATGTCGATCCGAGCGCCACTCCGCTCTCGACACAAAACTACACGGTGACCTTGAATACTTCCCTCACACGTCCAACGACACGCTGCCATCTCAACATCTAGCTAAGCCATTTCGTCTCAAACATCCAACAAGCCTAAACACCACGAGTCTTGCAGCACCAAGAACAAACCGCCTCAAAGCTGCAAATAAAGAACTTTCGTTTGTTGTGTATTGTTAAAGAATAATTTCGTAATTCATTTCTAGTGCCTAAAATATATAGTGTTCGGGAAAATAACTAATTCCCTCAACCACCGCTATAAATATTTATTTAATTGGTATGAATTTAAAACAAGAGAAATTTAAAGATCCGGAGTAAGGTTGTAAAAAATTAGATGATAAGAAACTGAGATTAAACAAATCTTTCAGTGAAATTATCTAATTGTACTCTTTAATTATCTAATACATGAGGAAATTATTTTCATGTTAAGTGGAAACTAATATTTTTTTTGTCGGGTTCACCATTGATTTAAAAAAACAAAAAGAATTTTTAAAGAGTATTCTGATTAAGATTCAACAGTTTGATTCAACTATTAACTGTTTTTTTAAAAATTAAAACGAACATTTTTACTGTTTCGAGAGAACACACTATTCAAAGGGAAGGAAAAATCTAAAATGACTTTTAAATACTTAGTGTCTCACAATCACTAAGAACCCTTTTTGGATGATCAAAAAATTACATATGGTATTTCTTATATTTAAGAATAGCAAATTTCCAAAGGTTAGAATAAGTCTGAAAATAATTATTAATAGGTAGATTATAATGCTTTTGTTTTCGCAGATCATCACAAGGGAGGCAACTTATACACAGCATCACCCGTATGTAAGCCCATTCCCGATTAAAAAGTTAATTTTCTTTTAAACCATTATGCAATAAAAACCGATATCATTAGGTATTATTTATTTAGAAACTCTACAGTATTGAAACTCTTTCACCAAAAATAAAATTCTATAAATATATAAGGCATATACTTATTTTTGAATTACAACATATTCATATTTTTGGTTATAAAGTTTCAGAGCTGTAGAATTTGGTGATAGATAACACCTAATGATATTGGTTTTAATTGTATAATGTTTCAATAGAAATTATATAAATTCTGTTATCTTTGATTTAGAAGAAAATTCACTTTTTAAAAAGGTGTATTATTTCTGAGCAATACTGCATGAACCAGAAAGGAATAAATATATGGCGATAAAAAGAATTGTGTTTGTGGGATTGAATAAAATAAATAAGATAAAAGTAAGTTCAAAAAGTGCGGAAGTTCCTAGAAGCGCCTAATGGGAAGTTCAAACTGAGCATGCTTAAAACAGACTTAAGGGTGTTGCAGAGCCGATAAGTATGTCGACCCCGCAAATGAATTATGTGAATGAGAACAGTCAAAGCAATATGAAGGAACAAAGGTGAGATAATAGTTATAACAAGTGACAATTTATTTTGTCGTATTTACAAGCGTATATGTAAATGTCCGTGGCGGTTGTATGTAGTCTTCAGCTAGAATGGGTTATGTCGTTAGCTGGTATAGTCGCGTTGTAGATGTTCGAAGCTGGGCGTTCGACGAGGGTTGCTGGCGTAGGTCGAGTCGTTGAGTTGAGCTAGATGTTTGATGCTGGTAAGCTGAGGTCGGTCGAGTCATTGAGTTCAGCTGGACAGTCGTCGCGGGCAGCTGAGGTCGGTCGAGTCGTTGGGTACAGCTGGACAGTCGTCGCGGGCAGCTGAGGTCGGTCGAGGTTGGTAGATCGATATCCCCGGTTATGACGGTATGTTGTGGTTAACCAAGGATATATCGATCCGGTTGCTGGCTCGTACGGCAGGTCGTACGTGAGTCAGGTGTTGCAGTGGTAGAACAGTCTGTAACAGCGAGTCGTTACGTGGACTGCGTTGTACCTTGCAAGAGCGTGGAGGTCGAGGAAAGGCTAGGGCCTTGCTGGCCTCCCTAGCCGTGCGGACGTATCGGACGGGAGTGAAGGCTTTGTCGTGTCAAAGCCGTGCGGACGAGAGCGGACGAGAGCGAAGGCTTTGTCGGGTAAAAACCGTGCGGACGATCGGACGGGAACGAAGGCTTTGTTGGGTCAAAGCCGTGCGGTCGAGCAGACGGGAACGAAGGATTTGTCGGGTCAAAGCCATGCGGACGTGCGGACAAGAGCGAAGGCTTTGTCGTGTCAAAGCCGTGCAGACGAGCGGACGGGAACGGAGGCTTTGTCGGGTCAAAGCCGTGCGGACGAACGCGAAGGGAACGAAGGCTTTGTCGGGTCAAAGCCGTGCGGACAGGCCAGAAGGCCGAGGCTAAGATGGGCGTTATCTTAGCGCTGCGCAGATAGCGAAGGAGTAGCTAAAGGCTGGACCGTGCCATTAGCGCTGCGCAGCTTATCGGACTATCGGAACCGAGTGAGAGTTAAGACCGGTTGGTCTTAGAATCCGTCTTCGTGTTTGCCGCCTGGCCGTCTACTTCGACTGATCATTACTGACCGCCAGAGATGCTCTGACCCGCAGACAGGGACCTCTTATGGTCCTAAAAAGGACCTTTGTGCATACCTATGTAGGTGGGTGAAAGGCAGATCTACCAAGAGAAGTGGGATCAACGTCGGAAGTTAAGGTGAATGCGACCGCTCAGAATGCAGGATTCCTCCTTAAAGAGCTTCGCTAAGAGCGTGCCAAGTATTTGTCGCTGCCTCCCACCAGACACGACTTGACACAAGGTCAAAAGCCCGAGGGCCGATTAAAGTGGGGATAAAGGGGAGGGGAAGGTCGGGAACGAGCCGAGACTCGAACCCTGCTTGTCTGTGCTGCTCATCGGCTCACTTAGTGCAATGTGAGCCTGATGAGGCAAGCAGTTTCACGAACCCAAATGTGGGTCCGGGCACGTATGCCAGTTAACGGCTTAAACTAGACGCATGGTCTAGTGCCGTGCATGGGGGACAAAGGAGACAAAAATGCAGCTCGCCCACCCGAAGGTAGCCGAGTCGAAACTAGGTGCCTAATTAAAGGCCCCAAGTCTGCCATTGTTCCTTTTCCAGGGCCACGCTCCGGACCGAAGTCCAGAACAGGCCCCGTGCCGTTATTTATCCTACGCCCCAACAGCGTACGAATATGGCACAAGGCCGTTTTTAAGGTGGGTCCTATCGCAGGGCCGAAGCCCAACGCGGCAGGCAGTTCCAAAAATGCCTCGGACCCCGTCGGCATTCCCCTTTTCGGGGCGCCTCAGGCGCTGGGCGATAAACCCAATCCCTCCGAAGAGGGTTAAAGCCTGGGGGGACGGCCCCCTGAGGCCAGAGGTGATGTATCCAGTGGTGGAACACACCCGAACGGACTGTGCGGCACCCGTGCTGTATTTATCCTCCGAAGAGGGTTAAAGCCTGGGGGGACGGCCCCCTGAGGCCAGAGGTGATGTATCCAGTGGTGGAACACACCCAAACCGACTGTGCGACAGCCGTCCCGTGTATTTGTCGCTGCCTCCCACTAGACACGACTTGACACAAGGTCAAAAGCCCGATGGCCAATTAAAGTGGGGATAAAGGGGAGGGAAAGGTCGGGAACGAGCCGAGACTCGAACCCTGCTTGTCTGTGCTGCTCATCGGCTCACTTAGTGCAATGTGAGCCTGATGAGGCAAGCAGTTTCACGAACCCAAATGTGGGTCCAGGCACGTATCCCAGTTTACGGCTTAAACTAGACGCATGGTCTAGTGCCGTCCAAGGGGGACAAAGGAGACAAAAATGCAACTCGCCCACCCCTAGTCGAAACTAGGTGCCTAATTAAAGGCCCCAAGTCTGCCATTGTTCCTTTTCCAGGGCCACGCTCCGAGTATTTGTCGCTGCCTCCCACCAGACACGACTTGACACAAGGTCAAAAGCCCGAAGGCCGATTAAAGTGGGAATAAAGGGGAGGGGAAGGTCGGGAACGAGCCGAGACTCGAACCCTGCTTGTCTGTGCTGCTCATCGGCTCACTTAGTGCAATGTGAGCCTGATGAGGCAAGCAGTTTCACGAACCCAAATGTGGGTCCGGGCACGTATGCCAGTTTGCGGCTTAAACTAGACGCATGGTCTAGTGCCGTCCAAGGGGGACAAAGGAGACAAAAATGCAGCTCGCCCACCCGAAGGTAGCCTAGTCGAAACTAGGTGCCTAATTAAAGGCCCCAAGTCTGCCATTGTTCCTTTTCCAGGGCCACACTCCGAGTATTTGTCGCTGCCTCCCACCAGACACGACTTGACACAAGGTCAAAAGCCCGAAGGCCGATTAAAGTGGGGATAAAGGGGAGGGGAAGGTCGGGAACGAGCCGAGACTCGAACCCTGCTTGTCTGTGCTGCTCATCGGCTCACTTAGTGCAATGTGAGCCTGATGAGGCAAGCAGTTTCACGAACCCAAATGTGGATCCGGGCACGTATGCCAGTTAACGGCTTAAACTAGACGCATGGTCTAGTGCCGTCCAAGGGGGACAAAGGAGACAAAAATGCAGCTCGCCAGCCCAAAGGTAGCCTAGTCGAAACTAGGTGCCTAATTAAAGGCCCCAAGTCTGCCATTGTTCCTTTTTCACGGCCACGCTCCGAGTATTTGTCGCTGCCTCCCACCAGACACGACTTGACACAAGGTCAAAAGCCCGAAGGCCGATTAAAGTGGTGATAAAGGGGAGGGGAAGGTCGGGAACGAGCCGAGACTCGAACCCTGCTTGTCTGTGCTGCTCATCGGCTCACTTAGTGCAATGTGAGCCTGATGAGGCAAGCAGTTTCACGAACCCAAATGTGGGTCCGGGCACGTATGCCAGTTTACGGCTTGAACAAGACGCATGGTCTAGTGCCGTCCAAGGGGGACAAAGGAGACAAAAATGCAACTCGCCCACCCCTAGTCGAAACTAGGTGCCTAATTAAAGGCCCCAAGTCTGCCATTGCTCCTTTTCCAGGGCCACTCTCCGAGTATTTGTCGCTGCCTCCCACCAGACACGACTTGACACAAGGTCAAAAGCCCGAAGGCCGAGTAAAGTGGGGATAAAGGGGAGGGGAAGGTCGGGAACGAGCCGAGACTCGAACCCTGCTTGTCTGTGCTGCTCATCGGCTCACTTAGTGCAATGTGAGCCTGATGAGGCAAGCAGTTTCACGAACCCAAATGTGGGTCCGGGCACGTATGCCAGTTTGCGGCTTAAACTAGACGCATGGTCTAGTGCCGTACAAGGGGGAACAAAGGAGACAAAAATGCAACTCAGCCACCCGAGGGTAGCCTAGTCGAAACTAGGTGCCTGATTAAAGGCCCGAAGTCTGCCATTGTTCCTTTTCCAGGGCGACGCTCCGAGTATTTGTCGCTGCCTCCCACCAGACACGACTTGACACAAGGTCAAAAGCCCGAAGGCCGATTAAAGTGGGGATAAAGGGGAGGGGAAGGTCGGGAACGAGCCGAGACTCGAACCCTGCTTGTCTGTGCTGCTCATCGGCTCACTTAGTGCAATGTGAGCCTGATGAGGCAAGCAGTTTCACGAACCCAAATGTGGGTCCGGGCACGTATGCTAGTTTGCGGCTTAAACTAGACGCATGGTCTAGTGCCGTCCAAGGGGGACAAAGGAGACAAAAATGCAGCTCGCCCACCCGAAGGTAGCCTAGTCGAAACTAGGTGCCTGATTAAAGGCCCCAAGTCTGCCATTGTTCCTTTTCCAGGGCCACGCTCCGAGTATTTGTCGCTGCCTCCCACCAGACACGACTTGACACAAGGTCAAAAGCCCGAAAGCCGATTAAAGTGGGGATAAAGGGTGGGGAAGGTCGGGAACGAGCCGAGACTCGAACCCTGCTTGTCTGTGCTGCTCATCGGCTCACTTAGTGCAATGTGAGCCTGATGAGGCAAGCAGTTTCACGAACCCAAATGTGGGTCCGGGCACGTATGCCAGTTTGCGGCTTAAACTAGACGCATGGTCTAGTGCCGTACAAGGGGGAACAAAGGAGACAAAAATGCAACTCAGCCACCCGAGGGTAGCCTAGTCGAAACTAGGTGCCTGATTAAAGGCCCGAAGTCTGCCATTGTTCCTTTTCCAGGGCGACGCTCCGAGTATTTGTCGCTGCCTCCCACCAGACACGACTTGACACAAGGTCAAAAGCCCGAAGGCCGATTAAAGTGGGGATAAAGGGGAGGGGAAGGTCGGGAACGAGCCGAGACTCGAACCCTGCTTGTCTGTGCTGCTCATCGGCTCACTTAGTGCAATGTGAGCCTGATGAGGCAAGCAGTTTCACGAACCCAAATGTGGGTCCGGGCACGTATGCTAGTTTGCGGCTTAAACTAGACGCATGGTCTAGTGCCGTCCAAGGGGGACAAAGGAGACAAAAATGCAGCTCGCCCACCCGAAGGTAGCCTAGTCGAAACTAGGTGCCTAATTAAAGGCCCCAAGTCTGCCATTGTTCCTTTTCCAGGGCCACGCTCCGAGTATTTGTCGCTGCCTCCCACCAGACACGACTTGACACAAGGTCAAAAGCCCGAAAGCCGATTAAAGTGGGGATAAAGGGTGGGGAAGGTCGGGAACGAGCCGAGACTCGAACCCTGCTTGTCTCTGCTGCTCATCGGCTCACTTAGTGCAATGTGTGCTTGATGAGGCAAGCAGTTTCACGAACCCAAATGTGGGTCCGGGCACGTATGCCAGTTAACGGCTTAAACAAGACGCTTGGTCTAGTGCCGTCCAAGGGGGACAAAGGAGACAAAAATGCAACTCGCCCACCCGAAGGTAGCCTAGTCGAAACTAGGTGCCTAATTGAAGGCCCCAAGTCTGCCATTGTTCCTTTTCCAGGGCCACGCTCCGAGTATTTGTCGCTGCCTCCCACCAGACACGACTTGACACAAGGTCAAAAGCCCGAAGGCCGATTAAAGTGGGGATAAAGGGGAGGGGAAGGTCGGGAACGAGCTGAGACTCGAACCCTGCTTGTCTGTGCTGCTCATCGGCTCACTTAGTGCAATGTGAGCCTGATGAGGCAAGCAGTTTCACGAACCCAAATGTGGGTCCGGGCACGTATGCCAGTTAACGGCTTAAACTAGACGCTTGGTCTAGTGACGTCCAAGGGGGACAAAGGAGATAAAAATGCAGCTCGCCAGCCCGAAAGTAGCCTAGTCGAAACTAGGTGCCTAATTAAAGGCCCCAAGTCTGCCATTGTTCCTTTTCCAGGGCCACGCTCCGAGTATTTGTCGCTGCCTCCCACCAGACACGACTTGACACAAGGTCAAAAGCCCGAAGGCCGATTAAAGTGGGGATAAAAGGGAGGGAAAGGTCGGGAACGAGCCGAGATTCGAACCCTGCTTGTCTGTGCTGCTCATCGGCTCACTTAGTGCAATGTGAGCCTGATGAGGCAAGCAGTTTCACGAACCCAAATGTGGGTCCGGACACGTATGCCAGTTTGCGGCTTAAACTAGACGCATGGTCTAGTGCCGTCCAAGGGGGACAAAGGAGACAAAAATGCAACTCGTCCACCCCTAGTCGAAACTAGGTGCCTAATTAAAGGCCCCAAGTCTGCCATTGCTCCTTTTCCAGGGCCACTCTCCGAGTATTTGTCGCTGCCTCCCACCAGACACGACTTGACACAAGGTCAAAAGCCCGAAGGCCGATTAAAGTGGGGATAAAGGGGAGGGGAAGGTCGGGAACGAGCCGAGACTCGAACCCTGCTTGTCTGTGCTGCTCATCGGCTCACTTAGTGCAATGTGAGCCTGATGAGGCAAGCAGTTTCACGAACCCAAATGTGGGTCCGGGCACGTATGCCAGTTTGCGGCTTAAACTAGACGCATGGTCTAGTGCCGTACAAGGGGGAACAAAGGAGACAAAAATGCAACTCAGCCACCCGAGGGTAGCCTAGTCGAAACTAGGTGCCTGATTAAAGGCCCCAAGTCTGCCATTGTTCCTTTTCCAGGGCCACGCTCCGAGTATTTGTCGCTGCCTCCCACCAGACACGACTTGACACAAGGTCAAAAGCCCGAAGGCCGATTTAAGTGGGGATAAAGGGGAGGGGAAGGTCGGGAACGAGCCGAGACTCGAACCCTGCTTGTCTGTGCTGCTCATCGGCTCACTTAGTGCAATGTGAGCCTGATGAGGCAAGCAGTTTCACGAACCCAAATGTGGGTCCGGGCACGTATGCTAGTTTGCGGCTTAAACTAGACGCATGGTCTAGTGCCGTCCAAGGGGGACAAAGGAGACAAAAATGCAGCTCGCCCACCCGATGGTAGCCTAGTCGAAACTAGGTGCCTAATTAAAGGCCCCAAGTCTGCCATTGTTCCTTTTCCAGGGCCACGCTCCGAGTATTTGTCGCTGCCTCCCACCAGACACGACTTGACACAAGGTCAAAAGCCCGAAAGCCGATTAAAGTGGGGATAAAGGGTGGGGAAGGTCGGGAACGAGCCGAGACTCGAACCCTGCTTGTCTCTGCTGCTCATCGGCTCACTTAGTGCAATGTGTGCCTGATGAGGCAAGCAGTTTCACGAACCCAAATGTGGGTCCGGGCACGTATGCTAGTTAACGGCTTAAACAAGACGCTTGGTCTAGTGCCGTCCAAGGGGGACAAAGGAGACAAAAATGCAACTCGCCCACCCGAAGGTAGCCTAGTCGAAACTAGGTGCCTAATTAAAGGCCCCAAGTCTGCCATTGTTCCTTTTCCAGGGCCACGCTCCGAGTATTTGTCGCTGCCTCCCACCAGACACGACTTGACACAAGGTCAAAAGCCCGAAGGCCGATTAAAGTGGGGATAAAAGGGAGGGAAAGGTCGGGAACGAGCCGAGATTCGAACCCTGCTTGTCTGTGCTGCTCATCGGCTCACTTAGTGCAATGTGAGCCTGATGAGGCAAGCAGTTTCACGAACCCAAATGTGGGTCCGGGCACGTATGCCAGTTTGCGGCTTAAACTAGACGCATGGTCTAGTGCCGTCCAAGGGGGACAAAGGAGACAAAAATGCAACTCGTCCACCCCTAGTCGAAACTAGGTGCCTAATTAAAGGCCCCAAGTCTGCCATTGCTCCTTTTCCAGGGCCACTCTCCGAGTATTTGTCGCTGCCTCCCACCAGAAACGACTTGACACAAGGTCAAAAGCCCGAAGGCCGATTAAAGTGGGGATAAAGGGGAGGGGAAGGTCGGGAACGAGCCGAGACTCGAACCCTGCTTGTCTGTGCTGCTCATCGGCTCACTTAGTGCAATGTGAGCCTGATGAGGCAAGCAGTTTCACGAACCCAAATGTGGGTCCGGGCACGTATGCCAGTTTGCGGCTTAAACTAGACGCATGGTCTAGTGCCGTACAAGGGGGAACAAAGGAGACAAAAATGCAACTCAGCCACCCGAGGGTAGCCTAGTCGAAACTAGGTGCCTGATTAAAGGCCCCAAGTCTGCCATTGTTCCTTTTCCAGGGCCACGCTCCGAGTATTTGTCGCTGCCTCCCACCAGACACGACTTGACACAAGGTCAAAAGCCCGAAGGCCGATTAAAGTGGGGATAAAGGGGAGGGGAAGGTCGGGAACGAGCCGAGACTCGAACCCTGCTTGTCTGTGCTGCTCATCGGCTCACTTAGTGCAATGTGAGCCTGATGAGGCAAGCAGTTTCACGAACCCAAATGTGGGTCCGGGCACGTATGCTAGTTTGCGGCTTAAACTAGACGCATGGTCTAGTGCCGTCCAAGGGGGACAAAGGAGACAAAAATGCAGCTCGCCCACCCGAAGGTAGCGTAGTCGAAACTAGGTGCCTAATTAAAGGCCCCAAGTCTGCCATTGTTCCTTTTCCAGGGCCACGCTCCGAGTATTTGTCGCTGCCTCCCACCAGACACGACTTGACACAAGGTCAAAAGCCCGAAAGCCGATTAAAGTGGGGATAAAGGGTGGGGAAGGTCGGGAACGAGCCGAGACTCGAACCCTGCTTGTATCTGCTGCTCATCGGCTCACTTAGTGCAATGTGTGCCTGATGAGGCAAGCAGTTTCACGAACCCAAATGTGGGTCCGGGCACGTATGCTAGTTAACGGCTTAAACAAGACGCTTGGTCTAGTGCCGTCCAAGGGGGACAAAGGAGACAAAAATGCAGCTCGCCCACCCGAAGGTAGCCTAGTCGAAACTAGGTGCCTAATTAAAGGCCCCAAGTCTGCCATTGTTCCTTTTCCAGGGCCACGCTCCGAGTATTTGTCGCTGCCTCCCACCAGACACGACTTGACACAAGGTCAAAAGCCCGAAAGCCGATTAAAGTGGGGATAAAGGGTGGGGAAGGTCGGGAACGAGCCGAGACTCGAACCCTGCTTGTCTCTGCTGCTCATCGGCTCACTTAGTGCAATGTGTGCTTGATGAGGCAAGCAGTTTCACGAACCCAAATGTGGGTCCGGGCACGTATGCCAGTTAACGGCTTAAACAAGACGCTTGGTCTAGTGCCGTCCAAGGGGGACAAAGGAGACAAAAATGCAACTCGCCCACCCGAAGGTAGCCTAGTCGAAACTAGGTGCCTAATTGAAGGCCCCAAGTCTGCCATTGTTCCTTTTCCAGGGCCACGCTCCGAGTATTTGTCGCTGCCTCCCACCAGACACGACTTGACACAAGGTCAAAAGCCCGAAGGCCGATTAAAGTGGGGATAAAGGGGAGGGGAAGGTCGGGAACGAGCTGAGACTCGAACCCTGCTTGTCTGTGCTGCTCATCGGCTCACTTAGTGCAATGTGAGCCTGATGAGGCAAGCAGTTTCACGAACCCAAATGTGGGTCCGGGCACGTATGCCAGTTAACGGCTTAAACTAGACGCTTGGTCTAGTGACGTCCAAGGGGGACAAAGGAGATAAAAATGCAGCTCGCCAGCCCGAAAGTAGCCTAGTCGAAACTAGGTGCCTAATTAAAGGCCCCAAGTCTGCCATTGTTCCTTTTCCAGGGCCACGCTCCGAGTATTTGTCGCTGCCTCCCACCAGACACGACTTGACACAAGGTCAAAAGCCCGAAGGCCGATTAAAGTGGGGATAAAAGGGAGGGAAAGGTCGGGAACGAGCCGAGATTCGAACCCTGCTTGTCTGTGCTGCTCATCGGCTCACTTAGTGCAATGTGAGCCTGATGAGGCAAGCAGTTTCACGAACCCAAATGTGGGTCCGGACACGTATGCCAGTTTGCGGCTTAAACTAGACGCATGGTCTAGTGCCGTCCAAGGGGGACAAAGGAGACAAAAATGCAACTCGTCCACCCCTAGTCGAAACTAGGTGCCTAATTAAAGGCCCCAAGTCTGCCATTGCTCCTTTTCCAGGGCCACTCTCCGAGTATTTGTCGCTGCCTCCCACCAGACACGACTTGACACAAGGTCAAAAGCCCGAAGGCCGATTAAAGTGGGGATAAAGGGGAGGGGAAGGTCGGGAACGAGCCGAGACTCGAACCCTGCTTGTCTGTGCTGCTCATCGGCTCACTTAGTGCAATGTGAGCCTGATGAGGCAAGCAGTTTCACGAACCCAAATGTGGGTCCGGGCACGTATGCCAGTTTGCGGCTTAAACTAGACGCATGGTCTAGTGCCGTACAAGGGGGAACAAAGGAGACAAAAATGCAACTCAGCCACCCGAGGGTAGCCTAGTCGAAACTAGGTGCCTGATTAAAGGCCCCAAGTCTGCCATTGTTCCTTTTCCAGGGCCACGCTCCGAGTATTTGTCGCTGCCTCCCACCAGACACGACTTGACACAAGGTCAAAAGCCCGAAGGCCGATTTAAGTGGGGATAAAGGGGAGGGGAAGGTCGGGAACGAGCCGAGACTCGAACCCTGCTTGTCTGTGCTGCTCATCGGCTCACTTAGTGCAATGTGAGCCTGATGAGGCAAGCAGTTTCACGAACCCAAATGTGGGTCCGGGCACGTATGCTAGTTTGCGGCTTAAACTAGACGCATGGTCTAGTGCCGTCCAAGGGGGACAAAGGAGACAAAAATGCAACTCGCCCACCCGAAGGTAGCCTAGTCGAAACTAGGTGCCTAATTAAAGGCCCCAAGTCTGCCATTGTTCCTTTTCCAGGGCCACGCTCCGAGTATTTGTCGCTGCCTCCCACCAGACACGACTTGACACAAGGTCAAAAGCCCGAAGGCCGATTAAAGTGGGGATAAAAGGGAGGGAAAGGTCGGGAACGAGCCGAGATTCGAACCCTGCTTGTCTGTGCTGCTCATCGGCTCACTTAGTGCAATGTGAGCCTGATGAGGCAAGCAGTTTCACGAACCCAAATGTGGGTCCGGGCACGTATGCCAGTTTGCGGCTTAAACTAGACGCATGGTCTAGTGCCGTCCAAGGGGGACAAAGGAGACAAAAATGCAACTCGTCCACCCCTAGTCGAAACTAGGTGCCTAATTAAAGGCCCCAAGTCTGCCATTGCTCCTTTTCCAGGGCCACTCTCCGAGTATTTGTCGCTGCCTCCCACCAGAAACGACTTGACACAAGGTCAAAAGCCCGAAGGCCGATTAAAGTGGGGATAAAGGGGAGGGGAAGGTCGGGAACGAGCCGAGACTCGAACCCTGCTTGTCTGTGCTGCTCATCGGCTCACTTAGTGCAATGTGAGCCTGATGAGGCAAGCAGTTTCACGAACCCAAATGTGGGTCCGGGCACGTATGCCAGTTTGCGGCTTAAACTAGACGCATGGTCTAGTGCCGTACAAGGGGGAACAAAGGAGACAAAAATGCAACTCAGCCACCCGAGGGTAGCCTAGTCGAAACTAGGTGCCTGATTAAAGGCCCCAAGTCTGCCATTGTTCCTTTTCCAGGGCCACGCTCCGAGTATTTGTCGCTGCCTCCCACCAGACACGACTTGACACAAGGTCAAAAGCCCGAAGGCCGATTAAAGTGGGGATAAAGGGGAGGGGAAGGTCGGGAACGAGCCGAGACTCGAACCCTGCTTGTCTGTGCTGCTCATCGGCTCACTTAGTGCAATGTGAGCCTGATGAGGCAAGCAGTTTCACGAACCCAAATGTGGGTCCGGGCACGTATGCTAGTTTGCGGCTTAAACTAGACGCATGGTCTAGTGCCGTCCAAGGGGGACAAAGGAGACAAAAATGCAGCTCGCCCACCCGAAGGTAGCGTAGTCGAAACTAGGTGCCTAATTAAAGGCCCCAAGTCTGCCATTGTTCCTTTTCCAGGGCCACGCTCCGAGTATTTGTCGCTGCCTCCCACCAGACACGACTTGACACAAGGTCAAAAGCCCGAAAGCCGATTAAAGTGGGGATAAAGGGTGGGGAAGGTCGGGAACGAGCCGAGACTCGAACCCTGCTTGTATCTGCTGCTCATCGGCTCACTTAGTGCAATGTGTGCCTGATGAGGCAAGCAGTTTCACGAACCCAAATGTGGGTCCGGGCACGTATGCTAGTTAACGGCTTAAGCAAGACGCTTGGTCTAGTGCCGTCCAAGGGGGACAAAGGAGACAAAAATGCAACTCGCCCACCCGAAGGTAGCCTAGTCGAAACTAGGTGCCTAATTGAAGGCCCCAAGTCTGCCATTGTTCCTTTTCCAGGGCCACGCTCCGAGTATTTGTCGCTGCCTCCCACCAGACACGACTTGACACAAGGTCAAAAGCCCGAAGGCCGATTAAAGTGGGGATAAAGGGGAGGGGAAGGTCGGGAACGAGCTGAGACTCGAACCCTGCTTGTCTGTGCTGCTCATCGGCTCACTTAGTGCAATGTGAGCCTGATGAGGCAAGCAGTTTCACGAACCCAAATGTGGGTCCGGGCACGTATGCCAGTTAACGGCTTAAACTAGACGCTTGGTCTAGTGACGTCCAAGGGGGACAAAGGAGATAAAAATGCAGCTCGCCAGCCCGAAGGTGCCTAATTAAAGGCCCCAAGTCTGCCATTGTTCCTTTTCCAGGGCCACGCTCCGAGTATTTGTCGCTGCCTCCCACCAGACACGACTTGACACAAGGTCAAAAGCCCGAAGGCCGATTAAAGTGGGGATAAAAGGGAGGGAAAGGTCGGGAACGAGCCGAGATTCGAACCCTGATTGTCTGTGCTGCTCATCGGCTCACTTAGTGCAATGTGAGCCTGATGAGGCAAGCAGTTTCACGAACCCAAATGTGGGTCCGGGCACGTATGCCAGTTTGCGGCTTAAACTAGACGCATGGTCTAGTGCCGTCCAAGGGGGACAAAGGAGACAAAAATGCAACTCGTCCACCCCTAGTCGAAACTAGGTGCCTAATTAAAGGCCCCAAGTCTGCCATTGCTCCTTTTCCAGGGCCACTCTCCGAGTATTTGTCGCTGCCTCCCACCAGAAACGACTTGACACAAGGTCAAAAGCCCGAAGGCCGATTAAAGTGGGGATAAAGGGGAGGGGAAGGTCGGGAACGAGCCGAGACTCGAACCCTGCTTGTCTGTGCTGCTCATCGGCTCACTTAGTGCAATGTGAGCCTGATGAGGCAAGCAGTTTCACGAACCCAAATGTGGGTCCGGGCACGTATGCTAGTTTGCGGCTTAAACTAGACGCATGGTCTAGTGCCGTCCAAGGGGGACAAAGGAGACAAAAATGCAGCTCGCCCATCCGAAGGTAGCCTAGTCGAAACTAGGTGCCTAATTAAAGGCCCCAAGTCTGCCATTGTTCCTTTTCCAGGGCCACTCTCCGAGTATTTGTCGCTGCCTCCCACCAGACACGACTTGACACAAGGTCAAAAGCCCGAAGGCCGGTTAAAGTGGGGATAAAGGGGAGGGGAAGGTCGGGAACGAGCCGAGACTCGAACCCTGCTTGTCTGTGCTGCTCATCGGCTCACTTAGTGCAATGTGAGCCTGATGAGGCAAGCAGTTTCACGAACCCAAATGTGGGTCCGGGCACGTATGCCAGTTTGCGGCTTAAACTAGACGCATGGTCTAGTGCCGTCCAAGGGGGACAAAGGAGACAAAAATGCAACTCGCCCACCCTTAGTCGAAACTAGGTGCCTAATTAAAGGCCCCAAGTCTGCCATTGTTCCTTTTCCAGGGCCACGCTCCGAGTATTTGTCGCTGCCTCCCACCAGACACGACTTGACACAAGGTCAAAAGCCCGAAGGCCGATTAAAGTGGAGATAAAGGGGAGGGGAAGGTCGGGAACGAGCCGAGACTCGAACCCTGCTTGTCTGTGCTGCTCATCGGCTCACTTAGTGCAATGTGAGCCTGATGAGGCAAGCAGTTTCACGAACCCAAATGTGGGTCCGGGCACGTATCCCAGTTTGCGGTTTAAACTAGACGCATGGTCTAGTGCCGAACAAGGGGGAACAGAGGAGACAAAAATGCAGCTCACCCACCCGAAGGTAGCCTAGTCGAAACTAGGTGCCTAATTAAAGGCCCCAAGTCTGCCATTGTTCCTTTTCCAGGGCCACGCTCCGGACCGAAGTCCAGAACTGGCCCCGATGAGCGTTGAAAAGAGCCTGTTGATATCACGAAAGTGCTGTGACACACAGCTCAGCCGCGTGAATATAAAATTCTTTGATAAAAACATGAGTGTAGCTGTAAAGTATTTTTCTAAACTGCTATAGGCTTGCGACGACTATTAGTTCAAGTCTTATAAGGTTATTTTTGGCCGAAGTGCTTTGTAAATGTTATTAATTTTAGTTCATCTTTTCCTTTTTGCTATAATGAGATGTCAAGGTCGTTAGAAAGAAAAAGGGCTTAGTCAGTCCCGGTCGTACTCGGATATAATTGTCCTAAAGCGGGCGTGTAACTTAATATGTTTAGGTTTATCGGCAGGTCGCGGCAAGGGCACGTAAAAGAAATTCAAGCTCTTTCAGCCATGACCGGTTGGATTGGAAAGATCTATTTTTCTCCTGCTGTTGGTGGTGAGAAAAACCAAATGTCCTCTTAGCAGCATGCTGGCTCACTCTTCCACCAGTAGCAATCGTGTCTGCTAACAGTAGCTTATATCAAAAGCACCAAATGGACTTATCACCCACAACTAAAAACACAGAATTTGGACATATCAACCAGAAACAACTAATATATTTTTAACACCTTGTCTGGGAGATGCAACCATTTCATTTGGATTCAGGAAGAATTTCCTTACACACAGAATGGTTGTTGAACCTAGAAACAAAGTTAAAATTAAAAAGTTTTCTCTTTGCCTCCTTCTTTTTCTCCCTTTGCAGCCTTCACAGACAAGGAGAAACCTAGGAAAGAAGAAAGAAAATCAATGAAGTCAGATATCTAAACCCCAAACCAACTACTATTAACGAAACAAACGAAAATAAATAAATACTGACCAAAACCTTCTTGTACCCCTACATATTTATGACTATTATTTGAATTACAAAATAAGATTTGAAGATAACACTGTTGTGTGTAAAATGAAATCATAAATAAAGCATATCTAAATAGTGCATTATAATTGCGTAATGAATGGAGCACAGATTTAGTTGGTTATTTTATTCGCTGTAGGTTGTTGGTTGTTGAAATCTATGAGGATGATTTTGGGTTTTTGCATCTGACTCCTTTTTTCTTCTTCTTACCCCATTAACTTGTCGTCTTCTTTGTCAGTGGAAGGCTGTAAGAGAATTACGGAAGGAAGGAAATAGACAAGGATACCTTTTAACTCAAAACTTTATTTTGGGGTTCACATCTATTTTGTGGTGGGAATGTTTTCATGAACCAATGGAAATAATCGTGTTTTCTGGACAAGGTGTTAAGATAAAGACTACATATGCTTAACCATCACTTATAACTGCTCAACCATTGTAAGATAATCAGATATTTGTAGCCTTAAACCTAATGTTTTTCCTTTTTTATTCAAACACTTAATTCTATGCCTAAACTAATGAACCGGGGGTGTCCTCGTGGTTAAAGCGATGGACTGCGGAATCGTAGTAAGCGAGTTCGTACTCCAGTCGCCCTATTACGTTCCCTTTCGGGCAAATACCCTTGGGAAAGGTATGAATCGCCTTATCCTCCCAGCTATGGGTTAAATAGTACCACTACTGTTCTTCTAGGAGAATAGCTTTGGCATTAAATAACCTACAAAGGTTGATATGCCATTAAACAAAGAAACAAAACCTAAACTAATGAACAGGTTATTCAAGTCTAATACGTGCACAGATTATTTCTGGGCATTATAAGTCTTAAGTTCATTGTTTATCCAGTGTTTGTTTTCGGTAAGTTATGTCAGCAGACACAGCTTGCAAGCAGCAGACATGGCTAACTCTCAGGCCCTGGGACCCAATCAGTACATTAGCTCACTGTTAACAGCTGTGAGAAAAAGGGTCCTTTTGATAGCAGCGGTGCATCTATATGGCACCGCTGCTATCAAAATGACCCTTTTTCTCTCAGCTGCTATATGGATGCACCACATGGACTCTAACAAAACGGCTGGAGAAGAAGCTAGACGGCAATTACACAAGAATGCTGCGAGCAATCTTGAACAAGTCCTGGCGGCAACACCCCACAAGACACCAACTGTACGGCCACCTGCCTCCCATCACGAAAACTATCCAAGTTAGACGAACCAGACATGCAGGACACTGCTGGAGAAGCAGGGACGAACCCATAAGTGATGTACTCTAATGGAACCCCACATATGGCCGAACAAAAGCAGGACGACCAGCACGAACATACATTCAGCAACTATGTGAGGATACGGGATGTAGTCCAGAGGGCCAGCCAGAGGTGATGAACGATAGGGAAAAGTGGCGAGAGAGGTTCAGGGATATCCGTGCTACCAGCACGACATGATGATGATGATAGCAGCGGTAATGACTGAATAGCAGAATTTCTCTTCAGTGCTCGGAAGTCTCTTTTTTTAGGCATGTGCTATTCTTGCTTCCTGTCAGAGGGCTTCTCGGAAAATATGATGGAATTTAAACATCAAATGTACAAAAAGGTTTATTTCTTTTATATTAGTCTCGAGGGCTTACAAAGAAACTAATCTGTTCTATATCTGTTCTATGGTTTTGAGTTTATATTTATCCAACCTCCCACCAAGTCAGTTTTGACACAAGGTCATTTTTATTGTGTGAGGGGGGTGCATTAGCCATTATGGGGACTCCCCCTTATGCCTTACTGTGCACCTTGCGGTAAAGGGGTTGTTCATCTCATGTTCAGTATCAATAACCCACCCTCTTGGTAATCGTTACAAGAGGAACATAGCTCTCTCCCCCTCTATATGTTCTTAGACCCTTTTTGTCTTGGCCAGGTGTTGAGCTGCTAAGCAGCCAAAAAAGAAAAAAAAACAAAACAAAAAAAAAAAAAAAACAATAAAAAATGTTTTGATTAATACTGCTCCAAGTCTGGAAAATGATAAAATTAAATATTTATTTTGAATATTCATGTATCATTGAGTATTTTTAAGGGTATCTGAGATATCTAAAACCTTTTGCCAGTGTAACAAACAGTAATCTGAAATAACAATAAAAATGAATAAACTTCTTTTAAATATGAATAATTATCACAAAAAATAATGACTAAAAATCTACATTTTTTTTTAATACTGCCCATCTTACAACCTATATGTTATATGGATAAGTACTGCTGACAAATAATTATCCTAAAAGCGACTCTACATCCTTTGCTTTTTTTTTTTTTTTTTAATAATGATGTAATATGGTTATGTACAGCTAGTAAGGATGATTTTTTATCTTAGAAATAGTTGAAATGTTGTGTGTATATCAAATAAGGCGAAGAAAATAGTTTGAATAGATCAATGTACAATAATGATAATTCCTAATCTCTGAAATCATTGTGACTATAACAAATAAGATAATTGGTTTCTGCTGTATCATTGTAAGGAAGTGATATACAGTGAAATAACTATTTATCAACTGAAGTGGTACAGTCCAACAAATATTATAAATCTCGCGCTGTTGGTGTTACGGGGTGCAGACTTTTTTTCGTATGGGCACTTTTATTGATAGAACACACATGAAACTCTAGTCCCCTTCGAAGTAGTCTTTTCCTGCTACAATACACTTGTTGTACCGTTCCAACAACTTCTGGAAGGCCCCATCGAAGTCCTCTTGTGTGAGCATGTCAATGACCTTCGTCACAACCTCTTTCATCTCATCAATTGTCTCATAACGACAGCTTCTGAGCTTAGGGAATAACCAAAAGTCACAGGGACCAAGGTCTGGACTATAGGGAGGGTGAGGAACTGTCTTGATGCCCATCTTAGTCAAATAGTCTGTGACAAGGATGTAGTTTTGGACTGGTGTATTGTCCTGGTGGAAATGCCGCTGACCCGATTTGAAGAGTGCTGGCCTCTTCCGACGGAATCTCTTCCTGAACTCCCTTAAAACCTCAACATAGTAACCCTAACCCTAACCCTTTGGCCAATCAACTCTGGTGTATTGACTTCCTTACTCCTCCCACACCTCTCATCATCCCTCACAGACTCCCTGCCTTCCTTGAATTTCTTATGCCACTCAAAAACTGATGCTCCATTCATGCAAGATGGTCGAAAAGCAGTCTGAAGCATTCTATACGTTTCTATGGCATTTTTTCCACGTTTAAAATAGAATTTTATTGCATATAATTCTTCTAAAGTGTCAGATTGCATTTTTGAAATTCACCAGCTGTGTCAATCAGGCTTTAGTAGGGTGTATTCCAATAGTTGCTGTTGCTATTCATTTGAATCTAAAATCATAAAAATTGGTCAGTCATCTCATAAGATGTATAGCAATAAGATACTGAATTTTCAAGAGTTTACGACAATTTTAAATGCCCATAAGAAAAAAAGTCTGGAAACTTATCGTATGCATCTCGTACATCCGAAGTTGGGTTCTACTACTGACAGAGATCTTTCAGTACTGACTGTGCTTAAGAAACACGACGTCTTTTATTCCTCTGAGATACCAGTCGTCACGTGGTACAAGCCACTATGCAACAGTTTCTTTGTTTTTCTTTTGTTTAATGGCATATCAACCTTTTAGGGTTATTTAGTGCGAAAGCCAAGAACATTAGTGATACTATTTCATCCATAGCCGGGGGATAAAAGGGTTCATATATTTCCTAAGGGTATTAGTCTAAAAGTGAGCATTATTGTGTGACTGGAGTTTGAACTCACTTACTATGATATTGCAGTCCAGCACATTAACCATTACACTCTCCTAAATAAGATGAGAACAAAACTTTGAATAGGTTCAGTCAATAACAATGACAAATCTTCATGATATACACCCTATCAGTGGGACTAAGGGTATGCTTACTGCAAAGGAGTTTGACCTCTACCTATGACAAAAAGGGGCGCCCTTAGTTTAATACTAAACTAAATCCAGTGATGAGGCTCTACTTTCGAATCTCTAGGGAGTGTGAGTCACTCTTTTATTACCATTACTCCCAGATCCACTCTAACCTGAGACGGTAGTACTTGTTAGGGTACTGTTTATGGCTCAAATAAAATTTAAAATTATTTGTATTAGATAGGAATACTTAAAACCATATAACTATGAAAATTATTAGTATTAAGAATAATTACTTTTAACGATAATAAATTTACAAAGGACTATTATTATCATTATTAGTTATTTTAAACCATAAAATTACTTAAAATTTTTGACACCTTATAACTGTGTGCAAACAAATGATCATTATTTAATAGTCATAGTTATTTGAATCCCTATAATTGTACATAAATTAGAATTATTAAAAACAGCTTTTTGTTGCTATAATTGTTTACAAATCATCATCATCATCATCAAGTGGTAACACTAACATGGATTTCTCTGACTCTCTCTCGCCTTTCATCCCTATCTTTCATCTCTCCCAGTAGGTCTTCCAGACTACATCCTGTGTCTGTATAGAGCTATTGTAGGTAAGTGTTTACAAATAATTATCATTATTAGTTATTGAAATCGTATAATTTCTAGCAAAAAGACTGAGTTCAGCTTGAAATAACCCAACAAGGGTTAACTTACCAGAAAACTAACCAACCAAATATTCTCATAATATGGTTTCTCAATCCAGAAATTCAGCCCGAAAGATTCTAACTTTGTTGTAGATCCAATTTTTATTCTTTTAGTGGTTTTAAAATGAAATAGGAAAATATGATGAAACTTTGAACTAAATGGTTTGTTGGTTGGGTTTAATGGCATATCAACCTCTATAGGTTATTTTATGCCAAAGCCTGTTTACACATATGTACGTTTGTAAACACATAATTTAATGATACCATACTAAAGCCAAACAACTCATTTACTCGCTTACGAGTAAGTATTTTCAAGTATTTCTATATGACATTAGTTTATTTAGTGATGATAGTTTTTTTTAAAAATTATTTCTCACTACTATTTCTACTAACACAAACATAATAGTATTTCTATTCAGCAATAATTTGCTTTCAGTTGATTAGTTTGTTGTGTTTTCAGGATTGTAACCAAGTCTATAATTTCTGATACAACCCGGTCTCTTTCAAGAATGACAAAACATTATCCACGTGGACGTTCTCAAATAAGTCCTTCATGGTATTTGAGTGGAAATAGCGCTTTCTGGTGTCATTAAAAACTTTACACTCAAGGAGAACGTGTTTGATTGTGCAGGGCGTTTGACATGTCGAGCACTGTGGTTGCTGTTCTTGCTTGAGTATAAAAGAGTGCGTACGTCTGCTGTGACCAATACGCAATCGCGTTATTGTTACTTGTTCTTTTCGCGATTTTCGGAAAGCTGGGCGCCATTCACCCAAAAAGGGTTTAACCTGGAATAGTTTATTATTGGTATTTCTATTCCAGCGTTGTTGCCATTTATTTTAGGTTTCAGATCGGTGTATAGGATGTACTTGTCGGGGGTCAAGTCTAAAGCCGATTTTGCAGCCGCGTCTGCTCTATAATTTCCTCTCACCCCAATGTGGCTTGGAACCCAGCAAAAGACGATTTCTTTGTTTGATGTTGAATCTAGTCTGCAAAGTAGTTTGATAATAAGTGGGTGCTCTAGTTTTTTTTATTGCTTAATGATAATAGGACAGAGAGCAAGTCTGAGAATATGATGAATTTTTGTGTTTTTCTTTCGAGATAATGTCGAGAGCCAAGTCTATTGTATGGGCATCAGCTGTGAAAATAGAACTTTCCATTGGAAGAGCTTTTGTTTTTATTATTTTGTTTAAGACTGCTGCACATGCTGTTTTATTGTTGTCTTTAGATCTAACTGTATAGATACATAGGTAGTCGGGATGCTGTTCGAGAATATTTTGATGTTTTTCTTGGTAGGTGAAGGGATGTGTCTTTGTTTTATGGAGTTGATTCAGTTGGAGGTTAAC
The DNA here is from genome assembly GCA_963585895.1 of Sepioteuthis lessoniana. Taxonomy (NCBI): domain Eukaryota; kingdom Metazoa; phylum Mollusca; class Cephalopoda; order Myopsida; family Loliginidae; genus Sepioteuthis; species Sepioteuthis lessoniana. Next base: position 32,109,760 of record OY757939.1, read on the forward strand.
TTTTGGATTTTTAATGATCCAAGGTGGTATTTGTGGCAAGATGCTTTTATGGATATTATTTAGTGGGATGGTGGATTCTTTGAGAATAGGCTCCATACGGAGGCCAAATGGTCTAATTGATTTTTCTTTTTGGTCGAAATATTGTCTGTATTTTGGATTAAAAATGCAGTCATATGCTGGGTTAGATGGAGAAGATTTCAGCTTGGTATAATACTGAAGGGCTAATTTTTCACTTCTGATCTGTAGAGGTGCTTCGTGAGCTTCGGCTTATAGGCTGTCAATTGGAGAAGTTCTAGATGTTCCTAATACCAGTCTTAAGCTTTCATGGTGAATAGGGTCAAGTTGTTTCAGATAAGATTTCCTGGCAGATCTATATACGAAAATGCCATAGTTAAGTTGAGAGCGGAGAAGAGTTCTATATAACTTAATTAGAGTTTGACTGTCAGCTCCCCACTCTGTGTAGGCAACGACTCGCAAAAGTTGTTGGGCACGGGTTAATTTGTTTTTTTTAGGTATTTTATGTGTAGAATGAATAAAAGTTTTTTTATCGAATATTATGCAGAGGAATTTGTATTCGTTAACGACTGGTATTTCGGAGTCATCAATTTTTAGGACAGGGTCATTGTGCATTTTCCTTAGAGAGCAAAAATGCACACATTTAGTTTTAGACTTGGACAATTTAAATCCATTTTTTTCTTGCCCATTTATTTACTTTGTTTAAGTTTAGTTGGAGTTGTCGCTCTACTATGTTCATATGAGTGGCCCAATAGCATATGACGAAGTCATCGACGTAGAGAGCACAGTCAATTGAGGGGGTTAGACATTTTACAATATTATTGGTTTTGATGGAGAAGAGAGTAACGGAGAGGATGCTGCCTTGCGGAACACCCTCCTCTTGATGTTGTGAGTCTGAAAAGGTGGATCCCACGCGTACCCTAAATGTTCTTTCGAAGAGAAAGTTTTTATGAACATCGGCAGTCTTCCTCTTAAGCCTAGATCATGTAGGTCCCGCATCATACCATACTTCCACGTAGTGTCATAAGCCTTCTCCAAGTCAAAAAATACTGCCGTTAGATGTTGTTTTCTTTTGAAGGCTTCTCTGATTAAGGTTTCTAGTCGTATCAAATGATCTATGGTTCCTCTCCTTTTCCGGAATCCCGTTTGCATATTTGTTATTAGACCATTTGTCTGGAGATACCACGTCAGTTTACGGTTTATCATCCGCTCCATCGTTTTACAAAGGCAGCTAGTCAATGCGATAGGTCGATAATTCTGCGGATTCGATGTATCTTTGCCTGATTTTGGGATCAGGACAATTATTGATTGTCTCCATGTTTTTGGGAAAGTACTGTTCACCCAAATATTATTATATAGCTTTTGTAGGCATTTGACTGATTCGTCTGGTAGCTGCTTGAGAAACTCATTGTGTATTTCATCAGGACCGAAAGCTGAGTGGTTGGATTTTTTTATGGAGTCCACTAGTTCAGTTAGTGTAAATGGCTTATTGTATTCTTTGGGGTTATTTGAAGAAAACCTTATTTTTTTCTTTTCGAGGGCGGGTTTGATTTTATAGAATTCTGTGTTGAATTGGCTGGAGGATTTTTTAGAAAATGTTTCTGCAAGAAGATCTGCAATGGCCTTTTTACCTATTATTTTGTGGTTTGTTACGGAGAGGTGTTTTAATGGAGTTGATTGTTTTTTACCGGCTATTTTCCGATTCATGAGCCAAACCGTTTTGATGTTAGAAGAGGTATTTAGCAGACTCATGTAATTTTCTTGGCTTCTTTGATGATTTTACGGACATTAACTCGGTGGAATTTAAAAGAGATTAAATTGGAGGTTGTGGGTTCAGTGTTGAATTTCTGCAAAGCTGCTCGTTGTAGGCGAATAGCCTGTTCACATTCTTTGCTGAACCAAAGTCTATCTCGTTTATGAATTGTTGGGTTGTATGGAATGCATGTTTTAGCTATATTTATGAGTTTTCGAAGAATTCGAGAATGCTTTCGGTATTGTTTACTATGAGGTGTTTCTGACATTGAGAACGAAATTCTTCCCAGTTTGCTTTATTTAACCTCCACCGGGGAAGGTCGTCGTCTTCAGGGTGCAAAGTTTCGAGTACAATTGGGAAATGGTCGCTCATGCATGTGTCGTCATACACCGTCCAGTTGAAATCAAGGAAAAGTGAAGTGTTGCAGAGGGTTAACTCAATGGCTGAGAAGGTAGCAGATGATGGATCCAGGTGTGTTGGTGATTTTTTGTTGAATAGGCAGAGATTATTATTGTTAATGATATTTGAGAGTTTGACCTTCGTGGTTTGTGCTTCTACAGCCCCACTGGGTGTTATGGCTGTTAAATTCGCCAAATAGAATAAAAGGTGTGAGTAGTTGCTGTAATATGTTATTGATTTAACTTTCATTTATGTCATCGTGAGGCAGAATATATATATAGCAGATATTAATTGTTCTATGAAAAATCACTATGACAGCTATTGCTTGGAGTTGAGTGTTGAGGTGGATTTTGCTTTGAGGTATGCCGTTCCTAATAATGATTGAGACACCACCCGAAGCTCTGTGACCGCTATTGTTGATAAAATTGTAACTTTGGTGGTTTTTTATTGTGATATCATCATCAGTTTTAAGAAATATTTCTTGAAGGCAGACAATGGCAGGTTGTTGTTGAGTCATCAATAAGAGCAGTTCGCTCCTGTTGGCTTTGATTCCGCGGTAGTATCACTGAATTATTTTGTGGTTCATTGTTAGGCCTGGACTGTTCGATGGTTTATTTTTATGGCCTTTATGTTTATGTACTTGGGGGCTGTTTTCTATTTCCATCTTTTCTAAGATTTTGAATTTGTTACTCGAGTCAATATTTTCACTTTCAACGTTTTTTTTTGTTTTGGAGTAATTTTTGTGTTGTCTTTTTGTAATTTCTTACTTGGGGAGGTATCTGTAGGAGTGGGTGGTCTTATTGGGGATCTCCTATCTTTTGGTCTTGTTTTGGAAGGAGATTTCTCCGTTACACATTTAATTGGTTGTGTGGTTGGTGATAGCTCCATGCTCTTTTCTTGATCGGTCTTACCCGTGGTGGTGTGAGTTCGTGAAGGTGTCTTCACTTTGTCTGCAACAAGATCTGCCTTTGTAGTTTGTGTCTCTGAAATTTTGTTGGTATCAAGTGAGGCTCTTATTTCATTGATATAGCCTTCCCAGTCGCCCGGCTCCAGCTGAATCAATTTTTTTTACTATCCTCTCGTAGTTATATTGGGTTTTATTGTGCTGGACAGCTTGAGAGTAGGTTGTGGTCTTAGATCCTACTATCATTTTCCGCGCTTCGTTGTAGGGGATGTTATTCCTGTGTTTAATTCCCAATATTTCCTTTTCCAGTTTCCAACTCTTACAACATCTTGCATAGACGGGATGATCACCTCTGCAATTTGCACACCTATACGGATTGTTACAATTGTCAATGTGGTGGCCAGGATCTTGTTGAGCACATTTGTCACGTACTGATCGACCTCTACAATTATCCTCGTGATGGCCGTATTTTTGACAATTGTAGCAACGCAATGGATTGGGTATAAATTGCTCAACTCTCTCCATTTTAGCCTACTTTTATCTTCTCCGGTATTTTGGGTTGGTCAAATGCCATTATGTAGGTGTTAGTTTCAATGAGTTTACCCTCTTTTTTGATTGTTACTCTCTTTACTCCTGTTACACCTTGTTTCTTCATTTCTTTTTTTTATTTCTTCAATTGTGCATAATGACAATTCCTTACTTCTTACAACCCCTTTACTTATATTCAAGGATTTGTGAGGGTAAGTTTTTACATTTATAGTATGGAATTTAGTCATTTTCAGTAGGAAATCGGCATTTTTCCTTTTATCTACTTCAACGAGCAGAGTTTGATTTTTTAGTTTTTTTACGTGGACGGGGGTCATATTACTAGAGATTACATTTTCAATTAAAAATAGCGATTGGCGTTTCCGTGGATTCAATTATTCTGAATCTGGGGAAACTTGCCACACCTTCATAGTCCGATTCAGTTTCCGTTAGGGTACGTTTCAGTTATTTTGATGAAGAAAAAGCCATGATTGCTAATTGTTATTCATTGGTCCTATGCCCCACCACCCATCATGGAATCCAACTTGAGAAGGGAATAAACCAAGGGGGCAATCCATTCGCCTTGACTGAGACAGGGATACAGTACCAGTATACTCATGCAAAGAGTATGATTCTGAGCCTCTGCCAAATTATGCTTTTAAAAACAACAATCTCACAGCGGTCATAAGTCCTACCTCTAAGCACAATTGACCCTCAGCCTCCGCCTTCTAGCACGTATGGAATAAAGGGTTGGGAATAGTTCCGCAAAAGTAGATCGAGTAGTTCCACAAGAGCAGATTGTACGATACGATCGGGAAAAAAACAAACCAACATATGTGCTAGGGCATGTCGGGACCAGCCGATTGATCGGATCAGGCCCAATCCGACCGCCCGTTAGACCAAGTAAGGGCCAAAGTGATGTGTTGCAAGCCATTGATCACTCTGTCGCCGGATCAATGACTGCTCAACCACCAGGGCTCCGTCCTAGCGCCTTACAGGTAGCCACCCACGGCCAACAGGGGGCCTCATTGGGGAGGGGTCTTCCCCCTCTGCAGAGGTGCAGTCGACGTATTTCTACAGCCCCAGCCGACAGGGCGATTTGAACTAAAAGATAAATAAAGTTTATTCACAGGGAATAATATCAAATATATTCAATTGTTTTTTTAACCTATGCTTCTTCGTGAATTGAATTACTGCGACCAGAAAATCTAGCGAACATTTGTGCGCGACATACGGAAACATTAGACAGCTGTTTCGACCTTATTAGGTCTCATCTGCAATGTATATCATGATGTTCCCCACTGGAGATTGAACCAGTGACCACAGAATGCAGAGCCGAAACTTTACCACTGACCATCGATCCACATCACACACAAGTGACGCCAAGTCATGGTAATTGCGCTGCCAATTAACCTGAATGTGTCTTGTAAGTTATGTCTACACTCTTTACAGAGGACACCATCAGCTCCAGGGCCATGTCTTCCCAGGAGAACTGGAGGAGGATTTGGTGTCACTTGTATGCGATGTGGATTGGTGGTCAGTGGTAGAGTTTTGGCTCTGCATTCTGTGGTCGCTGGTTCAATTTCCAGTGGGGGAGATCACGGTATACATTGTGATGAGACCTAAAAAGGTCGAAACAGCTGAACAATGTTTCCGTAAGTCAGATTTTTTGGTCGTGGTAATTCAATTTACAATATAATACTTCTACTTAAAAAAGAAAATGTACATCTATGCTTCTTCCTTTGGTAATGTTCTCTTGCATGGTTCTGTGGGTGTAAAATGAAAGTGATTAACTCTTTTCAGTATGTTATTTGGAACCAAATGACCTTTAGTGATGATAGCAACAGCTATTCCAATGTACAATGAATCACAGTCTTGATATGATGGTCAAATAGATATTGGATGGTGTTGGTTGTTTATAGTGCAAGTTAACTTTTCAGTTATTTGATGCTGGAGTCAAGTATTCCTATCTAATACAAATAATTTGCACACAGTTGTATGGTTTCAAGTATTCCTATCGAATACAAATAATTGCACATAGTTGTATAGTTTCAAATATTCCTATCTAATACAAATAATTGCACACAGAAGTATGGTTTCAAGTATTCCTATCTAATACAAATAATTTGTACACAGTTGTATGGTTTCAAGTATTTCTATCTAATACAAATAATTGCACACAGTTGTATGGTTTCAAGTATTCCTATCTAATACAAATAATTGCACACAGTTGTATGGTTTCAAGTATTCCTATCAAATACAAATAATCATAATAATATATAATAATGTATGGTTTCAAGTATTCGTATTTGTTTGTTATTTAATGGCATATTAACCTTCTTGGGTTATTTAATGCCAAATCCATCCTTCATGGAGAAGAGTAGTGGTACTATTTAACCCATAGCAGGGAGGATAAGGGGGCTCATACATTTCCTAAGGGCATTTGTCCGAAAGTGAATATAATAGCACAATTCGAGTTCGAACTCGCTTACTACGATTCCACAGTCTAGCGCTTTAACCATTACACCACGAGAACATCCCAAGCAATCCTATCTAATATTGATAATTATATTTCTATTTAATAATAGTCATTATTTTGCTCATATATGATTTCAAGTAACTAAATTTGTAAACCAGTATAAGTTCAAGTAACTGTTCTTAACATATAAAAGTCATAAACAATTATATCATTTTAAGTAACTAATGATAATCATTTGTGGACAATTATAGCTTTAAGTAACTATTTTTAATCCAAATAATTTGCCCACAGCTGTATGATTTTAAGTATTCCTATCTAATACTAATAATTATATGGTTTCAGTGGTAGAGTGTTCGCCAATGGCCTGGGAGACTGGGGTTCAATCTCAGGTCGAGTCATACCAAAGATTAAAAAAATGGTAATTGATACCTCCTTGCTTAACACTCAGCATTACAAGGTACATTTCAAGGGTAAAGTGGAGCAATCCAGGGAAAGGAGTAGCGCCCTCCCCGACACCTCGGTGTAGTAGCGATTGAAAAGGGAGCTTTCGGGTAGTCCCCAACTACGAGCGCCAACTTTACTTACTTTACTTTTGATATCTATTTAATGATAGTCATTTGTTTACAAACAGTTATATGATTTCAAGTAACTAATAATAATCTTTAGTAAACAATTGTTGCTTTAAGTAAATATTTTCAATACAAATCATTTATAAAGCCCAGTTGGCTGGGGCTGTAGAATACACCGACTGCTTTTCTGTAGAACTGTAAGACCCCACCAACGAGTGTCCTGATTATGACATTAAATCATCTGATGATGAGGCTCCAGTCTTGGAGATTTGGGAAATGTAGAGCACTCTTTCATTGCCATTGCTCCCAGGTCCACTCTGACCTGGAGTAGTATCACCTGATACAATTCTATCTATGGCTCAAATAGAACAAACTGTGTGCAAATAAATGACTGATGTTAAATTGAAAACGTTAAACTGTGTGAAGAAAAGACTCGTTTAAGAACGTTATCTACAAAATTGGTTTTCAAATCATATCTATATTTATTATATATGTACAAAGAGATGGAGGTGCCCGTGGTGTAGTCGTTATCGTCGTAGGAAATGGACACGAGTTCAAATCCTGGACGAGACTGATTGCATTTCACATAGCACTAATACCCTTGGGAAAGGTATGAATCCAATTATTCTCCCTCCAGCTATGGGTAAATAGTAGGACAGACTGGGTTCTTCAGCCTTGGCTAGGCAACTAGTCTAGGAGAAGGAAAACTCTGAATTCAAACCTCTTAAACTCCGCTTAAAAAATTGACCTTGTGTCATATCCTGCCCGAGCGGAGGGGTTGGTAAATAGTATATGTACAAAGAGGATTTGGCATTAAATAACCTTCAATGGTTGATATACCATAAAATATTACCAAACCAAATCATATGTATTTGATATATATGCACAAACAGGATTTGTCATTAAATAACCTACAATGGTTATTATGCCATAAAACCAAACTAAACCAAATCATATATATCCAATTTATATGTATAAACAGGATTTGGTATTAAATAACGTACAATTGTTGGTATGTCATAAAACCCAACCAACCAATCAACTCATTTATATACAATTACATGGTTTCAAATAACCGAAGATGATAGCTGAAAGATTATAACTATCACAACCAAGAAAAAGACGTCACTTGAAATAAACCTGTGTATAATAATGATAATTTTTTGGTGGTGCTCATGGTATAAGGCTTACTGTCATAGGGAATGGATATGGCGAACTGAGTTCAAAACCTGGACGAGACTGTTTGCATTTCATATAGCACTGATATCATTGGGAAAGTATGATTCCACTTATTCTCTTCTAGCTTTTGGTAAATAGTCGAGTAGACTGGTCTCTTTAACTGTCATTATGGCAACCCGTCTGATAGACTCTGCGTAAAAAAACCTTGTGTCATATCTTGCTTAAGCGAAGGGGTTGATTTAAACATAATGATAGCTGAAAGATTGTGACTGTAACAACCAAGATGAGAACAATAGTTGAAATAAATCCATTTATAATCTTATTATGATAGGAATTATGTGTCTGTCTGTCACCAAAACTATGCCACCACCCAAGACACAATTTCCTTACAATGATTTGTCCATGATTTTTGTTCTTATTTAAATACCTATTATAAAGAAAATTGATATATATATATATATATATATATATATATATATATATATATATATATATATATATATATATATATATTCTCTTGTAGAATTTTTTCTATTAAGCCCATGATATAATAAAAGTTATAGACAATGTACTGCTCATTTTTGAAGGCTGCAAATGCACGTGTCGTCTTGTGGGTTGGCAAGGCCTAAAGAGAAAAAACTTAGGTTTTTAGAAGTGGAATTGTGGGATATTTTATTTTATTTATTTTTGTACTTGATTAGTTTTATTGCTATGTGTTTGGTTTTATTTTTTATTTAAAATTTTATCAATTCTTTAAACCCCACAAGATAACCTGTACATGAACCCATAAAGATTGTGCATATATCAAATAAAATACCCCTGTGGACAAATGACTTTTAAACTATATTCAATAATGAAAACCTCAGTGTTTAAGGCAATCCCATTCATCCATTAAAAGTTTGGTTGATTTCTTTGTTTTAATGGCATATCAACCTTCATGGGTTATTTAATGGCAAAGCCATCCTTATAGAAGAACTGCAGTGGTACTCTTCCATCCATTGCTGGGGTAATAAGAGGTTTCATACCTTTCCTAAGAGTCCGAAAGTGAATGTAATAGTTCGACTGGAGTTTGAACTCACTTACTATGATGTTGCAGTCCAGCATGTTAGCCACTACACCAAAGGGACTTCCACCCATTAAAGGATTGTTGGTTGGTTGTGTTTTTTGGCATATCAACCCTTGTAGGTTATTTGATCCCAAATTTTGTTTATATGATTATATAAATTATATATGATTTGCGAACAAATAGTAAGTTGATAACATTTTTGAACGAGCTAGAGCTCATTTGTTTGCACACGGTTAAATGGATTCAAGTATTGTAAATGATTGAATATTTCTGTTTGACCCGTAGATGGGACACTGTCATATATTACCACTCTTGGTTAGAGTGGGCCTGGGAGTAAGAGTAATAAAGGAATACTTCACATTCCCCAAAGCTCCAGGACAGGAGCCTCACCATCAGATGCAGTTTAGTTTCATATTCAGGACACTCGTTGTGAAGCGGGGAGGTCTTAGACTTCTGCAGAGATGCAGTCAGTGTATTCTACAACCCCGGTCCTCAGCTGATTGGAAAACAATTTGAACAATCTGCAATGCACAACAAATTGTTTCATAAAAACAATTGAAAAATAAAGCTCTTATTGCATGGAAAATATAAAGAAAATCATCTTCAAACATAATTTTTAAATCTTGAAACGATAATATGAAAAATATAACAATCAGAATGCAAGATGCAATTGTAGGAATAGAGAGAGATGACCTGTAAACGGTAATTGATTGATAATAAAGATACTGTCAGAAAGGAAAATGCAATTAATGTCAATAATTCAGTGCTACTGAATTAAATTTGGAAAGATAAAATGTATAATCACAATCTTAGCTTCACCAATAAAAATATGCTAACCATATAACATTATCAAAATATGCATCACAAATAAGAAATGAAACGATAAAAAGTGGTATATTGTAAAAAAATCCCCAGCATATAGAGGAAAGTATAATAATTGCAGATTATATCTGGAAGAAAAATAATCTGGAATATACCGAATATAATAAATTGATGAAAAAAGGAATTGATTTCTAAATGTAGACATATTAACATATTTCTTCTGTGTCACTTACCATTTGATTGATTTAAAGATATATTTTACTAATATTCTTACGTGCATTGGTCGGTTCAAATCTCAAAAATTAATGAATAAATAACACTTTTTGTATATGTATATATAATATGCATAAACGTTTTGCTACGTGACAAAATCTTCTCGGTTGACTCAAGACTTGTTCTTGTCTTTCCGTCGGGAGAGAATGTGATCCACGTGAAAATCTAAGTAACGGACTCAATAAGAACAGCATTTTGATATTTTGATTCTGCTATACTAAAGTAGCAACAAGTACATTTTTATGCAACTTTTCTTTCTTGCTTTTTTATCGAATATATATATATATTCAAGGAAGTTTTGTTAAAGACGATAGGAAACTGTTTGTTTATTATTTCTAATTTAAAACATTAAACTTTATCGTAAAAACGCCGCTAAAATACATCTAAACCAAACCAATGTAGTGCCTCTCGAAAAACAAAAACAAATATTACATTGGCTATACAACCACAACATTAACTCGTCGTCTTACTTATCACCTTTCTGAAATTAGCGCTGTAAAACAACATTTAATTATAAAACACAACAATAGCACTAACTAACTTAAGATAATTCAATAATTATATATAAAAACAATAATAAAAACGATTACAAATCCTAAAAGCAATATGAATAAGAAATTAAAAAGCATAAATAAAATAGCATTTAACACAGGCACCAACATATTAAATATTTTTGATAACTAAAACTCACTAACTCTGTTAGTACACATTTTTCCAACCGAACGTTTTAAAACAAAATGCTGAAAACGATCCAACCGACAACTTTAAAACAAAACGCTACAAATAAATAAAACAGTAAAAACTCAACTGTCAACTCAAAACGACACTACCCCTGATGACAACCAAAAGTATGGTCGAAGGCGCCTGGGCAGAAGATATGGGACCGTTTCTTTACCCTTCCGCCACTAGAAAAATAAAAAGGAGTCTTGAAAAAATAAAATTAAAAATAATAAGCCGTGTTCCATCGTCTTTAACAAATCTTGCCTGAATAATAACTTGCAGCCTAAATATACACTCTTCAATATATATATATATATATATATATATATATATATATATATATATATATATATAGTTTCTGTGGGATATCGTCTGCTACTTGTCTTCTTTAATGTGAAACCATTTTCTTTTATTACATCTATTGACATTCGTAGGATGTAATCTTGCCAGATTATAAACTGATATGGTAACTCACCCCAGCTTCACAGCAGTCTATGGGCTTCTATCGAAAAATTCTTATTTTTTTATGTTTTTTATTTAACTCTTAAAATAATATAAAAATTATTTGGGGTGTTTCCCAAATAATGAAATAAAGCAGCGGTCTCAAAGATCTTCCTTGTTGATTTTATTCTCTTTCTCTTTTCAGATAATTTCAGGGAAATAGTTAACATTTTGTTATATTCAACTAAATATAGCAAATTCAAGCCTTAGACGATAGAGTAGAAGATCTTTTGCGTGAAGACATGTTACGGTGGTACATATACTAAAATTGGAAGGAATCAGATTTTCAAGTTGGTCAAGAACTTCGAAGCTCATGGCATTTGTGAAGATAATAAAGCATTGGGTTCCTCACCATCTGGGCTTACGATAACAGGCGATCATCCAGGAGAAATGTGTACGTGTTATAAACAACTTTGCACGTTGCATTCAACAGTGGCTTTAACAGTGAACGGTGGATATCTGAAGCATCTACTCAAGAGCTTTTTAAATCATTTTTGGTCTCAATATTTGAGACTAAATGGTTGCACATCCTAAAATGTTATCCTTTACCTTTCAATAAATGTAAAATGTATTAGTCTATCCTTTGTAGTCCTTGGTTTGTGCCGGATCATTTTTGTTTCAAAAGTTGTGAAACACCCTGTTATTTTGAGATGTCTGCAAACATAGGTCTATCCTGTGGCTTGGTAGACACTGAAAGAGATTGATTACTTCTTTTCGGCAGAAATGGAATTATGGGATATTTTTATATTTAAAATTTATTAACTTATTGATTCGTTCAAGTCCAATTTTATTTTGGAGGGATACTTCCATTTAGCTATAATATCGGTGGTATTTTAAAAATTTAGATATGCGTCTTATCTGCTGGCAAAGACGATACTTGCCCATGGTTTGAAATTAAGCCTCGTGAGACTATTATGTCAGAATAAAGGATATTTATCCAAATGCAGTGGCTATAGTGAAAAAAGACCTTAAAAAAAAAAAAAATCAGCTTCGCTCTAAAAGTATAATCTTATGGCAGACTTGACTAAGTTTAGCAAATAAACCAGTTTATCAGTAAAACTAATGACAGATTCAGTTGCATATACAAGGATATGAATCCTGTTTGAAAATAATTTATCCATTAAAAGTAGCCTACGTAGGGCAATAGCGCTTTAACCCCAAACGAAGTACTTCCCCTTAGTATATCATTGACCCCAGTATGGATTGCTTGGTGCTAAGGAAGATATTTAGTTGAGTCCCAACTAACCAAGGGCCAATATTAGCATTAGTATATCTGTGATATACTTATACTGAACGCAACGGAAGGAAAGACAATATAAACGCATTTGTGCATGCAAAAACATTTAAGCTTTTATATCATCATCATCATCATATCGCGCTGGTAGCACGGATATCCCTGACCCTCTCTCGCCACTCCACCCTATCGTTCATCGCCCTAGGTTGGTCTTCAGGACAGCATCCCGTATCCTCACATAGCTGCTGAATGTACGTTCGTGCTGGTCGTCCTGCTTTTGCGCGGCCATGTGTGGGGATCCATAAGAGTACATCTCTTATGAGTTCATCTCTGCTTCTCCAGCAGTGTCCTGCATGTCTGGTTCGTCTAACTTGAATAGTTTTCGTGATAGGGGGCAGGTGGCCGTACAGTTGGTGTCTTGTGGGGTGTTGCTGCCAGGACTTGTTCAGGATTGCACGCAGCATTCTTGTGTATATGTGTCCCAACTACTAGAAATGTGCACATATTGTTCCATGAACAAGGAAGATGCTGAAGGAGTACAAAAATCAAAAAAGGTTTACATGATGCAATGTAAAATGGTCATTACCGTGTGGCTTTATTGTTGCATGGCTGAGTCAGGACACAAAGTCTTTACTTTCAAGTTTCTATATGCTTGTTTCATCTGAAGATATACAAATGAAGTGGGCGTGAGGAAGTGAGATTAACAATTTATTTTAGGTTATATATATAGAGTGTTCGCTAATGGTCCGGGAGACAGGGGTTCAATCCAGGTCGAGTCATACCAAAGACTCAAAAAATGGTACTTGATCCCGCCTTGCTTAACACTCAGCATTATAAGGTACGCATCAGGAGTAAAGTGGAGCAATCCAGGGAAAGGAGTAGCGCCCTCCCCTACACTTCGGTGTAATAGCTATTGAAAGAGAAGCCTTCGGGTCGCCCTCGACTACGGTCGTCAACTTTACTTATATATATATATATATATATACAAACTTTCGTTTCCACCTCATCTTCATAGTAATAAATGTGTTGTTTGTGGTAAAGTGTGCTAATAAAGTCCTGGGTTAAAACAGCCAATGAAGATTCATAAAAATGATATTCCACAGGTAGATCCCATTAATGCTGTATAAAATTCAAGTACCTTTTGTCATATTTGCCTTAAGTGTTATAAGTCAGAAAAGTAACTTGAAAGCTCGTGAAAGGAAATTAATTATTATCAAGATGTTTTGGTGGTAAAGACGTCTATCAGTTGGTTAAGATGGAGCCATCATCTTTTTCACACACACACACACACACACGCGCGTGTATATATATAAAATCAACCCCTCCACCATGAGTAGTATGTGACACATAGTTAATTTTTACAGCGGAGTTTAACAGGTTTGAATTCAGAGTTTTCCTTCTACTTGTCATACTAAGGGTAAAGAACCGAGTCTTCCCTACTATTTATCTATGGTTATCGTCACAGGATATGAACACGGCGATACGAGTTCAATTCCTGGACAAGACTGATTGCATTTCACATAGCACTAATACCCTTGGGAAAGGTATGAATCCAATAATTCTCCCTCCAGCTATGGGTAAATAGTAGGGCAGACTAGGTTCTTCAGCCTTGGCGAGGCAACTAGTCTAGGAGAAGGAAAACTCTGAATTCAAACCTCTTAAACTCCGCTTAAAAAATTGACCTTGTGTCATATCCTGCCCGAGCGGAGGGGTTGGGTAAATAGGATCTATAGATGGATTCATACCTTTTCCAATGTTAAATGCAAATAGCCTCGTCCAGAATTTGAACTTGGATTACAGAGTACATTTCCTACGACGATATCCATTACACCACGTACACCTTATGTGTGTGTGTGTGTGTGTGTGTATGTATGGTTAGACAATAGTCGTTCATTTAAGCATGTTTCATTAGATAATAAAGACTAATTTTGTCAGCGTAATCTATTTAAGATCCTTTCAAGTTTCCTGATAAGTATCTTAGTTTCAGGTTGGAATTGCTAGATGAATTTCCCAAAATGATGGATTATGAAGGGTCCGAAAGCGCTCGGGACAATTTTGAGAAATTCATCTACCAATTCCAACCTGAAACTAAGACACTTATCAGGGAACTTGAAAGGATCTTAAATAAATTATTCAGACAAAATTTGCCTTTCTTATTTAATATATATATATATATATATATATATATATATATAAATGTGTGTGTGTGTGTGTGTGTGTGTGTGTGTGGTGATGAAAAAACACAAGGTCTTCAGAGGATGATTTTATTTGTAAAAATATTTGCCAACGTTAAACATTTCGGTTTTAAGACCTTCACCAGGGCGTGTAAGTTACTAAATGAAACGAAAAAATAAGAAAGCTTTAAAAGTTCATTTCATTTATTAACTTACACACCCTGATGAAGGTCCAGTACCCGAAACTTTAAATGTTGGCTAACATTGCTCTAAATTAAATCATTCTCTGAAGACCTTGTGTTTTTCATCTCTATACATTTTCATACAATCGAATTTATTTACAGTTTTTCCTATATATATATATATATATATATATATATATATATATATACCAAAGTATATCAGGTGATCATTTTGGAATTAGTTAAGACCAGGATTCTTTCGTTTATTGATATATGTAATGCATCAATTTTACGAATACAATGACAAACCGAACGTGTGTGGTGTGTACGATTGACTCTGGCCGTTCTTTTGAGAAGAAAAGAAGAACGCAATTGAAATCGACCGAGTGAATCATTACGGGTGGATCATTATCAATTTATCATTCACGTTGATTTCAAATCAGGTCCACTCCCGAATTCCGGTTATTTCACAAAGGATGACCTCCAGGAGTTTAAATTAAATATCAGTTATGTCAGGCTTTTGTGTGCCTATCAATGGCGTCAAAGCGATACATGCTGTTAGCCTTGTGATAGAGGAAGAGCAAGGCGGAACATTATAAGATAAGACATTTCAAACAAAGAATAGAACACATACACACCCACACCCACACACACATATATATATATATATATATATATATATATATATATATATGTATCGCGGCTTTCATGATGATAAGAATCAGGTCTTAGAAAAGGCCTTTTCCTTTGCTTTCAAATGAGACATTTTCTTCAGGTTCAACCTGCAGACATGTAAAAAGGCAAGAATGTGAGATGGCGCAGTGGATGCCGATTGGGAACTAGCGAACCTGGTTCAAACTTCATTACTTATTTCAAAAAACTTATTTCTATTGCTTTTTATGTTAACAAACAGACCGTCATTCTATGATCGTTAGCTAGAAGCGTGGATCTCTCTCTCTCTCTCTCTCTCTCTCTCTCTCTCTCTCTCTCTCGCACACACATTGAGATAATGATAAAAATAGGATAAAAACTTACAACTCAAAGTTTCACATTGTCCATCCTCAGGTGAGCTTTGTTAATTCAAATTCCCCTTGCACAAAATCGTTAATGGTCCCAGTAATTTTAATTAATATAAAATAAACTCTATGTCATTCTCTTCCTTTTCAAGATTGTTTGACTCAAAAAAATGTTTTCCAAATACAACGTACATAATATTGAAAATCTTTTTGTTTTTCTCAATTAGTACGTAAAAATTTACTTATTTTTATTGTTGGGTTTTACAAATTTAATCGCGACAGAAAATTTTGGTGGATACAAAAACTTGAATACAAATACTGCGAGGACGTGGTGGCCTCTACCGTCATTGGAGCTTGCATTGGATATGTGACCCCGAGGTCAAACACCTTCAGAAACGGTAACTGACTGCTTTTTGGTGTGGGAATCTGAGATATATCGTGTTAAGAGGGTCTTTTAAGACATCCATCAGGACCCAAACTCAAAGCAAAGCAGTTGCATCAGCGGGGTCCGGCATTTAGAAGCCCTTCTTTTGGGGTGTCTGTCCCTTGAGGTTATTTGGAAATGACTCTGTTAAAGAATTTCTCCCCTTTCTAAATTGACGGTGGAGGGTTTATCCATGAAATAAAATGACCGGGTTTCTTTTCGGAAATAACGTAATAAACGTAGGATGTGTTTGTTAACTTATTTCTACCATCCGAATGTAAAATGAAGAACGACGGTTTAGAGCTCTGTCTGGGATCAAGTAACAACCCTCTTGAAACACATAGAAAAATCTTCAAACTAGGAGTGCGTAAATGCGGTAACTTTGATACTAAGTCAGCTATTTTGAACCTTATTGTTCTGGAGATCAATGTGTAGAGACCGATAAACTGCTGAAATTTTGAAATTTCTTCCTTGGAAGAAATTCTCCACTGGTTGAAAATTCAATATTTACCGATTGATCTCCTACAATGGTTCGTTCAGTCGGTGAGGCATAGAATATACTGTGTCCCCTGCAGTGGGGAGGGAAGACCTACTCCAAATGGATGTCCTGGGTATTACACTAAACCAGCTGATGGTGAAGCACCTGTTCTAGAGATCTGGGGAGTGTGGAGTACCCCTTCATTACTATTACTTGGCCCACTCTGAATTGGGGTGGTAGTATCTGTTAGGGTCTTATTTCTGAGTCTCATAGATCTGTTTGCAAATTATTTGTTTTAGATAGGAATACTTGATACCATATAACTACACATGGACGCGCCCGTGTTGGCCGACCAGCAAAGGTTTACTTATTTCAGCTCTATGTGGACATTAGATGCAGTCGAAAAGACTTGCCTAGAGCGATAGATGATAGGGATGAAGGGTGAGAGAGAGAGAGAGAGAGAGAGTTTGTGCTGTTATCACAACTTGATGATGATAATTGTTTACAAAAAATTACTATTATAAGTTACTTGAAATCATATAACTGTGTGCAAACAAATAACTATTATGAAATAGAAATAATTACTTGAAACCATATAATGATTAGTATTAGATAAGAATACAACTGTGCGTAAATTATTTGTATTAGATAGGAATACTTGATATCAGATAACTATGTGAAAATTTATTGGTATTAAATAGGAATATTTGATATTATATAACTGTAACCAGTCCATTGGCGTAGTTGGTAGAGTGTTCGTCAATGGTCCGAGAGGCCGGTGTTCAATCCCAAGTCGAGTCTTACCAAAGACTCGAAAATGGTACTTGATGGCTCCTTGCTTAACATTCAGCATTATAAGGTACAGATCGAAGGTAAGAGGAGCAATCAAAGGAAAGTAGTAGCACCCTCCCCTACACCTCTGTGTTGTAGCTATTGAAAAGGGAGCCTTCGTGTCGCCATCGATTTCGGTTTGCCAAATTACTTTTGCAAAAAAAAAAAAAAAATCCCTCTGAGAAATAACAACAGAGAAATGTGTTGTAACCTAAAAAAAGGTTACAGAATGAGAAATAATCAAGCGGAGATTGGAAATGAAATGGGAATCTTTATAACATTGACAAAATACAACACTCGCCAGCGGCGTGAAGAAGGCAAACCACTGCTAGTGATGTACTACTAAATCAGCGTATTAACCTCCCACACAATAGTGTCCAACATATTTGAGTAATGGTACATACCCATTAGTGTTCATAGGTACGGCATATAACAAAATGTAAATATAAATGTACAATGAACACAATTCCTTAACCTCCAGATATAAAATAACCCATCACAGGTTGACTTACCCTTAAAATCAACCAATCAATCAATACTAATGCGGTCTAGTTGCAGACTCAACCAAGCTTCGTAAATATTTTGCGGTTTCAGTTTCTTTGTTTAATGGCATATCAAACTTTGTGGATTATTTAATACCAAAACCAACTTTGTTGAAGAACGGCAGTGATACCATGTAACCCATAGTTTTGGGGATACGCAGGTTCATACCTTTCTAAAAGTTGCTTATCTGAAAGTGAACCTAACAGCGCAACTAAGATTCGAACCCACTAACTACGCTGTCACAATCCAGCATGCTAGCCACTGCACCACAGAGACTCCCGTCCTTGTAAATTGAAGTGTTCAAATTTGCTCGTTTATCACTTGAATTTATATTGAATAGAGTTCGCGTGTTTTAATCAAGATGGTGGCGTTTCCTCATTAAATGGCAAGCCTCTAAAATTAGTTGACCAGTTCATATACCATGGTAGGAATATCTCATCTACTGAAAGAGATATCGACATACGCATTGGTAAAGCATGGACTTCTATTGACTGGTTAACGACCATAAGGAAATCTGATTCCTCTGATCAAATAAAAGAATTTTATAAGACTCTTTATAAGAAATTATACTGTTGTGTATCTGTTTGTCTTATCTTGTTCGTAAACCAAATAGCACATAGCTAATCCGTAACAAGATAGCACACACCTAGTTCGCTGTAAGATACCATATAGCCTGTTTGGAATAAGTTGTAGTTAACTTTACTCGTCTCTCACAAAATCTTCTCATTTATCTAAATTTCTGAGATGAAGCTTGATGATTTTTATCACTTAGAATATTCGGACTATTGTCTTATTAGGCGTTTTGTTGAAAAGTGCTTCTGAGTGAAGTCATCTGGAAGTTGCAGGTTCAATCCCAACTATAGGTAAGAATAACAAGGAATACTTACTATAACTTAGCACTTGCACCCACGCATGGTTAAAAGAAGTGGAACAGTCTACTCCCATGGATTAAATAAAGGGTTCTGTGTAGGCTACTGAATTCGACAGGAAACGCCTGAAGAAGGCCGAAGGACATATCGGCCGAAACGTTGTTAGTATAACAATTAAGATGAAGACAATAGTCCAAATATTTTAAGTGATAAAAACTGCTTAGGTCTATTCCTTATCTTGAACTCACGTCAATCCTCTTCACTTCTTATACTCTTGGCGTCTAACTTAGTGTAATGGTTAGTGAACCAGGCTAGTAGTATATTGCTCGTGTATTCAATTCAAACTGAGTGCTCCATACATATAGCCTTATGCCAAACTAAGCTAAGCTTTGTAAATAGCTACATGTTCTCATTCTTTTTGAATTCCTGATATTCATTTGAGAATTATGCATGTATAGAAACGTTAGAATTGCCTTAAACATTTGAGTATTTCAAAGGTTCGATATATTATCCCGATACAAAATGAACCGTGTTGTATTAAGCTAGAGGTAAGCCGACAAAATATCTATTCTGTCAGTATTAAACTGCTTGAACATTGAACATAAATTAGGAAATATTAAATAGGACAAAGTACACATCGACTGATGCAGAGGGACGAACAGTAACAATTTGATCTATAGAAGAGAGCACAGGTACTTTGATCCTAAGTTGAAGTGCCAATCCATTTTTTATGGATATTATGCTAATGTGTATGTCTCTAAGATTCCCATTATATATATATATATATATATGGTGCTTTATACCTCCTTGTTCAACACTCAGCATTATAAGGTCCAGATCAAGGGTAAGTAGAGCAATCCAAAGAAATGAGTTGCGCCCTCCCCTACACCTTGGTGTAGTAGTTACTGAAAAGAGAGCCTTTGAGTCACCCTCGACTATGGTCGGCCAATTTATATATATATATATATATATATATAGTGCTTTATACCTTCTTGCTTAACACTCAGCATTATAAGGTACAGATCAAGAGTAAGTAGAGCAATCCAGAGATAGGAGTAGCGCCTTTCTTACACCTTGGTGTAGTAGCCACTGAAAAGAGAGCCTTCGAGTCGCCCTCGACAATGGTCGGACAATTCATATATACGAGGATCTTTAAATAAGTTTCCAGACTTTTTCGTATGGGCACTTTTATTGATAGTACACACATGAAACTCTAGTCCCCTTCGAAGTAATCTCCCCTGGCTGCAATGCACTTGTTGTACCGTTCCAACAACTTCTGGAAGGCCCCATGAAAGGTCCTCTAGTGTGAGCGTGTCAATGACCTTTGTCACAGCCTCTTTCATCTCAACAATTGTCTCATAACGACAGCCTCTGAGCTTAGGAAATAACCAAAAGTCACAGGGAGCAAGGTCTGGACTACAGAGCCGGTGAGGAACTGCCCATCTTGGTCAAATAGTCTGTGACAAGGATGGAGTTGTTGACAGGTGCATTGTCTTGGTGAAAATGCTACTGACCCGATTTGAAGAGTGCTGGCCTCTTCCGACGGAATCTCTTCTTTAACTCCCTTAAAACCTCAACATAGTAACCCTAACCCTAATCTTAACCCTTTGGCCAATCAACTCTGGTGTATTGACTTCCTTGCTCCTGCCACACCTCTCATCATCCCTCACAGACTCCCTGCCTTCCTTAAATCTCTTATGCCACTCAAAAACTGATGCTTGATTCATGCAAAATCGTCCAAAAGCAGTCTGAAGCATTCCATACGTTTCTGTGGCACTTTTCCAAGTTTAAAACATAATTTTATTGCATATAATTCTTCTAAAGTGTCAGATTGAATTTTTGAAATTCACCAACTGTGATAATCAGGCTTTAGTAGGGTGTATTCCAATTGCTGCTGTAGCTGTTCATTTGAAGCTGAAATCATAAACATTGGTCAGTCATCTCATAAGATGTATAGCAATAATATAGTGAATTTTCAAGAGTCTACGACAATTTTAAATGCCCATACGAAAAAAGTCTGGAAACTTATCGTATGCACCTCGTAAGTGATATTGTGAGATTTACCGTCAATAACCCACCCCCAATGAGTGTCCTGGTAATATGACACTAAACAATCTGATGATGAAGTTCCAGTGATGCTGAAGCTTTGGAGAATGAGGAGCATTGCCATTGCTCCCAGGTCCACCCTGGCCCGGAGTGGTAGCACCTGATAGGGCCCTATCTATAGGTTAAATAGAACTAAACTGCTGTGACGGTGCATAAGATATTTATCCAAGGACGGGAGTTTATTTTACGCACGTGTGAAGTCAGGGCAATCTGGCACTTGATCCCTCGCAAAATAAGTCCTAGTTAGGATTCCCTTTTTGAGCATATGGGAACTGGCAGATAATGTGGGGGTTAATTTGGGGCTAGACTGACCGCCGTTGGCAAGAGGGTTTCCAAATTTCACGTTACACACACACCCACCAGACCACTTCGTCTTCCTACCCGCTAGGATAAAGGAAGGCATGGCCTTCTAGGTTGAGATAAAATATAATTATTTACCGTAGTCGACAGTTCTAATTTCTCGTGTAATGTTTTTAAAGGCGCAAAGGACATTTAACGAGAGTAAATTGAAGCGAATGAAGCTGAAAAGGAATATGCAAAAGAAGGCAAATCGATAGGCAAACAACACAACGAATAAATTTCGACATGAGGGGACATTTAAAATATAACAAGGTTTTTAATACGTGCGGACCAAACAAATATTTAAGGTGCCGGCTATATTACCAGCAGACAGACTTAAACACAAATGTCTCTCTTTCTTTTTCTTTTCTCTCCTCTCTGTCTTTACTCTTGAACCTTGAAAAGGTAGTAAAGTCCATTCATATGTTCAGAGTTTATGAAATGAATCTTTTCATTCTATTTCTCTTCTTTTTTTCATGCATATAATTCTTTATATGCGTTTGTCTTTAAATTGAGGGAGAGGGCATCTAATTGCAATACTTAGGAAGGGTGGATGGAGAAAACGGTTTTAAGGTTTACTTAGCTTTTTCGACGGGTTTCTTCTGAGAGTATTTTCTTTTACGGGTCAGCGGGATTCTGTACAATTTGGCGGGAAGGCATCTGTTAACTTCTTGTCCGAGAATTCAATTTCGCTTCTTCGCCCGGAGTTTTGGCATCAGATCAACACGTCCTTTCACGGCGACCTCCGTCCTAAAAACTGAAATTCTTTTCCCTATTTCCTCTGACGAAAAGGATACTAGTTCCGGCGCTAAGGCTTCGGCCAATCATTTGGCTTCTTCCTCTTCCTCACCCTGTCATGCGATTCATTCGGGCTACTACCATGATCTCTATATCCCCTTCTCTGTCCAACCGGTTGGGGTTATGGAGTGCAGATAGCTTGACATACATTCTAACTGGATTCGTTACTTCGGCCGCGAGGAATTGACCTTCATTGATATCATTCTTTTAACGGTCAATCTTTGAGGCCTGTTAATTCAAACACAGAAGGGTAGGGGAAATTGATCTTACCTCTCTCCTCTCAGGAGCATAACACGTGACACTGCATACTTATGCTAAACTGAATTGTTTGAATTAGAACTGGTTGTCTAAACTGAATTGCTTGAAATAGAAATGTTTTTAGCAATTAAACTGTACTTACATTTATACTGCGTGCTTATGCTAAACTGAATTGATTTAAATGGAACTGTTTTTGACATTGAAACTATACTTACAATAAACTGAATTTTTTAATATAGAACTGTTTTGACATTTAAGTGTGTGTAAACAAAATCTATACTTGTACTGAATTGAATTCGCTGAATTAGAACAGTTTGAATAAACGGAATAGCTTGAAATAGAAATGTTTTTGACAATTAAACTGTGTATTCAAGCTAGCCTGAAATTTTTTTAAATAGAACAGACTATTTGCATAAAAATAGATTTGGCGCTAAATAACCTAGAAAGGTTGATATGCCATAAAATCCAACCACCAACCAACCAATCAACTTGAACGCCGTAATTTACGGCAAATTCCTTGGAAGTTAAAATCTATCTACACATAATTGTTCTTTTATCTGAATAAAATGGATGATTGGGCAATCCTGGCACTTTACAGCTTTCTTTTATCAGTAAACATCGAACAGTTTTCTTTCCCCTTGATTGGTTTTCACCAGCATGGTTGAAGGGAGAGTGGATTCACACCTTTCCCAAAGATATTAGCATGAAATGAGTGCAAACTGTCCTCGACTGGATTTGAACTTAGGGACGCCGATTCTATTTTCCGTGCCGTAAACCATTTCACCATCCGTACATCTTTTAGATAGCAGACAACAGCTGTGTCGCCTCGCTTGGTATCCTTATGTGTAAACAGCTGTGGGACCTGGAGACCTGGAGATGACACAGAGAAGGCAACGAAAAGATAACACATCTGCACAGGAAATTCATACTGGCTGTTGACTGATAAAGATAGAACACTTGATAAGGACGAGAGAGAGAGAGAGAGAGAGAGAGAGAGAGAGTACAGAGATAAAGGTACAGTCATAGACCCAATAGTGACCAGTGAACCTCGTGGTCGCGGAAAGAAAGTGAACTCGAATGGGAGAATATGAATTATAGTACGGCTTAGTTTTAGCCGATTAGCAAAGATTTTCTGCTTTCCAAGCAGCTGGTGGCCCAGTCGGCTGAGACTGCAGAATACACCGACTGCATATCTGCAAAGGGGTAAGACTTCCCCAACGTATGTCCTGATAGCCCAGTTGGATGGGACTGCAGAATACACCGATTGCATTTCTGCAACGAGTGTCCTGATATGACACTAAACAATCGGATGGTGAGGCTTCAGTAAAGCTGGAGCTTTGGGGAATGTGGAGCACCCCTTCATTGCCATCGTTCCCAGTTTCACTTAAGCTCGGAGTGGTAGCATCTGATAGGGTCCTATCAATGAGTCAAATAGAACTAAAAAGTGTAATGATAAATTGGATTGTTTGAAATAGAACTGTTTATATGTATAAAATGTTTTTGGCTTTAAATAACCAATAATGGTTGATATGCCATAAAACCAAACTAAACCAAAACAAACCGAACTGCTGGCTTGTAAACCCACATCTCCAAAGAGGCATGAAGACACAGAATAAAGTGGATATGAATTATTAAAAGACATTTGTATCCTTCTTTACAAAACGAGTGTATCAAAACGAGTGTTTCTGAGGCAATCCACAACTTTGGGGTCCTGGTTGGGAATAAGTGGCAGCTAGCAGCAGTCGCCTGTTCACTCGACTACGCAACATATCTATCTATATATCTATGTTCATTATCTATTCCTCAATCTCATTGATTATATCTTTCTATTTACCTGTTCTAAGTGTTGGATGCTTCTCGAGTAGAGTTGGTTTAAAACCTAAATATAAGTGAGTGTATGTAATTGTAACCAAGAAAAAAGAACATCGTAGCGTGAATTATATTAGATCTATACACTCAGAATACTATAGTTTAGAGAATGAAATAATTTACAGTACAGTTTATAACTGAATGAAAGTTTTGTGGGGTCTGCTTTCGCGCTGAAAGAATTAAAAAAATAATGCTTTATTTAACGGAGATAACTATTAAATGCCAATTAGAATCGTTGCTCTTTCCTAAATAGAAGTCTTGACATAATCATAGACTGCTGTTACACTGGGAACCCAGTAGCTTCATTGGTCGTCTCGTATTAAATAAAATTTGATGTATCTATTTAACCATTATAAAAATCAAGAATCTTTTTTTTTTTTTCCTAACCACTTTTACCGGGTTGTTGACCCGAGGAGGTAAAAACGATGACTTTTTTCTTTGGCACTTTTTATCTTCCGTCGGCCTGCCAATCTTGTGGGTTTTAAAAAGGGTGGATTAAGTGGTCACGTAATCAGGAAGTACTCGCAGATCATAGAACGAAGAGATCAAATTAGCATAAGTCTTATTTCTAATGTGGCCTCAAATGAATCAATATACTATTGCTAAAATATCTTAACCCTACGAATTCCCACTGTTTTATAAATATAGTTGTGAACGACCTTCGTCGAAGGTGACCTGAAGGCTCCCTTTTCAATAGCTACTACACCGAAGTGTAGGGGAGAGCGCTAACCCTTTCCCTGGATTGCTCCACTTTACCTTTGATCCTAACCTTATAATGCTGAGTGCTAAGCAAGGAGGGATCAAGTACCCTTTTTTGAGTCTTTGGTATGACACGACCTGGGATTGAACCCCGCTCTCTCGGACCATTGGCGAACACTATACTCATTAGGCCACCTGCGAGATATACCCGAAAAGATACCCCGTAGCACCAGAAAAAGATACCCTAGTAGGTTATTGATTTGGCTCGCTAACAGGCTAGAATGTGACACAATAAAACCAGCCCTTACCCCCTTTTAGAAGAGAGGCAAATGCTGCCTGGAGAGAGGCTCCCAGTAACTAATTTGTTATTTCTCACCCATCCGTCGTAAAGGCTAGGTAGGTTTCCCAATATCTTTTAGAGAGAGAGAGAGAGAGAGGGAAATATTGTACTGCTTGTTTGATGGCAAGAGTAGAAGAAAATGGTAATAAACAATAGAATCAACAAATATACATAAATGTACAAGAGATTTCACTTTCCTTATATTAGTTCAGATGGGTTATAAAGAAGCTGAGTTGTTGAATGTTGGTTCTACAATATATTTGTGTATGATATTGCAGGTAGGGAGAGAAAAAGAGATATTGGAAAAAGGAGCAATTTGCTAACTAGGAATGTCCTACTTACTCTTCCTTTGGTAGGAGTGGAGGAAATGGTAATAAACAACAATAGAATCGACAAACAGAACGGAATTTATATCCAGAAATGCAAAACAGGCTTCCTTTTCTTTATATTAGAGGGTTTATAAAGAAGATGAGTGGATGAATGTCTGTTCTATGGGGTTGATTTCTAGGTAAGTTCATGGATGACTTGTTTGGGAAAATCCTTCATGCGTATGTGAGGCTGGTTGGTTGGTTGGTTGCTTGGGTTTTATGGCATATCAATCTTTGTAGGTTATTTAACGCCAAATCTATTTTTATGCAAATAGTTCTATTTCAAACAATTAAGTTTAGCCCCAGTACACAGTTTGTCAAAAATATTTCTATTTCAAGCTATTCAATTTATCAAACAGTTCTAATTCAGCTAATTCAGTTTAGTATAAGTACAAAAGTTCTATATTAAACAATTCAGTTTAGTATAAGTACAGTTTCAATGTAAAAAACAGTTCCATTTCAAACAATTCAGTTTAGCATAAGCACGCAGTTTAAATGTAAGTACACAGTTTAATTGCCAAAAAACATTTCTATTTCAAGCTATTCAGTTTAGTTAAACAGTTCTAATTCAAACAATTCAGTTTAGCACAAGTATGCAGTTAGTTCTATTTAACCCACAGATAGGGCCCTGTCAGGTGTCAGAGTAGACCTGGAAGCAATGGCAATGAAGGGGTACTCCGGATTCCCTAAAGCTCCAGCATTACTGGAACCTCATCATCAGATTGTTTAGTGTCATATCCATGACACTCGTTGGGTCTTACCCCTCTGCAGAGAAGCAGTCGGTGTATTCTACAGCCCCATCCGACTTAATAAGTATGTGAGGTAAAGCGGCTCGATCTCAAAGGTATATGTTTTAAGTGTTATCTATGATTGGCCGTTGAAGCAAGCGAAGGAACTACTGTTTGTCGAAGTCACGTAGAAGCTGTGAAAAGAACCGGTATTTGGTATTTGTCGAGCGCTCAACGTACGTACGAGTGTGGCACAAGGCCTTTTTTATTGTGGGAATCAGGCGCATGACCATAGCTCACACACGCCCGGCGGTTTCAAAAGTGCCTTGAGTCCCGTCGGCATTCACCTTAAAAGGGGTGCCTCAGGCGCCAGGCGATAAACTTTGCCTATCTGGAGAGGGTTAGAGTCTGGGGAAAGTCCCCCTGAGGCTCAAGGAGCGCTGGTCTCAGCCGCGAAATGCAGGTGCTGGGGAGGCCCTGCATCCGCGTCATGCAGCCTCTACCGACTGCTAGCAAGCCAAAATACACCCGACCTGATCTGCGTACCTGTGAACACGGCCGGCTGAAGTGTATCCCGGCTCAGCGGCCAAGTAGATACGGCCAACACGGAGAAAGGAATCGAGTGAGCAGATGCAGTGCAATGTCGTACTACACTCTGAAACCTTGGTCCGCGCATAATGCGGGGTGTTATTTATATTTATAGACAAGCGTATGATAGCAAGGGAAATTATATTTTCAAGGCTTATAAATATGTCGATCCCGCCACTTTTAGAAAGGAGTGATGTGACACAGACTAGGCAAGGATGACAAAGGCGAGATGATAAATTTCTGGGGGTTCTGGATATTTTGGTCGTTGTTGGTTATTGATATCTGACTCCGTTAGTTTTTTCTTACCCCATCTTAATTCGCAAGGTGTCTTATTGTCAGTGAAGGCTGCAAAGAAAGAAAAAGGAAGGAAGAAAGAAGGTGAGGGAAGATATCTGTTTAATTTGAACTTTATTTCATTTGGGATTTTTCGCACGGCTACTCTGTAACGAGGAATGTCTTTCTGGACTATTTCAGAACCGTCTTTTCTCCCAAATCAGTCGTTGAAATATATTAGGAGTCTCCAGTGGTTAATAAGTCCAAATTCAGTGTGGTCACGTCCAGTGGTGTTGCTTACTTCGGTGTGACGTGGGTATAGCTATCTGGCCAGACGGAGAGTCGGACGTGTCGGGTTGCAGAAGCAGGATGATCGACACTCCGGTTGTTGATTTGGTTGTTAACCGGGGTCGACGTTGGTTTCGAGGAGTCGACGATAGTCCGAGCGGTGACCTCTGCCCGTGGACTGGTCATTTGCTTTGAGTGTCCATTGCATCTGGCTGGCTGTTATATCATCGTCTTCGAGATGTCGATGAGTTTACTACCCCGAAATTATAACGGACACAATTGTAGAGATAAATTTGTTTATTGTAAAATAAACAGAGTTTGTGTGGTGTAGAATTCGTAGTCACAAGAAGGAATTATGTTCTTTCTCCCTCGAGATGCGGTTCAAGAGGTATGGTTGGTTGGTTGAATTTTTATGGCATATCAACCTTTGTATGTTATTTCATGCCAAATCCTCTTTATACATATATATTAAATATATACGATTTATAAACGAATAATTTGTAGATGACATTATTTAGCAAGTCAGAGCTCATTTGTTCGCACACAGTTAAATGGTTATACAAATATTATTTAGAAGTAAATAGTTTGTAGGCAATTTTATTTAAAAATAAGTCAGAGCTAATTTGTTTGCACACAGTTAAATGGTTTTAAGTATTGCAATATCATTCCAATAATTCAATAATTTTGCATACAGTTAAATGGTTTTAAGTATTCCTATCCTACATGAATAATTCGATTTAGTTAAATGGTTTTAAGTATTGCAATATAATTCCAATAATTCAATAATTTTGCATGCAGTTAAATGGTTTTAAGTATTCCTATCCTACATGAATAATTCGATTTAGTTAAATGGTTTTAAGTATTGCAATATAATTCCAATAATTCAATAATTTTTGCACACATTTAAATGATTTCAAGTATTGCTATCAGACAACAATAGTTTCATTTGCAAACAGTTAAATGGTTTCAAGTATCGCTATGTAACACTAACAATTCAATTTAACAATAGTTATTTGTATGCGCACAGTTAAATAGTTATATTTGATCCATAGATGGGTCCCTAACAGGTACTACCACTCTAGGCCAGAGTGGACCAGGGAGAAATGGCTATGAAGGATTACTCTACATTTCCCAGAGCTTCAAGACAGGAGCCTTACCATCAGATAGTTTAGTGTCATATCTAAGATACTCGTTGGGGTCTTACTACTCTGCAGAGACGCAGTTGGTTTATTCTACAGTCCCCACTAACTGGGTTGCAGTGTGTGCGAGTTTGTTCGCGTTGTGTGAGTGACCCGTGTTATGGGGCCGTGAAGCCGGCAGTCATGTCTACTCTTGTTCCAAGTGCAGAGCAAACAGTATTCCACCATGTCAGAATATGGCACATTAACGTTTTATCGTGGAGCATGCGTGGTAAGTGCAAAAATTCTTGACCTCGTCAGCATTCTCCTTTTGGAGTGCCTCAGGCACCTAGCAAAAACCTGGGGAGACGACTCCCAGAGGCCAAGTTTAGGATGCAAATATAACTACCCGGTACGAATGCCAGATGACTAGCCCGAAGGCCCGTCTCAAGTCTGTGGGTGCCTCTTTTTATAGCTTTGTTGGGGAAAGAATCGTCTACAGTAGGATTTAGAGGGAAGGTTTCTGATAGATTGAAAAAGTGTTTTTATTTGTGAGTTTATTTTTTAAATTTCAACCGGATACATGCGCGGAGCCTACCTGTGCAGCAATATGCTTTACTCATTTTGTAATAAGCCACCGTTCAGACAGTATCCGGTTAATGATACTTTTTTCAACTGAAATGCATGCTCTTTGAATTTTCTTGCTGGGTGTTTTTATTTATTCATTTGTTTTACTGGTGAGTAGGCATGGAATATATTAGTAAACCAGAAGAAATTTCGATTGAAGTTTATAACAAATGCTTTTGACGGGATCAAAAACATGTCAATATCTTTTGTCTTCGTTCCAGTTTGGTTTCTTTGTTTATATCAACCGTTGTGGGCTATTTAATGCCAAAGCTACCCTTGTAGAATAACAGCAATGATACCATCATTGCTGGGGGATAAGGGGGTTCATCTATTTCCAAAGACATTAGTCTGAAAGTTAACCTAATGACGAGTGGAGTACGAAATCGTTTACTTTGAGGCCGTAGTCCAGCACTTTATCCACTACGCCATGGAAACACGCCCCTATGTCTTACTACCCACTTTGCTTTTAAGGGGTTATTCAGTATCTGTAACCCATTCTCTTGGTAATCATTACAAGAGGAACAAGGATGCTGCGTACTGTTTTGAACAAATCCTTGAAGCAACACCCAACAAATCAGCTAATGTTTAGTCTGGCTTCTTTGTTCAATGGTTGATCAAACTTCGTGGGTCATTTAATGCCGAAATCATCCTTGTAGAACAGTAATGATACTATTTATCTCATAGCTGGGGCAATAAGCAGGGTTATACGTTTGTTGTATACTACTGCTTGATCTTGACAAACAACATATGTATAAAGATATAATCGTATATTTTTATTCTTCGACAATGATGCTTGTATGGAGCAGGAGAGCAGTCGGATAGAGTTCGCAAACACAAAGGAGCTGTCGGGAGTCGGAACAGCCTGCGGAAACTGAACTTCAGCCAACATTCTAGACCTTATTTAGTCTTAAAACTCCCACACAAACCACATGGCAACGCATCTTTACCCATTCAATGCTTGTTTTTCATTGGTCAAGGTTTACACTCGTGCAATACTTCTCCATTGGTCAAGGCTTACACCAACGCATTTTTATGTCTTTGGTTCACGCCCACGCATTTCGGCTTTTCCGGTAGTCACTTTGTTGACCAGATGTATGTCAACTACATTCGCCGGGTTCATCGCTGATCAAGGCAATATATTACACCTTTCCTAAGGGTATTACTTGTTCTTCATTGGTCAAGGCTTACACCAACCAGCCGACTGGGCACCACGATAGTTGAGTTCTCGGTAAGTGTTTAAAAACAAACTTACTTGTGTGCTGTCCTTATTGAATGTCTGAGGTGAAGTGGCTTGGTCCGAAAATAATCTGTTCTGAAGGTTATCCGTGCCTCGTCGTTGCGGTGCACAAAGGAACAACTGTTCATAAATGACATGTGAGGAAGTGCATGAATGAGAACTAATCGATTGTGGAATGCTGGGTGTTATTTATATGTTTTTGATGGGATCAAGGAAGCGTCACCAGCTTCAGTCTATTGTATCTCTCGATTGATAAAAACAAAAAAACAAAACAAAAAAAAAAAACAAAAACAAATACCCCCCCCCAAACCGCTTAATTCCTTGTTACGTGATTGTTTATCACTACATCTATAGCAAGCAGACATTGACCTTGAATGACTTATGGAGCCGGCAGCCGGGCTTCGGCTCGGAGGAGGTCTTGTACCTCTATCGTTACTCAAGGTCAAGGCCGAATGGCTACTAACTTCGGCTGGGCTACTTCGGGTGGCCGATGATGTCTTTGACAAGTATTGTATAGCACTGGACATCTTGGTTCAGTTTAAGTAATAATCAGGCATCAGTGCCTGGACTCACGTTTCAGTCCATGTCTAGCAAGGCTCGCCAGGCTCACATTACACTAAGTGAGCCGATGAGCGGCATAGTCCAGCAGGGTTCGAGTCTCGGCTCGTGTCCGACCTCTCCTTCCCTTAACCCCCCACTATAAACCAACCTTGTGTCAAGTCCTGTGTGGTGACGGGCAGAGACAAATATCATCGACCCATGGAGCGTTCTGTTTTTTTGGATCTCAAGAGATGATGAGTTATGAATCATAACGAGATTCTACTAAGAGTGTTACAGATAAAACTTTAGAAACATGTCTGATTCTCATCGTACATATCTGTATGGAATGGATGTTTGAGTAAGGTTGGGTTGAGGGGGTCAATAATTCTATTTTGGCCAGGGGCCTAGATCTCTGTCA
Source organism: Sepioteuthis lessoniana (assembly GCA_963585895.1). Taxonomy (NCBI): domain Eukaryota; kingdom Metazoa; phylum Mollusca; class Cephalopoda; order Myopsida; family Loliginidae; genus Sepioteuthis; species Sepioteuthis lessoniana. Next base: position 32,141,310 of record OY757939.1, read on the forward strand.
GCTCATCTCTGGTTTTGAATTTCTTTCTTATAGACCAGTTGCCCTACTAAGGCTTGAGAGTCTCGTCTGTATTATATTTTTCAGTTTGACTTGGGTAAGTAAAACACAATAAATTTCCATAAGAATTTATTACATAGTTATTCAAATGCTGGTTTTTATTTTGTGCTGAATATAAAAATTTAACGAAATGTAGCGTCCCGATCCAATGATAATATTTTCCCCAATGTTTGATAAACAGAAAGTAATTTCAGTATTGAATTCAGTAAGTATTTTACAATTCATTGCCAACAATAGGCTTAATGAAGTGAAGAGACGTCAACTCTTAATGTGAAATCCATAGAGTAGAAAGAAGACAGTTATGCCATCAAATAAATAAGTAATTTCTTTATTTGAGGAGAAAATGAACGATATTATCAGAAGAAAGTCTTCCAAATTAGTGATGAACAGAAAGAAAAAACCAACCATCCAAACAAACAAACAAAAATAGGCAACCCCCCCACCACCAACAACAACGACATAAACAACAACAAAAAAGAAGAAAAAACAAAAAACAAACATTTAACATTTTTTTTCATTGTAGAAGCAAAAGGAATTTAATAACTGCCTTTTAAAAACATTTTAGAAGCTATTTCGATCTCCGGTGTAGGCACCTCGCCTTGTTTAATGGTTGACGAACTTGGCTAATAGACCATTACGAGTGAGTTCGATTCTCACAAATGGCTCCATATGACTGGTCTTTTGCCACAGATAAGCTTAGTAAATAGAGTACCGTGCATGAAGCTAGTAGATATACAATATGGCTTATATATATATATATATATATATGTGTGTGTATGTGTGTGGGGGTTTTATTAAGTAATAAAGACACATTTTTTTCCTACATAATTTTATCAAGATCCTTTCAAGATACTTGATTTTGGTTTCAGATTGGAATTGGTGGATATTACTAAAATTGTCTCGAGCGCTTTTGGGACAATTTTGGTAAATTCATCCACAAATGAAACCAAGACACTTAGGAAACTTGAAATGATCTTAATAAAATTATATAGACCACATGTGTCTTTATTATTTAATCAAACCCGCTTAAATGAAGGGCTGGTTCCCAACCACACACACACGTATGTGTGTGTGTGTGCTATTATTTGTTCTCATTAAGTATTTACTAGTAACTGGTGACTTTCACAATGTCCCTCGACACTATATCATCAGTCAGACAAGCACTACCCAAGGGGCAGGTTTGCCCATTAAGTGAGAATCGAACTCACTAATAATGGTCTACTTATCCATCTTGCCAATCATTACACTATGTGACCCTTGGGAAAAGATATGAATTCAATGATTCCTTCTCAACTATATGTAAATAGGGTAGAATGGGTTCTTTAACCTTGGTATGTCAACCAGTTTAAAATAAAACAAAATGAATTCCAACCAGTTGTACTCCGCTTAAAAAATTGACCTTGCGTCATATGCTGCTCGTGACGAAGGGATTGGGGAAATAGATATGTTTTTAGTGAAACAATAGTTAACTTTCGAAGCATTTTTATCCAGCAACTTCACAAGCTTGGTCTGGAAAAATGCTCTTTAAAAAACTTGAGCACATGACAAACACAAAGAGAGAGAGAGAGAGAGAGAGAGAGAGAGAGAGAGAGAGAGAGAGAGAGAGAGAGAGAGAGAAATAGAGAGAGAGAGAGAGTGAAAACTGACTTTTATTTAGATAGTAAGAAGAAGTGGGTGGGGGTATTGTGCGGGACTACCCTTACAGGAAGTAGATAGAACGCCTGGAGTGGTATAATGGTTTGCAAACTAGACTAGCAAATCTTCACGAGTGAGTTCGGGTCTCATTGGGTGCCCTATTAATACGGCCTTATGCCACATCTAAGCAAAAAAGCTTAGTAAATCACTATTGGTAGCGTACATTAGATTATAGTGTAACAACTTAATCTGATTGCTAATAGAATAAAGAAGACAGGTTTGGTATTGATATAAACCAAATTCTAACGAACTGATATTACGCTGGTATAATCATAAAATTAATCAATTGATTTTTCTGTGCCTCCCACCAGACAGGATTTGACACAAGGTCTTTTTTTATCGTGGAAATTTAGGAGAGGGGCAGGTCGAGCACGAACCGAGACTCGTGTCCTGCTAGACTATGCTGGTCAGACTCACTAGTTGCAATGAGAAATATGCTAGCCATTGCTAAGTCTCGTATGCCAGGTGGCCTTGTTGGTCATTGCTTCAATCAAGGTCTAGTGCTATACTTGTCATTGATCCTTCGCCCACCCGAAGGAGGCCCGGCTAGAGCCTTGGGCCATTTGGCCTTGAAGCTATATTTGATACTCCACCTGGCACGTATGCCAGGCGGTCCAACGAAAGTCAGTGAAGTATGAAAAATTAATTAAAATGATATAAGATTAATTAATATAGAAAGTATTCAAATGTTTTTTCCTCAGTATCTATTTTAAAGTTTCTTTTCGTTTAAGAAAATTTGCTTTTTAAGAGTCCCAAAAATTAATGTCTTTCTACTTTGAATCGTTTATTACTAATTTATTTCATTAATGTCCGTTGAAATAATCAAAAGTGGAAATACGTTGATTTTTAGGACTCTTAGAAAAGTAAATTGTCTTAAGCGAAAAGAAACTTAAACAGTGAGGAAAGCGCTTGTGGCGTGACGGTTATCGTCATTGGAAGTGGACACAGCAACCTGAGATCAAATCCTGGACGACGCTGTTTGCATTTTACATAGCGCTAATAACCTTGGGAAAAGCATGAATCCAACTATTCTCCTTCCAATTATGGGTCATTAGTAGGGTAGACTGGGCTATTAAATCTTGGTATGGAAACTAATCTAGGAGAAGGAAAACTGAATTTAAACCACTTGTAAACCTGGAGAGGACCAAGTTATTCCTATCCAAAACATATAATTGCTGCCAGCTCAGTCGACTGGGGCTGTTAAATACGCCTGCATCTCAGCAAAGGAGCAAGACCCTCACTGCAATGAGTGTCTTGGATATGACACAAAACTACATCTGATGGGAAGTCTACAGTCTTGGGGCTTTGGGTAATGTGGAGTACTCCTTCATTGCCATTACTCCCGGGGCCACTTTAACCCCGACCAGTAGTATCTGATAGTCTCATCTATATGTCAAATAGAACTGTTTGATCATTTAACTGTGCAAACAAATAACTGATGTTAAATTGAATTGTTAATGTTACATAGGTATACTTGAAACTATTTAACTGAATGCAAACAAATGAGCTCTGGTCCGTTTAAAAATGTTATCTACAAAATATGTTTCCAAATCATATGTATTTGATATATATGTATAAACAGGATTTGATGTTAAATAACCTACAAGAGTTGATATGCCGTAAAACCCAAGCAAACCAAATCATATATATTTATTATATGTATAAAGAGGGTTTAGTATTAAATAACCAACAAGGGTTGATATGCCGTAAAACCCAAGCAAACCAAATCATATATATTTATCATATGTAAAAAGAGGGTTTAGGATTAAATAACCTACAAGGGTTGATATGCCGTAAAACCCAACCAACCAATCTTTGTTGTATTTTATTTGCGGATTTTATGAATATATCTTGGTATGGAGTTTTGCGGTATCAATTGTCCCTTTTTTGTAATTCTTTGCTGAGAAAAACCTTATGAAAAAAGTGATTCGAGCGTGCTGACTGTTGTTTATTGACGAGAACCTGCCCCCCCTAGTTATTTTTGTCGCTCAGAACTGACAGCTGAAAAATTTATGCATATGAATGGAAGAAATAAAAACCAAAAGGCAATGACCGACCACACCCAAAGTTAACCACACCCAAAATAGATGTGAAGTCAATTAAAGATCTTGACAGTTGTTACATGTATCTACATTCAAAAGGAAGCCAGTTGCTATAGATCATGGCTATGTGGGCAGTTTTCACTAATATTTCTTTCATATTTCTGCTGATTTTTTTTACTTTCTTCATCTCAACTCTTAGACCTTTGGAGGGAGTCATTGTGGCGTAGTGGCTAGCGTGTTGAACTGTGAAATTGTAGTAAGCGAGTTCGAACTTTAGTAGTATTATTATGTTCACTTTCAGACTAATACTCCTAGGAAAGTTATGAAACTTCTTATCCCCCCACCAGCTATGGGTTAATACCACAACTGTTTTTCTACAAAGAGGGCTTTGGCATTAAATAACCCACGAAGGTTGATATGCCATTAAACAAAGAAATCAAACCAAATTACAAGTATTATCTTTGCATCTCATTCTCCTACAAATATTTCTTTCTTCTAACAATGGAACATACAACATTGTCTTGATGCAATTGCAGTTCTTTTGTTGGCAATGGGTTCCAGTACATCATCTGCATATATTCCGTTAGACCTTTTTTTTTTACGTTGGATCTGCGGAATAGCTCTCGACGTTAAAGAGAAAGTTATTTAATCTCTTTTTGAGTGTCTTAGTGAATAGAGCGGTGCTCCTGTATTCTATGAAAGGGTGTTACTTTTAATTACGCCACCAGCAGTGGGTAGAATAAATACTTAATTATCAGGGTCAGTTCAATGTTGGTGCTCACCTGCGTTCACTTGTGCAAGGACAAAAACTGCCAAGTCTCTGCCATCAATGTCATGAAGGTAGTCAGACTTCTACCCCAGCTTTTGGAAAATGGGTAGGCGCAATTCCTGGGGTTGGAATCCTCAAGTCCAAATACCATTAGTTTTTTTGCCGACTCTTGACCGGATACAAGAACATGGCTAATGAATTTGTGTTCTACAAGTATTGGGAATCAAGCTGCATTTACCAAGGCAGAAATCAGCAATGAGTGAGACGTTAATTTTCTTAAAATAGTCCCTTTGGCATTTAGCTTAATTATTCAACATATTCCATTAACCGAAGCATCTCCGAAACCTTCTTTTAAAGGCTGTTACTTAGAGGTAGTTTTCGATAATGTAATGTCGAGTAGGAAGCTGCGCTGTTGTATTGTGTTTAATGTTCTCCAGTTCTTCAAATCTTAGCCTTGAGATAAATTTTCAGTTTAAGAAGCAAGAAAAAGATGCACAGTCCTAGGTCTTGGGAGAATAGAGGATGTTGCACTTGCACAACTCAGTGTTTCGCAAAAAATATCTGTTCAAAATGTTCGAGACTGGCTGCGTCTAAACATTTAATGAGGTTTTCGATTCTCTCTCTCTCCCTCTTCTCCTCTCTCTCCCACTCTCTTCTCCTCTCTCTCTCTCTATCTCTCCCTCTCTCTTATGATGACAAGTTATATTGGGTCGTTTCTTGAGACAACACCTGGATGGTTGTAGAATATTTTGTTGTGACCAATTTTCGGAATTGATGTCATTCTATTTTTGTATGATGTATTTGTACTCCCTTAATCTCTCTCTCTCTCTCTCTCTCTCGCTCTCTTTCTCTGCCTTCTGCTCTTAGTTTTCTCCCTCGGCTACTTCGTGTTCTTTCTTTTTCAAGTTCACTTCTAATCACACCCAACCCTGTCGGCTGCAGCAGTAGAATACACCTACTGTATCTCAGTAGCGGGAAAAGACCTTTCCTCCAATGATTGTCCTGCATATGAAGCTTTGGTGTGTATGGAGTACACCCTCATTGCCATTACTCCCCGGCCAAATCTGACTCGAAGTGGTAGTACCTGTCAGGGTCCTATCTATGGGTCAAATAAAACTGTTCAATCATTTACTAAGGTTTGTTATGATTAGTTGTTTGAAATCATAGAGCCGTGTGGAAATTATTTGTATTAGATAGGAATACTTGATATATATATATATATATATATATGTGTGTGTGTGTGTGTGTGTGTATGTGTGTGTGTGTGTGTGTGTGTGTGTATGTGTGGGTGTATGTGTGTGAGTGAATAAACAAATAGTTTAAGTTAAGTTTTTTTAAATCAAAAAGTGATCAATAACTGGTTGGTAGAGCAGGATAAAACCTTAAATATATTAAGATTTAACATCCACGTGTTTCATCTGACGATTGAATTCGTGATACCTTTGGTAATGACATGGGGAAGTGATATATATGTATCACCTTAAACAAGATCAACTTCCAATGTAGCAGCCACATTCTAAAATGCCTATAAAACATTTCCCGCCTATTCTCCTCACCGCCAGTCCTTATACCTCCTGTAAAATTTTTAATCTACCATGATTTCCCTTTATACTTGTTTTTCCTTCTACTAATAGATATAACGCGTCATTTGATCATTTTCTCCCCCGAAGATGGCCGAAAATTGGGATAAAACTTGGGAAACGTACGGCACCTTCCTAAATCCATTTCACAACAGAAGTCAATGGACTAATTCGGTGACTTGAACAGATCGAAGATAGAATAGGCAAACACAAAGTGTCTGTCCTATTTAATCAAACGTTTAAAGAAAAACGTGCTCCCTATATATCTATATCTATATATATACTAATCGTACTATTTTGAACAATGCAATTAAAAAACTCTAAATTAGAAAAAGAAGCCGAATCTCACGATGAAATCAGACTTTTTTTGTGTTAGGTTATGCTCAACCGCTCTTGGTTAGTGATGATGATGCTTCAATCCCAAAATCATGTTTTATCCAGATTCATAATCTGACAAAGTCTATATAACCGGAACAGTTATATTTTTGTCAGTGTGTTTATAGAAGCTAATATAAAAGCATAATTCTGTTACCATTACATAGAATGTACTCACGAAACTCTCTTTATGACCATTTCAAAAAAGAGGTGAAAAACGAAGATTCCTGAAAATGATTTGTCTTCATCTGCTGGGAAAATATCCAATTCTTGTAGTGAGGAAAAATTCATTTCCAGTAAGGAAAAACACATTGAGCTCAAAAGAAATATTTTCTCGACGGTAAGTGTCCAAATCTGATTAGGCAATGTCACAAGCACTCAACGAAATTGGCAGGAGAAAAATCTTGTCTCGTGCCAAAGCGAAAAACGGATTGTTATAGGAGAGGATTTGTCTCAGACCCAAAGTGCAACAATTCCACACTTCGGTAGAATGGTTCTAGTTTCTTTGTTTAATGGCTCATCAACGTTCTTGGGTTGTTTAATGCTAAAGTCATACTTGTACAATAATAATAATTTATACACAATTATAGGGTTTCAAGTAACTGATAATAATAATAATCATATGTTTGCACAGTTACATGGTTTCAAGTATTCCTATCTAATACTAATAATTTTCACCCATAGACGTGACCCTAACAGCTACTACCATTCCTGGTCAAAGTGGACCTGCCAGTAATGGCATTGAAGGAGTACTCCACTCTGCAGATTTCCAGAACACAAGCCTCACTAGAGCATGCTGTTTAATGCCATTGCCAAGAGGCCTTCTTTTGGGGTAGAAGGGAGTCATCTTTTCCGCTGGAGAGACAGTCGGTGTATTCTAATTCTCGCCAACAGGGTTTCGAAACTAATGCTAATAATTTATACACAAATATATGGTTTCAAGTGTCCGGTCTTATTTATAATAATCATTTGTTTTCCCAGAGTTATGTAGTTTGGTTTGGTTTTATGGCATATCAACCATTGTAGTTCATTTAATGCCAAATCCTGTTTATTCATATTAAATATATATATGATTTGTAAACATATTCTGTCGATAACATTCTTAAACGAACCTGAGCTCTTTTTTGCTCACAGTTAAATGGTTTCAAGTATTGCTATTTAACAGTCACAATTTAACATCAGTCATTTGTTTGCACACACAGTTTGTAGATGTTTTAATTTTTCATTTAGTTAGAAACCGGGCCATTGGCCTAATGAGTAGAGTGTCGCCAATGGTCCGCGAGAATGGGGTTCAATCCCAGGTCGTGTCATGCCAAAGACTCAAAAATGGTACTTGATGCCGCCTTACTTAACACTCCGCATTATAAGGTAAGGATCAAGGCTAAAGTGGAGCAATCCAGGGAAAGGAGTAGGGCCCTCCCCTACACATGCAGTAGTTATTGAAAAGAGATATTTCTGGTCGCCAACTTTACTTTTTACTTATATGGTTTCAAGTGCCCGTTCTTATTCAATAATAATCATTTGTTTTCCCAGAGTTATGTAGTTTGGTTTGGCATATCAACTATTGGAGGGGATAAGAGGTTTCATACCTTCCCCAAATTCTGTTTTTCATATATATTAAATATACATGATTTGCATATTTAATATATATGAAGCAGCTAATAATAATCCGTAGGTTTATTTAATGATAATAATTTTGTAGATAACATTTTAAAACGAAACAGCTCTTTTTTTTGCACACAGTTATATGGTTTCGAGTATTGCTTTATAACAATCACAATTAGACATCAATCATTTGTTTGCACACACAGTTTGTTCTTTTTGACTCATAGACAGGACCCTAACAGGTACTATCACTCCCGGAGAGAGTGGACCTGGGGGCAATGCAATGAAGGAGTACTGCACATTTCCCAAATTTCGCCGTCAGATGGTTTCATATCATGTCCAGGATTTCGTTGAAGGTGGGTTTACCTCTCTGCAGAGATGCAGTCGGTGTATTCTACAACCCCAGCCGACTGGGCTAGTTGCGTAGTTTCAAGTATTCTTTTCTAACACTAACAATTTGCAAGTAATCTTAGAGTTTCAAGCAACTAATAATAATCCGTAGGTTTATTTAATGATAATAATTTGCACACAGTAACATATCAAGTATTTCTATCTAAAACAAATAATAGGTACAACCACTCCGGGTAAGAGTGGACTTGGGAGTAATGGTAAGGAAGGAACACTTTACATTCTCTAGAGCTCCAGAACTGGAGCCTCACCACCGGATCCAGTTTAGTGTCCTATCGAAGACATTCACTTTCAATGATTAAAATCATTTATTTTTTATATTTAGAGAGACAAACTCTATCAGAGTTATACTTAACATAGTTTTTCTTGTCTTCTTAGCATTAGAGACGCCCCTAGTTAACAATTATAGATTCAAGTAACTATTCTGAATACGAATAATTTACACATAATTATACTGCATCATATATTCCGATCTGATATGAATAATTTGCACACAGTTGTATGGTTTCAAGTAACCAATAAGAATTCTTAGTAAACAATTATAGCTTCAAGTATTGCTGTTCTTCATACAAATAATTTGCTGTCATATATAAAGTATTCCGACGTAATACTACGTAATAGTATGTTTTACATACTGTTGGGAGACTAAACGGAGTGGTCTCTCTTGTCACAGCGTTTGAGGAATCCTCCCACTTCACGGGCCCTTTTGGTCACGTGTCAAGATGAACAGGGGAATCCGCCTCTTTGACGAACAGGTTTTGAGAAGGGTAAACGTAGTCGTCGCTCCACAGCAGCGAGCACATGGTGCCTCCCTCCGTTATCTTCCAGACCTGAGAAAAGTAAGTAACTTCCACCTTTTTGCTGCATGGACTTGTATTCATGTTCCTTGAGCACATTGTGACTTTTTATGGCGTAGGACGGGAACTTAGTTCTCGCCTTGTATTGTGTACAATTAAATGTTATATTACATTAATTGATTTGTCACTTTCCTAAGTAATATTCTATGTTAGATAACTTCCTTTGGGATAACCAAATACATTATAAGAAACAGGGTGTTATCTACCAATTAACACCTCGTTAAATCTTATAATATAGTTGTATGGTTTCAAGTATTTCAATTAAAAATTAATTACCATATGGTTTCAGAAAGAGTCCCTGTGGCATAATGGCTAAAGTGGTGGACTGTTGCTTTAAAGTAAGCGAGTTTGAAATCCACTCGTGCTATTACTTTCACTTTCGGACTAAACCATGGGAAAAGTATGAATTCTCTTATCCACTCGGCTCGAGGTTAAAAGGTATCACTACTGTTCTTCTACAAGTATGGCTTTGGCATTAAATAACCCACGATGGTTGATATACCATTAAAAAAGAAATCAAACCGTATAGTTTCAAGTAATCATTTCCATTTAATTAAAGTTATTTGTTAGGACAATGATTTTTTCAAGTAGCTAATTATAATCCTTCGTTTCTTTCTTTGGTTTCTTTGTTTTTAATGGCATATCAACTCTTTTTAGGTTATTTAATGCCAAAGCCATTCTCCTAGAAGAACAGTAGTGGTACTATTTAACCCATAGCTGGGAGGATAAGGGGGTTCATACCTTTCCCAAGGGTATTTGTCCGAAAGTGAACGTAATAGCGCGATTGGAGTACGAACTCGCATACTACGATTCCGCAGTCCATCGCTTTAACCATTACACCACGTGGACACCCCCTATAATCCTTCGTGAACAACTAATTATTATAATTAGTTATATGGCATCGAGTATTTCTATCGAATGCAAATAATTTTAAACAATATATTTGATCCATAGATGGGATCCTAATAGGTACAACCACTCCGGATCAGAGTGGACCTGGGAGTAATGAGAATGGAAGCGTAATCGACACTCCGGAGGAGTCTAATAGTTGACCTTCTGTCGGTTGCAATTTAGAGTGATATTCAAGGCAACTTTCTTTGAGGAAGAGGTCTTACCCTTCTGCAGAGGATGCAGTTAATGCATTATTAGTCTAACCAACAAAGCAAAGAGGTTCTGGTGGAGAGCAATTTTGACCTTAACCTCATTGAATTGTTTTTTCTTTTGACGCCCCTCACATTTGACGCTTGTGAAAGGGAAGAGAGAAAGAGAGGGCGATTATATCACACTCGTGTTTATATTGGTAACTCCTGTTTCTTGCAGGATCAAAAAAATCCAGGGTTTTGATCTCGAATCTGATTGGTCGATAGACACGGCTCTGGAAGCCATGTGGGTGGTATCTGCTGCTGCGCATACCCTGGAGAATGTCGCCAGGTACTTTTTGAATATGGGTCGTTCTATTTTTGGCTATTCAGGCGCCCCTTAGTCTAGTTGGCTCCACCGACACATTGACTTTAGAAGTATGACAAATTAAAATTTCCACATACCTTCTCTAATTTTTTAAAACCGTGATTCCCAATCTTTTTCGGGATACCCCTCACTTTTACCCACTGGCTATATTCTTAGCTCTTCCCAAATATATGGCAATAAACAACTTCTTAATATTATGTTTATTATACATAAAACAAAAACAAAAACAATAAAACAAAAAACAAACTAAACAAAATAAAACAAAACAAAACAAAAAGAAACCGCCCTGTGGTTGCTTCTAGAGAGGAGTCAGATCTCTCTTCTCAAAAAGGAGTGTTCTGAGTATGACACTATACTGCATCTGGTTGTGAGGCTCCGGTTCTGAAGATCTGGGAAGTATAGGCTACCCTTTCATTAATCCCAAGTCCACTCTGACTCGGAATGGTAGTACCTGTTAAGGTTTCATCTACGTATCAAGTAGTTATATTTTAGAATTATTTGTATTCAATAGGATTGTGAAAAAAATTAACCCTCTTAACTAACAAATACAGAAAAATGTCAATATGAACGTAGAATGAACACTATCTCCTGACCTTTAAGCATATAATAACCCTGGACAGGTTGACATGCTGGGAAAATCAATCATCAAAAAAAAAAAAAAAAAAAGTAAAAAAAAATATAACTAAATAAAAAAATAAACAACTAATCTTACTCTGAGTTTGTGAATCATACCTACCCAGAATTGGCAATTACAGACGTAAAAATACGATGACCATGTCCCGACGGTATCTGATCTAGCCGGCGAAGGATGCATGTACTATCCAGACTACATCACTAAGATACAAACAAACGTTTAAAGTGGTTGACGGTCAGGTCAAACTACAAACAGTGATAAGTCTGATCAGTATTTAAGTAGGGAGGGGCACTTTGATTTCAGTTTCTTTGTTTAATGGCTTATCAACCTTTGTGGGTTATTTGATGCCAAAGCTAGCCTTGTAAAAGAACAGTACTGGGTCTATAATGGTTATTCAAAATGTCCAAAGTTTAACCCAGAAAGAATAGATAGGAGCAGTAATAAATAGATAGGTTTTGGTTTCTTTGGTTAATGGCATATCAATCTTCGTTGGTAATTTAATGCCGAAGCTAGACTTATGGAAGAACAGTACTGGTATTGTAATGGTCATTCAAAACGCCGTAAGCCTAACCCAGAAAGAATAGATAGGAGCAGTAATAGATACATAGGTCTCGGTTTCTTTGTTTAATGGCATATCAATCTTCGTTGGTAATTTAATGCCAAAGCCATCTTTGTAAAACAACAGTAGCCGTACTATTTAACCCATAGTGGAGGGGATAAGAGGTTTCTTACCTTTCCCAAGAGTATTAGTCCGAAAGTGAACGCAATTCGAACTCGCTTACTTAGATAATGCTGTCCAGCACTTTAGCCACTATGCCATGAAGACTCCCTACACTCAGGAAACAACACATTTTAAGCTTCACCTTCAGATCACAAAATAAAATAAAGTGGAATCATACTTTCATTTTATTTTGTATAGAATAACGTTAATTATATGTCCGTGACTTAAGATTTTATTATTTACATTTTCTTTGAAAAATGTTTTCTTCATTTTGACGCCAACTGTCACTCTTTATCGCGATTTTTCTTCACCGACATCCTGGATATCTCCACTGACCTCAATGGAAGTGGTATCGCTCACTTTTGAGAATGACTGATTTAATATGAGGCTAGATTTCATGAAAGCTTCGCCTTGGAAATCAATTAAAATATAGGGAGTATGCAGATTTGGCATTCCTTGCAAATATGTAAATGAAAAAAATAATGAAAGAACGAAAAAGGCGGTTTTATTAAAAGACACTCTTCAATATACGTTAATATATGCAAATTTATCTCTCTTGCAAAGTTAAATGGACAATTACCAATATCATCTAATAAACAGAAAAAAACAGTTAATATTTGACCTTTCTACATCCCCATGTCGAGTGTAGAGTACACCTTCATTGCCATTACTCTCAGGTCCACACTGACTGAGTGGTAATGCCTGTTAGAGTCCCTTCTGAGGGTAAAAAAGATCTGTTTAAAAATTGTTTGTTTAAAAAATTCAATAGAAATACTATAATGGTCATTCAAAACGCCGAAAACCGAACCTAGAAAGAATAGATAGGATTAGTTATAGATAGATAGGTTTCGGTTTCTTTGTTTAATGGCATATCAGTCTTCGTTGGTTATTTAATGCCAAAGCCATCCTAGTAGAATATCAGTACTGATACTATAATGGTCATTCAAAATGTCCTAAGCCTAACCCAGAAAGAATATATTGGAGGAGTAATAGATAGATAGGTTTCGGTTTCTTTGTTTAATGGCATATCAATCTTCGTTTGTAATTTAATGCCAAAGCCATCTTTGTAAAACAACAGTAGCCGTACTATTTAACCCATAGTGGAGGGGATAAGAGGTTTCTTACCTTTCCCAAGAGTATTAGTCCGAAAGTGAACGCAATTCGAACTCGCTTACTTAGATAATGCTGTCCAGCACTTTAGCCACTAAACTAACTAACTAAATTATTTGCTTTAAGAATAGTTGTTAAATTACTGACTTATATTAAATAGAAATAATAACTTAAAACCATATAATTATTTATATGTTTAGATAAGAATATTTGAAACTATTCAACTGTCTGCAAATTTTTTGTATAAAGAATAGTTACTGAAGCAATAATTGTATCCTAGGATTATTATAATCAGTTAATAAAAATCATATAATTGTGGGCAAATTATTGGTGTTTGATAAGAATACTTGAAATCATATAACTGTGAGCATAAAAATGATCATTATTAAATTATGATAGTTACTTTAAATCATATAATTGTGTATAAATTATTAATCTTAGATAGGGATACTTGATATTATGTGACACTGTACAAACAAATAATTATAGACAAAAATAGGAAAAAGTTTTTAAAAACTACGGGATGCATTCAATAAGGTTCCAGACTTTTTTTGCACAGGCATTTAAAATTGTCGTAGACTCTTGAAAATTCAGTATGTTATTGCTATACATCTTATGAGATGACCGACCAATGTTTATGATTTCAGGTTCAAATGAACAGCAACAGCAACAACTGAAATACACCCTACTAAAGCCTGATTATCACAGCTGGTGAATTTCAAAAATGCAATCTGGACGCGAGGACTCTTTAGAAGAACGATATGCAAAAAGATTCTGTTTTAAACTCGGAAAAAATACCACTGAAACGTATGGAATGCTTCAGACAATGCACCAGTCCGCAACTCCATCCTTGTCACAGACTATTTGACTAAGATGGGCATCAAGACAGTTCCTCAGCCTCCCTATAGTCCAGACCTTGCTCCCAGTGACTTTTGGTTATTCCCTAAGCTCAGAGGCTGTCGTTATGAGACAATTGAGGAGATGAAAGAAGCTGTGACAAAGATCATTGACACGCTGACACAAGAGGACTTCGATGGGGCCTTCCAGAGGTTGTTGGAACGGTAGAACAAGTGCATTGCAGCCGGAGGAGATTACTTCGAAGCGGACTAGAGTTTCATGAGTGTACTTTCAATAAAAGTGCCCATACGAAAAAGTCTGGAAACTTATTTAATGATCCTCGTACAATGGAACATTGAAAATTTGATTGATTAATTGATTTTAATGGGATGTTCACCTATCAAGGGTTATTTTATGCCTTGTGGTTAGGGAATTATGTACATTGTATGTTTATATCTATATTTTTATGTCGTTGTTTCTTAAGATTTACTGATTGATTTTAACGGCTTGTCAACCAATCTAGGGTTATTTTATACCGAGAGGTTAGGGAATTATCTACATTTATGTTTATATTTACATTTTTGTGGTGTTGTTTCTTAAGGTTTATTGAGTGATTTTAACGGTATGTCAACCAATCTAGGGTTATTTTATACCGAGAGGTTAGGGAATTATGTACATTGTATGTTTATATTTACATTTTTGTGTTGTTGTTTCTTCAGGATGATTAATTGATTTTAACGGTATGTCAACCAATCTAGGGTTATTTTATGCCTTGTGGTTAGGGAATTATGTACATTGTATGTTTATATTTACATTTTTGTGTTGTTGTTTCTAAAGATTGATTGACAAGCCATTAAAAAGAATCAATTCATTTAGGGATATTTCATGCCGAGAGGTTAGAACACTGCGTATATTTAACGTTTATATTTACAATTTTTAGTTCACTTACATGATATCAGGTATTCTTATCTAAAACAAATAATTTGCAAACCCATATTTGACCTACCTATTTGACCCATAGGTAGGACCCTAACAGGTACCACACCTTGGGTTTGAGAGGGTCAATGAGAAACGGCAAGGAAGGAGTGTGCCACACTCCCCAGATCTCCAGAACAGGAGTCTTACCATTAAATGTAGTTAAGTGTCACACGCAGAACCCCTCCTTTGGAGGATGGGGTGGTGGAGCTGTTTTATATTTCTGCAGGGGATACAGTCAGTATAATTTAAAACGGAACATGGAAAATAGTTATCTAATAAATTAAATTTTATCTTTTAATTATCCGTAAAAAGTTGATGTGCCATTAAACATAAACCAAAGGAAACAAAAAGAAAAAAAAAAAGCGAAAAAGGAAAATATACCCAAATAAAGAAAAAACGAAAACAAACAAACCCTGAAGTTTTCTATTATTTCTAACTAAGACATTTTGAATAATACTGTTAAGGTATTATAATTTTTCGACAAATTCTTATTGAATAATGCCGGAAATAATCCATTTAAAGTTGCGAGTGAGATATATTTGCATAGGAGCGTCTATTAAAGTGTGCTTCATAAAAAAAAACAACAAAAAAACAAAAAAAAGCAGACTTTAGAATAATGTTTTTATTTATATGTTCTTTATTTTTTGTAAGAAAAACCAAATCAACGAACAACGAATATTTCAATTGATTTCCCACAGGAAGCCTTCCTGAAATCCAGCCTCATTTTAAACCAGTCTGGATTTTTCAAAATATCTTGGTTAGAAGTAAAAAAACAAAAAACAAAAAAAAAAAACAAAACAAAAAAAAAAACAAACAAAAAAGAAAAGACAAACTTGCTGTGTTTATTTTTAGGGTTCATTCGTCCAGTGTTTCATTTTTTCTTCATTTTTAGCACATTACTGTTTTTATAAGATGTTTTATGCGTTTCTCAAAACAGACGATACACGAAAGTACACATGTACTGACAACGTTTCGATTTCATATGCAGTCACCAACGAACGCCATTTACAGATAATAACCGAATATAAACTAAACTAGTCCCCTTTTATAAATGGCAAGATTATTTACATATGAATCAGACATTCTTCCTAGGATCAGAGGATCCATGTGTTCTGTCTCGAATCAAAATATCGTAGTCCATGATTCTGCCTAATCGTTCAGTCGAGGGTGGGATCTTAAAATATACTGACTACATCTCTTTCAGAGGGTTAAGATCCTCAAAAAGGGGTGTCCTGGGTTTGGCACTCGATGTATTCAGTAGTGAAACTCCAGTTCTTAAACTTCGGGAAGTAAAGAAACAGCTCCTCGCTGTCTTTACTATATGAGCTGGTGTGGTAGTACCTGTAATGGTCCGATCTATAGATCAAATTGAACTGTTTGAAAATTATTTGTATTAGAAAAGAATACTATGGAAATGTGTTCAAACAAATGATCATTATTAAATAGAATCATTGATGTATGATAGGAATACTTGTAACCATTCAACTACATGAAAATTATTTGTATCAAGACTACTTATTTAATTGGTTGATTTGAACATCATATCTACCCGTCTAGGATTATCTTATGCCGAGAGATTAGGGAATCGCATTATTTGTACGTTCATGGGCGCCCCAAGGAGTGCAAGTTAGACAAGCAAACCTTCATGAGTGATTTTAAGTCTCACTAAGTGCCCCATTCATATAGCCTTGGACCACAACTAAGTAAAACGCTTAGTAAATTAATTATTGTACATTCATGTTTACATTTTTGAGTCGTTATTTCTTGAGAGTTTTTTTTTACAGTTATATGATGTAAAGTATTCCTATCTAATACTAATTTATACACAATTATAACGTTTCAAGTATTCCTATCTAATACTAATAATCACATGATTTAAAGTATTCCAATCTAATACTAATGATTATATGGTATCAAGTAATTATTCTATTTAATAATAATCATTTGTTTGCATATAGTTATATGGTTTCAAGTAAGTAAGTAAAGTTGGCGACCGTAGTCGAGGGCGACCAGAAGGCTCCCTTTTCAATAGCTACTACACCAAAGTGTAGGGGAGGGCGCTACTCCTTTCCCTGGATTGCTCCACTTTACGTACCTTATAATGCTGAGTGTTAAGCAAGGAGGTATCAAGTACCACTTTTAAAGTCTTTGGTATGACGCGACCTGGGATTGAACCCAGGTCTCCCAGACCATTTGCGAACACTCTACCCACTAGACCAAAGAGCCGGTTTGACCTTATAATAGTAAAATACCCCCCCCCCCCCAAAAAAAACGAGAACTTGCCGGATTGTGGACTTTGCTGTCCCGGTTGACCACAGGGTAAAATTGAAAGAAAGCGAAAAGAAAGTTAAGTACCTGGACCTTACTAGGGAATTGAAAAAAACTGTGGAACATGAAAGTGACGGTGATACCAATGGTAATTGGTGGTCTTAGTACAGTCACCAAAGGGTTTATAAAAGGCCTGGAGGACTTGGGAATAACAGGACGTGTAGAGACCGTCAAAACTACAGCATTATTAAGATCGGTCAGAATACTGGGGAGAGTCCTAGAGACTTGAAGAGACTTGCTGTTACTCAAACTCCAGTGAGAAACCATTGGCTCACACAGGTGCGAAAAACTCTCAAAAGAGTAAAATAATAATGATAATAATAATAATAATAACCTGGACCACTGAATGAAAATAAAACAAAGGGAAAAGATGAACAGATATCTGGTTCTTACCCGAGAACTAAAAAAACAAACAAACTGTGGAACATTAAGGTACCAGTTGTAACAGTTGTAGTTGGTATGCTTGAAACACTTCCCAAAGGTTTTGAAAAGAGACTGGAGTAAATGGAAGTCAAATGAAGGCTCGAAAACATCCTGACCAAAGTATTTTCTAAGATCTGCTGGAATACCGAGAAGAGTCCAGGAGATTTGCAGAAATTCACAAACACTCAAACTCCAGTTAAAACTGGTGTGAAAAAATTCGAAAGGAGTGAAATAGCTGATGAGATTGCACACGAGAAAACTTGGATATAACTAAGAAAAGGAAACCTCAAGAGAGAAAGTGAACTTCTTTTAATAGTAAATACAAAACAAAGCAATACAGACTAATTACATTGAGGCGAAAATTGATGAAACGCATCAGAATAACAATTATTGTTTATGTGGACTAAGAGATGAAACGAATCCAGCAAACTACCACAGAAGTAAAAGATTAGGAACGACTGGGAATTGAGCAAGGAATTACAATGCGACTATACTGCCAAATGGTATATTCACAAACCAGAATCTATACTCGAGAATAAAACGCATAAAATTATCTGAGATTTTGAGATAAAAATGGATCACCCAATCTCGACTAGGAGACCATAGCGAGTGTTAATAATAATAATAATAATAATAATAATAATAATGATAATAATAATAAGAACTTGCCATCTAGTGGATTCCAGTGGACCACAGAGGGAAATCAAAAGAAAGCGAAAAGACAGACAAAAACTTGGATCTTGCCAGACAACTAAAAAAAACTGTGGGACATGAGGGTGACAGTAATACTAATTGTAGTTGGTGCCCTTGGAACGGTCCCCGAAGGCTTGGAAAGGACACTTTTGGGAACTGAAGAGCAGAATAAGGATTGAGACGATCCAGACTACAGCACTGTTAGAAATTAGCTAGACAAATAGGAGATTCCTAGAGACCTAAGGAGACTTGCCGTCATTTAGGCCGGAAATGGCACCAATCAAAGCGTGGAAAACTCGCATAGAGTGAAAATAATAACAAAGATACTGAGGCTTTGGTTTGGTTGGGCTTATTGGCATATCTACCATTCTATGTTATTTAATGCAAAAATCCTCTTTGTACATATATATTAAACATATATGATTTGATCTGGTTGGGTTTCATGGCATATCAACCATAGTAGGTTATTTAATGTCAAATCCTCTTTATATGTATATATCAAACATATAGGATTCAGTTTAGTTGGGTTTTATGGCATATCAACAATTGGACTAGATACTGAGGTGGGTGCTGAAGATGTGAAGAGAT
This sequence comes from Sepioteuthis lessoniana, assembly GCA_963585895.1. NCBI lineage: Eukaryota > Metazoa > Mollusca > Cephalopoda > Myopsida > Loliginidae > Sepioteuthis > Sepioteuthis lessoniana. The sequence continues at coordinate 32,160,477 of OY757939.1, forward strand.
TTAGCGTTTTTTTAATTGGAATCATTTTGAGATGAGGTTTCTTAATCTGAGAATTAATTTTTATTTATTGCGGACTTTTTTTCCCCTCATCTTGGTAGTTTTTGTGTTGTTTCTTCTTTCACTACGTTTCGTCCAAATTCACCACTGGCCTTCTTCAGGTGATTTTCCCGCGACCACGGATAGGAATGCTGAGTCTTGTAACCGTATCCCCAGTAATTACTGCCTTCCATAGTTGTTGTCTATCGCACCACGTTTTTGACCTTGGTAGGATTTGAAACCGCTATCTTCTGACAATGCTCCCCTGGAACCGCAGAGACTCAACGCCTCTATCCGCTGCGCCACGGGCCCCGATGGGGCTCTGTTTTCAGATATATCGACTAAATATTTGGTGTAAACATGCAAATGCATCAACTAATGATAAGGGTTGTAGCAATCATTGCTGAAACGGTTGGAACAGTCCCAAAGTAGTCAAAATAAAAATGAATAGATAAACGAGTAAACTAAATTATAGTCTGTTTTTTTTTTTTAAGATTGGACAAACTGAGACAGGTGGAAATCTAAGGTTAACAAAGATTGTGTCTACTCAAACGAACAAGTAATAAAAGAAAGCAAAATGTATAGCCATTAAATAATCGATAAAAGGAATTAATTTTCATACTTGATATAATTTTCTAATTTTATGTCCCCCTTTCCACCAGCGTTTATTCGACTGCGTCATTAAAGATGCTATTGAAATCACTTTTCTTGTTTTTTAATTTGTGGCTTGATATATTAGGTTTTTAGTTTTCATATTTTTGTTTTCTAGTTTATCATTTATACGCTGTTTCATATGGTTTTTTTTCTTCAAAATAACAATATCACAAGATTCGCGGCAGTATATGAATAATCGCTGTCAGTAGCTGCCAAAAAATGGCGTTCTGTCAATAAACGATTTTTTCATTAAAAAACAAAACTTTTTCCCCAAGCGCTACATTATCATCTAGTTTTAGTTGCTTAGACACCAAGGACATTGAGAAATAGGATTGTTATATATATATATATATATATATAGGATTCGATTTTATTTAATCAAACCTGTTTATATATATATATATATATAGTGAAAGAGTAAAATATTTAGAGGATGCATTTATTGATATATGATAATATGCCTTGTTTAAGGTTTCGGACTTTTGTTTGACCATCTTCAGGGTGATGATAGCCCTATCTTTGGGTTGCGACAGGTGGTGAGGATTCGTTCTGATCCCCTACTCACGCCCGTTGCTCAGCGCCTCTAATGCATCAGCCAAAAATTATTTTCAAATGAAAACTTCAAACGGAAAATTTGATGATCTTGGTTATTCAGAAAATTCCTTTGGAGAACTTCAATATCCAAAATTGCCCAGTCGGCTGGGGCTGTAGAATACACCGACTGCATGTCTGCATAGGGGTAAGACTCCGATAACGAGTGTCCTGGATATGACACTAAACAATCTGATGGTGATATTCCAGTAATACTAGAGCTTTGGGGAATGCAGAGTACATTGACAACGCTCACAGTTCCTCTCTGGCCCGGAGTGGTAGCGCTGGATAGGGTCCAATCTATGGGTAAAATAGAACTAAAATAGAACTAAACTGTGCCATTACTCTAAACTGATTTATTTTAAATTAACTGTTTTTACATTTAGCTTTGTGTTTAAATTGCATACTTATGCTAAACTGAATTATTTGAAATAGAACTGTTTTGAAATTTAAATTGTGTACTTATGCTAAAGTGAATTGTTTGAAATTAACTGTTTTTACATTTAACTGTGTTTAAACTGCGTACTTTAAACTAAATTGTTTGAAATGGAACAGATAATGTGTATGAAATTGGATTTTGCATTAAGTAAGCTACAATGTTTGATATACCATAAAACCAAACCAAACCAAACCAAACCAAACCGAATCAATATACTAAATCTTTTATTCAACGTGGTAAAATAAAAGCTATTTAAATTGACAAACGAAAAGGTTTTCAACACATTTTCTAAGTGAATTTTTTCCAAAATAATCTATTATGCAAATATATTATTTTACCCAATAATACAACTACACACATTATCGAAAAAACTAAACAAGCTTGGTATACAGATTGTTACAAACTCTTCGAAAACAATTAGGGACATAATTGATAATAAGAACAAGAATCATATTGTTGGATATTAAATTGAAGACCTCTTTGGCATCTGTCGATACAGCGGCGGAAGTCAGACTCTGGTTGAATGAAAATCACTGGAAATGCGCTTGGTACCTAAAGTAAACAGGACGTTGGTGATCTCGGCGGAAATGCTACGTAAATTGCTTTGGTGGCATGTTAGAAGGAAGCGTATCCATGTGCATTTTTTAGATGACAGGCTGGAGAAGGTTTGACAAAGAGAATCTGCGTGCGTGGTATGTTAGAAGGAAACGTGTCAACGTGTATTGTGCAGGTGGCAGGCTGGAGAAGGTGTGACTACGAGAATTTACGTGGGTGGCATGTTAGAAAGAAAAATGTCCACGTGCATTGTGTAGGTGGCAGGCTGGAGAAGGTGTGTCTATGAGAATTTACGTGGGTGGCATGTTAGAAGGAAACGTGCCACGTGCATTGTGTAGGTGGAAGGCTGGAGAAGGTGTGACTACGAGAATTTACGTGGGTGGCATGCTAGAAAGAAACGTGTCCAGTGCATTGTGTAGGTGGCAGGCTGGAGAAGGTTTGACTACGATAATTTATGTGGATGGCATGTTAGAAAGAAACGTGTCCACATGTATTGTGTAAGTGACAGGCTGGAGAAGGTGTGACTACGAGAAAAAATTGTGTGGGTGGAATGTTATAAGGAAACGTGTCCACATGCATTGTGTAGGTGACAGGCTGGAGAAGGTGTGACTGCGAGAATTTGCGTGAGTGGCATGTTAGTAGGAAACATATCCATGTGCATTGTGTAGGTGGAAGGCTGGAGAAGGTGTGACTACGAGAATTTACGTGGGTGGCATGTTAGAAGGAAACTGGTCCACGTGCATTGTGTAGGTGGCAGGGTGGAGGAATTTGCGCGGGTGAAATACCGGAGAGAGGAGTGGCTACATTAATTTCGTGGGTATCTGGGGTGTTATATAACCAGGAAGATTTTTATCCCAAGAAGAAGAGGTTGACCGAAGATGCGTACCCGTTGTCCCCCCCTGTATGGGCAACTAAAACATCTTTGACTCTGTTCTGTTTTATCCCTCCGTTCATTTGGTAAAAAAAAAAAGTAGTAGGTTATATTTTCGACTTGAGTGTTGTCGTCTTTCCCTGTTATACAACAAATTCAAATCGAAGGCTGGCGGATATTCGCTTACGTGTACGCATTGTGGTAAAAACTATATTGGTGAGACTTCAAGATCGATCACAAAACGTATATATGAACACATCCAATATTTCAAAATCGGTGGTAAGAGAAACGCGTAAGTAAAACGCAAAACATAGTTTTAATTTTAAAGACTCTAAAGCGTTAATTAATATACATAATAAACAAAACCGAGAGATATGAATCTAGCATTATTTCTTAATAAAATACTATCAAATAAAGGCCCGTTTTTTTAAAAATCTTTTTTCCTTATTTAGTTTTAAATAGTTACAATATCTTTCCTCTAAATTAGTTTTAATTAATCATTTATGAATAATTCTAATAGTTTCGATATAATTTCTTATCAAAATATTTTCTAAACTAGATTTTTATTGCCAACCATTAATAAATACGGTATTTTAATTGATAAAAAGATATAAATCTGATAAAAAAAATTATGATAAATTTTTAAGTAAGGGCCTGAATAGAGTGTTACAAGTCACGTGACTGCTTCGGTTGCCTGATCACTAATTCCTCAGCCACAAGGATTTCGTCCTTAAGCATGAAGGGTTGCCACCCATGGCCAACGAGCGGCCTAATTGGGTCTTACCCCTCTGCAAAGTGCAGTTGGTGTATTTTACACACCCAGCTAACAGAGTGGCCGAATTATTGAAAAAAAAAACAAACAAAAAAAACCCCCAGAAGATTAGAATTTAAAAAAGGAACATGAAGCTTTTCCAGATTTGCCAACTTCGGATCGATTCGACAATCAGAAGCCGAGTTTAGGGTACTTTTTGGATATCCCAACGTGAAAAATTTTTAATATCGTGCACATATCATTACACTAAGAAACGATCGTGACGTAACTGGTTGCAATTAGACTCGATGACTCGAGTTCAAATCATAGATGAGGTTATTTACATTTCTCTTCGTGCTAATACCCCTGGAAAAGGCATGTACCCATCTCTTCTCCCTCCTGGGGAAAGACTCGGGTAGATAGCGTTCTTTAACATTTGTACGGCAACCAGTATAGTAAAAGGAAAAGCCTGAAATTAAACGCAAATAACACGAGATTGTCTAAGTTCATCTGTTTATATAAAGAAAAAGATGGGGAAAAACCAGAGGTTATATGGTCTATTCTAAAAAGAACACACGCTTTTAACGAGAGTTCGAGAAATTATAGATTGAGCTTGGAGGAAAAAATACTATATTATAGATTTTCCAGATTCGAATTATTTGCTAAATAAAATGTTGGAGTTAGTAACTAAATGTTACCATGAAAGTAAATATTTTCTTCGTAAATTGGTGCTAAACTGAACCTTATAACTTAGGATATCGGCCACGTAATAGACATTATTTAGTAAACTTTTGTTTAAATGCGACACAAAGCCGTATGAATGTGGCACCCAATGGGCATGGAACTCACTCGTGAAGGTTTTCTATTCTAGCTTGCTAAACACCCGAGGTGCCTTCAGTCACGTAATAGTCAGTTGACTCAAATATCATATTCATCGAGTACATATATTTATTCAGTTTAAATCAATAGACTTCAGACGTGTCGATAATGAGAATTGTCAATGTGAAATTCAGGATCGTGGATTTTTTATCCTGCTGTTATTATTCTATTTCATAGTTGAAAATATTGTACATATATAAATATATAACAGTTCTGTACAGACACAAGATGTAGTCTAGAAGACCTGCCGAAAGCGATGGATGATGGGGACGATTGGCTTGAGAATCAAGGAAATCTGTACTAGCAGCGCGACTTGATGATTATGATATATATATATATATATATATATATATATATATATATATATTGTGTGTGTGTGTGTGAACTACCCCGTCGTCAAGGTAGTATGTGTATTTAGTAAATGTGAAAAGGCATTTATTTAAGACAGAAACGTTTGCGTTGACTGAACCTCATTTCAGTTCGTGTAACAAAGCCATAGTCAACACAAATTTGGCCACTGCCAACAGGGTTGTCGTTTTTGTAATTCTGCGCAAAGAATCACAATGATTAGAGTCTAGTGCGTTCAAAAGCTTCGTTTGGAACGCAACCTTTCACCCTCCATGCTTTCCTGTAGAATACCAGACCCCACCGACTTATATGGCAAATATCCGAGTGCTTTAGGTTCTCTTTATCTTTGTCCTGGTAATGCAGAAGAGAGCTGCTTGAGGATATGATAATCCTCCATTCGAACAATATGATAGTGCCATCTTACCTGAAAGCTGTCGAGTTGATCAATGTGCTTTCTATATAATATAAACTGAGCATTATATATATATATATATATATATATATATATATATATATATATACTAGTTCATCTTTGCAGTCAACAAAGGACAACATTATCTTAGGAGTTTTACAATACATTGTTTGTCGGTTGTATGTTAGACCAACAACTTATTAGACAGGCCTTGACAATGTTTTAGCTCATCAAACAGACAGACAGATATTATTAGTTTCTGCTTTCTTTGTTTAATGGCTTATCAATCTTATTTACTTATTTACTGCCAAAGCTATCCTTGTAGAGAACAGCAGTGATACCCATAGCTGGGGGTGGGGGATAAGAGGGTTCAGGAGCAAAGTGAACATAATTGCAGGACTGGAGTTCGAATTCGCTTATTTCCAGGCCAGAGTCCTGAAGGAGAGAGAGATAGAAAGACAGACGGACAGACAGATATGAAATATATCATCATCACCATGTCTTGCTGCTAGTACGGATATCCCTGACCCTTTCTCGCCACTTCTCCCTATCGTTTATCGCCTCCGGCCGGTCTTCAGGACTACATCCCGTATCCTCACATAGCTGCTGAATGTATGTTCAAGCTGGTCGTCCTGCTTTTGCCCGGTCATATGTGGGGATCCATAGGAGTACATCACTTATGAGCTCGTCCCTTCTTCTCCCAACAGTGTCCTGCATGTCTGTTTCGTCTAACTTGGATAGTTTTCGTGATGGGAGGCAGGTGGCTGTATAGTTGGTGCCTTGTGGGGTGTTGCCGCCAGGACTTATTCAATATTGCTCGCAGCATTCTTGTGTAATTGCCGTCTAGCTTCTTCTCCAGCCGTTTAGTTAGCGTCCAAGTAGTGCATCCATACAGCAGTATCGATACGACCGCTGCCTGGAAGAAACTGCGTTTCATTTTATCGGTCAGGTCTGATTTCCATATGATCGATAGCCTATCGATAACTGTCCATGCCTTCGTTAGCTGCATGTCGATGTCCTTTTCGGTTGATGAGACGCTGCTTCCTAGGTAGGTAAATTTATCCACTAGATTCAGAGAAGTTCCGTCTAGTGTAGAGATGTCGCCTGTGTGATTATGGCACATATATTCCGTTTTGTGTGCATTGACATGGAGGCCAAAAAGGGTGACCTCGGATTAGAAAAGAACTACCGAGGAATAACACTTACATCCATAGCAACCAAAATTTACAATGCCCTACTACGAAACCGCATAGAACCCAAAATCGACAACATCCTTAGGAAAAACCAAAATGGCTTCCGAAGAAATAGATCCATGACCTCACAAATATTGACCATCCGTAGAATCCTTGAAGGCATACAGGCAAAAAACCTACAAGCGACATTACTATTTGTCGACTTTAGCAAGGCCTTCGATTCCATTCACAGAGGAAAGATGGAACAAATCCTACTAGCATACGGCCTACCTAACGAAACCGTAGCAGCAATAACGATTCTCTGTAGAAACACCAAAGTGAAAGTACATTCACCAGATGGAGATACAGAATACTTCGACATTGAAGCAGGAGTACTACAAAGGGACACGCTAGCTCCATACCTCTTTATCATCTGTCTAGATTACGTGCTTAGAATAACGATTGATAAAATCAGAGAAAACGGGTTCGAGCTGACAAAGAAAAGAAGCAGAAGGTATCCCGCAAAAACAATTACCGACGCCGACTACGCCGATGACATAGCGATTCTGGCAAGCACACCCAACCAAGCCGAAACACTACTGCATAGTTTGGAACGAGTAGATAATATATATATATATATATATATATATATATATATATAAACAGACAGACTGTTTCGTAGTATCACAACTCTTCAATGTGGCTAGACACGCGAGATCCTTCAAACTGGGATCGAAACCCGGCTGACTTTACGCCATTCAGTTATCTTATCCCAAAGCTATCGCTTTCGCAGCGTAAACGAAGGAATTTTTAACGTATATATTTATTTACGTATACGCTTATCGGCTACCGGGGTGCTCAATTCATAAGAAGAGCTTTGTATTTAGGCGTATGTAAAAGTAAAAAGTAAAGTTGGCGACCATAGTCGAGGGTAACCCGAAGGCTCCCTTTTCGATAGCTACTACACCAATGTGTAGGGGAGGGCGCTACTCCTTTCCTGGATTGCTCTACTTTACCCTTGATCCGTACCTTATAATGCTGAGTGCTAAGCAAGGAGGCATCAAGTACCATTTTTTGAGTCTTTGGTATGACTCGACCTGGGATTGAACTCAGGTCTCCCGGGCCATTGGCGAACACTCTAACCCCTAGGCCAATGTCCTTACGAGAGAGAGAGAGAGAGAGAGAGAGAGAGAGAGAGAGAGAGAGAGAGATGAAACGACATATATTCACATAGGTAGATAGACAGAAAGACCGACAGATAGATAATGTTTGACCATCGACATCTATGATGACCAATAACTAAACCGAAGCTTAGCATATGAACTACAGTTGGTTTGGTTTCTTTGTTTAATGGCATATCAACCTTCTTGGGTTATCTGATATCATAGTCATTCATGTAGAAGAATAGCAGTGATACCATTTAACCCATAGCTGAGGAAACAACACCATGGATTGAAAGAGCTGGTGTAATTCAAGCCACACTTCAGGATGAGCTGATAACAGAAGAATGGTGCACTAGGGTGCCACAGATTCTCCTGAAAAACTCTCTTCAGGTTTTGAATCCAAGGTTCGTCTTTCACCAAGACTTGTTATTTTAACTAATTCTAGATAGTCCAATCTGCTCGACTATTTTACTCATAGCCAGCGTGCTGGGGTGGTGGTGGTATTCATGCCTTTCCCAAGGGAATTAGCACGAAGAGAAATGACAACAGCATCATCCAGAATTTGAACGAGTTCATTCTTCAACAACAACTGTATCACTTCTCAATTTTACACGTAATAACATTTAGCCCAGTTGGCTAGGACTGTAGAATACACCAATTGCATCTCTGCAAAAGTGTAAGTCCCCTCTCCCAAAGTCCTGATATGACTCTTAACAATCTGATGGGGAGGCTCCAGTAATTCTGGAGTTTTGGGGAATGCGGAGTATCCCTTCATTGTTATCGCTCCCAGGTCCACTCTGGCCCAGAGTGGTAGCACCTGAAAGGGTCCTATCTATGGATCATATAGAACTTTGACATTTAAACTGAGAGCAAACAAACAACTTATGCCAAATAGAATTGTTTTGAATTGAACTGTTTGATCATTTAACTGTGTGTAAATAAATGACTGATGTTTAATCGAATTGCCAGGGATACATAGCAATACCTGGAACCATTTAACTTTGATTTATGCTAAAATTAATTTTTAGAAATATAACTGTTTAATCATTTAATCTACAAAATGTGTTTACAAATCATACATTTAATATAAGTTTAAAAACAGGATTTAGCATTAAATAAGCACTATAGTTGATATGCCATAAAGCCAAACCAAACCAAACCAAATGCAATAACCTGTAAAAATAGCACATCGTAGAGATATTTTTGTTATAATAGAGCTCAAGTGTTCTAATTGCATTAAAAATTAAATGATGATACCGAAGTCATCGTCTATTACAAAGAGTTTAATGTCTTAACCCTCCTATTAGATAATAATCCTAATTAAATCATTAGGGAAACTATTCAAGATTCAAAGAATTTACAGTAGGATGTTTCACAATTATTAGTAGCCGCTCAGATTTTTTCTGTTGATTTTATTATCTTTTTCTTTTCAGATTATTGCTGGAAAATAGTTAACATTTTTATATATCTAACCAAATATAGTAAACTTCTGCCTTGGATGATGGAACAGAAGATCTTTTGTGTGAAGACATATAATGAAACTGAATAATTTAAGACTGTTCAAGCAAGACACAGAAGGAAGTTCAATTTCAACACATTTTCAAACAAAAGTCAGATTTTCGAGTAGGTAAAGAACTGTAGCCTAACCATCAGAGGCAGTTTAGTTTGATTGATTGATTTTGTAGCATGACAACCCGTCTATGGTTATTTTAGGTTATTTTCGGTTTAAAGGTTAAGGAACCGCCTTAATATTTACATTTTTTGTGGAATTTCTTAAGAGCTTTTTGCACACGGTCCTATCGAATACAAATAATTTTTAAACAGATCTATTTTACTCATAGATGGGATCTTGACAGGTACTACAACTCGAATTCAGGGTGGACCTCGAAGTCATGTTAGTGAAGGGGTACTCCACACTCCTCAGTTTTTTCAGAATTGGTCCCTCACCATCAGTGTACTCCATACATTTGCTGTTGAAACGTTTTTTTAAGACTAGTGAATCTGTAATTGCTACACATAATTTTTTGTGCTCATTTCATGTTACGTTGAATTGATGCTTTTCCAAATAGAAAATCGATACAACTATGGGTTGAAAATTTCGTAACAACATGTCCATCGATTAAAAGAAAGTCACTAGAAAGACCTCGAAGAACTCGAACTTAAAAAAAATGTCCTGACATTCTGTTGTGCAATATTACTGATCTTTTCAGAAATATAGCTTATTCAAGCCGTGATCGTAACTGATCGTATTCTTAAAAAGTAATAAGACATTAACTAGATCGAGCTACCATTACCACTTGCCTAAATTCACTTGCACCATACAATTAACAGTTTAAAATGTAGGAAGTATCTCTCTCTCTCGTTGTATATAAATTATTTCTATCATTCTTCTCTCTCTCTTTCTCTCTCTCTCTTTCTCTCTCTCTCTCTCTCCCTCTCTTTCTCTCTCTGGCAATCTGTCAGTCTATTAGTCTGTCTGGTAGTTCATATCAAGTTAAACCTTAGAGTAGAGATCTTCAAACTTTTTACTAGCTGTATTATTTGTAACCAAAATTTAATTTTCATTCACCCAAAAATAAAATTAATTGAATATCGCCGACATTTTTCTTAGTCTCACTGGACGCCATGATGAGAGAAGGTTGATTTTTTAAAGATGTTTTCAATTTCAAGATTAAAATTTTTACAAAATACAGAAAAGTTTATTATAAATAGAATATTGAATCATAAAATGATACTCACTCACACCAACAAATACCTTGTAATACTGACACTGATTTAACAAGTGAAGATGCGAATTTCTTCGGCCAGAGCGAGGGTTTTCGTTTGTAATGATTTAATTTTACTTTTATTCATTAAAAATCTCTTACAATAAAAAAAAAAGATCAAAATTTCAGGCATTGTATTTAAATTTTTTATTACTTTTTCTTTTTCTTTTTTAAATCTATATTCTTATTTTATTTGATATTTTGTTTTTCAAAAGAAATCTCATTATCTATTATAAAAGGGGATTTTCTAGAATTCTGCGTTCTTAGAAAAATGATTGGTTTAAAATACACTGTATTTGACGACATATAAGGCACACTTTTTTTTATCAAAATATCTTATATGCCACATGTAGGTTTAAAATTTGCGATAGTCGACCGAAATGAGCTACCTGGCGACTCCTATAGGCTTAGACTCTAGAGTAACTTTTATATACCTATTGTCATTATTTAAAAGGCTATTATGCAGATTAAAAGTGTTATCATTGATAATATTCATTGTATTAATTTCATCACGTTTAATATTTGTCCTTTTTTTTCTTGATTTGCCCTGCTGAAATTGGGGTGCGTCTTATATGCCATCAAATACTGTAATTGTTTTTAAATATTTTATTTCGTGAAAATAAGCGTCATTTTAGTAATTTACCAGGCGTTTTGCTTACATGTGGCGCAAAGTGTATGAACGGGGCACCCAACGAGTCAAACTCACTCGTGAAGGTCTGCTAGTTTAGCTTGCTAACCATTACACCCCCCGAGGTGTTTTTTGCTCAAAACCAAACCGTTCGTTTGTTTAAATGATTCGTAGGTTTTAAACGGATCGTATGTTAACGATCATAATAAAATGGGATGAAAATAAATAAATAAATAAACAAACAAAAAACCTCTTTATGTAGAGGCAGTAAAAAACTACAGCAAGTTTTTTTTTTAAAAAGAAAAACTTTCTAAAGTTAAATATCAGGACCCTAACAAATTGCTGGATAAAATAATTTTTAAGTGTAGACACGTGAATACACTTCTTTTGTGTCACTTTCCATCAGATTAAATTCAATGTGTAATTTCTGTGATCGTATTTACTTGGTGACCAGAACGTTAAAATCTGTAATTTCTTTCGTCAATTGGGCATGTATCATGCCACGTGACCAATTTTCTTTCTTAAATCTGGTTGACAAACCAAATTTCTCCTCTTTCAATCTGATGATTGTGAAAACGCGTGAAATTCCGAGTGATGGCATGAATTACACGGAACATAATTTTGATATCTTAGGTTTTAAACCTGCTCTGCACTATTTATAAACTTTTTTATTTGCTTTTTTTTACAACATCTACAGCTACTATTACTTGTTCGCTGGGGCCGTAGAATACGCTGACTGCACCTCTGCAAAGGTAAGACTTTTAATGAGCCCACTTGTTGGCCATGGACGGTAACTTGTAATGCCGAGGGACGGTATCCTGGTGACTGTCCGGTCCGTCATTCGAGTACTAAGTGGTCACGGGACTTGTTCACTTCGGTCCTTATTTGGGTTATAGGCGGTCGGAGTGGCCTGATCCGATCAATCGGCTGGTTATGTCAAGTCCTTGGATTTCTATGATTAAGTCACGACTGTATTCTTCAGATTGGTTTGGTGCCAAACAAACACTCAACTCATTTTATCTTAAGGCTGCTTGAAAGCGGTGGCTGAGGGTCAACCGCGTCGAGAAATTATTTCTACCAGTTTATCAATTCACGTGTTGTCAATGGAAATTATTTTTACCGGTTTATCAATTTGTTATATCATATGCCATGGGTTTTTGCTTCGTTCCAAGTGACCCCATGTGCTTTGACAAGCTCTCACGTTGTGATTAGTAAACAGGGTAGCACGATCAGGGCACTTGGGTACAACAGTTGCGTAACCGGAAGGAGACCACGTGATGAGAACCACGCGGTCAGATTTAGACAGAGTGCAGAGAATCGCAGTCGAGCAAGGGACACGTAGCCGATCAGAGGCGTCTTTGACGAGCTTGCAAGGGAGATACGAGCATTGACACCCCCTGGCTCCTGGAAGAAGATATGGGAAGAAGAAGTCCTCTCTCTGAGTATATGCTCCCCCACCCATCTCTCTCACACCACAGAAACATCAACCCTTTCGAGAATAAAGTGTGAGAGATATATTTTTATAAAGAAGTGTGTTCGTTCGTTCATTGAAGTTCGTAAATTATGTTTGATTATGTTTCCGCTTGTATTTGTATGTGGGTATACAACAAATTCACATGAAGTAAATGGAAATTATTTTTACCGGTTTATCAATACACATGAAGCTAATGAAAAATCTAACATACAATTATTTCTAACTTTTAAAATAATCCATGGAATTTCTAGTTATGTTAGACACTTTCTTCAATATTTCTCCTCGAACTGGAAATTCACGATCAAGGCAGATTTCAAAAAGTAAGTGTACTAACCAATTCGAATGTTTACAAATTGAACACTATATTTTTGGAACAATTTGCCTAATCAGATCAAATGCAGCAATAGTATTAAAAAGATTTAAGATTAAATTAGAGTGTTTCAGATAAATGGTAAGAAAAAGATTCTAAGAGGGCATTTTTGAGAACTACCAGATGAATTATTAGAATTTGCTCTGGATATAGATCTTGTATATGTTTTGTGCCAGGGTTCTTTTCTTAAAAAGGTTTTTTAAGGCATTAAATAGCCCATAAGGATTGATATGCCATTAAACAAAATGAACCAACCAACCAACCAACTACTACTACTACATGTGGCGCAAAGTGTATGAACGGGGCACCCAACGAGTCAAACTCACTCGTGAAGGTCTGCTAGTTTAGCTTGCTAACCATTACACCCCCCGAGGTGTTTTTTGCTCAAAACCAAACCGTTCGTTTGTTTAAATGATTCGTAGGTTTTAAACGGATCGTATGTTAACGATCATAATAAAATGAGTACTATCTTCATAGTACTTAAAAAATGAGTACTATCTTCATAGTACTTAAAAAAGATTTTTCAAATCGTGCTATGGAAGTAACTACTTTCACTAAAAAAAAAAAAACAACCAAAAAACATTTTACTCTAGACTAACGCCAGTGTGAGATAGCGCTAAAGAATAAAATCGTGTGCGTCATAAAACGGATGAGATTTATTTTTACTTCCGTATGTATTTATCCACCCTCCACCCTGAGCAGGGTGCGACACAAGATCAGTTTTTAAGCGAAGTACAACTGTTTTGAAATAAAAGTTTACCTTCTAGTTCGGTTGCCACACCAAAGTTAAAGAGCCCCGTCTGCCCTACTATCTAACAACTGAATTCATGCCTTTCCCAGGGGTATTAGTGTCATGAGAAATAAATAGCTTCGCACAGGATTTGAATGCGGGTCGTCAAGTCTATTACCTACGATGATAACCATTACGCTACGAGCGGTTTCTCCATACATACTGATAAAAATTAAAAAAAAAAAAAGATGCGTTCCCAATATCCTGATTTGGCGCCATTGAAGAAGAGTATATTCAAGATGCTTAATAAGTTGAAATTTGTTAAATAGAAAATTCCAAAAAGAAATGGAGCGAGAAATTTTTAAAAAAATCAGTAAACCCGGAGAAATATTCGAGAAAGCCGATAAATCTAAAATATTTTATCGAATAGAAAAAAGTGAATACAGAAAAATAAATAAAGAAACCTGTCACTATCCAAGACATTTCCGAATAGTCGAGAAAATGAAATTAATTTAGAAGCTGGAGATATTGTGGCTAGACCTAAAATTGACAACGGCGTGAATAAATTTTTTTTTTAAATCCCGTTTTTTTTTACCATCAAAGACCATAAAGAAAACTTTAGAATAAAGCAGGAATGCCGGTTTCTAAATCCCACAAAAATAGATTATAGCCCAGTCGTCTGGGGCTGTAGAATACACCGACTGCATATCTGCAGAGCGGTAAGACCCCTCCAACTAGTGTCCTGATATGACATTAAACAATCTGATGGTGAATATGGAGTACCCCTTCATTACCATTGCTCCCAGGTCCACTTTGACCGGAAATCTGATAAGGGTCCTATCTATGGGTTAAATAGAATTATTTGACATTTAAAATGTGTCCAAACGAACGACTTACGTTAAACCGAATTGTTTGAAATAGAAATGTTTGACCATTTAACTTTGTGTAAACAAATAACTGATGTTTAACTGAATTGTTAGTAAAACATTACAATACTTGAAACTCTTTAAATGTGTTTTTAAATTTAATTATTGGTATTACATAGCAATTCTTGGAAACATTTCACTATGTGTAAATAAATGATATGTGTGAATACAATACTTTATGTTAAATAGCAATACTTGTAACAAAGGATTAATATCGAATAGAATAATTTTGTAGGATAGCAATAATATAGAGGTAGTAGAAATAATAGTAATAATTGTGTGCGAAAAGTAAAGTTAGAGACCTTAGTCGAGGGGGACCTGAAGGCTCCCTTTACAATAGCTACTACACCAAGGTGTAGAGAAGGGCGATACTCCGTTCCCTGGATTGCTCCACTTTAGCCTTGATCCTTACCTTATAATGTGGAGTGTTAAGTAAGGCGGCATCAAGTACCATTTTTGAGTCTTTGGTATGACACAACCTGGGATTGAACCCCAGTCTCGCGGACCATTGGCGACACTCTACTCATTAGGCCAATGGCCCGGTTTCTAACTAAATGAAAAATTAAATCTACAAACTGTGTGTGCAAACAAATGACTGATGTTAAATTGTGACTGTTAAATAGCAATACTTGAAACCATTTAACTGTGAGCAAAAAAGAGCTCAGGTTCGTTTAAGAATGTTATCGATAGAATGTGTTTACAAATCATATATATATTTAATATGAATAAACAGGATTTGGCATTAAATGATCTACAATGGTTGATATGCCATAAAACCAAACCAAACCAAACCAAACCAAACTACATAACTCTGGGAAAACAAATGATTATTATTGAATAAGAACGGGTACTTGAAACCATATAAGTAAAAAGTAAAGTTGGCGACCTGAAGGATCTCTTTTCAATAGCTACTACATGCGTAGGGGAGGGCCCTACTCCTTTCCCTGGATTGCTCCACTTTACCCTTGATATGTACCTTATATTGCTGAGTGTTAAGCAAGGAGGTATCAAGTACCATTTTTAAAGTCTTTGGTATGACTAGACCTGGGATTAGAACCCAGGTCTCCCGGACCATTAGGCGAACACTCTACCCACTAAGCCAATGAGCCGTTACAAATTATTAGATTGGAAACCATGTTGGTTAGACTTAGAATACATCGACTGTATCTTCAGCTCAGGCTGGTTTAAAAATGTCATCGATACAAATAAAATATATAACATATATATGTATTAAGAGGATTTGGCATTAAATAACCTACAGTAGTTGATATGCCATAAAACCAACCAAACTTCAAACCAAAAATAGATTAGGCACATTGGCAACGCGATCTTGGAGAAAATTTGGAACACTTTCAGAATTACACTTGAATTGAATCAATGGAAAAATACTAAAACTGCCATCCACTGGGTCCAGTGATAACCCAGTTTGTGGGGATTAGAATATATCGACAGTATTTCCTGCAGAGGGGTAAGATAAATCCCCCTCACACAAAAGGGGTTTCAGTTTTGGAGGTCTGGGGAGTGTGTAATAAGTTTTCATTGCTATAACTCCCAGGTTCACTCTGGCTCGAAGTGGTAGTATCTGTTGGGATTCTATCAATGAAACAAATAGGTCTTGTCGGAAATTATTAATATTTTGTCAGGAATACTTGAAACCTTATAACTGAAAATTATTAGTATTAAGAATAGTTACTTGAAACTATATTGTTTACTAAAGATTATTAAGGGGGTGTCCTCGTGAGGTAATGGTTAAAGCGATGGACTGCGGAATCGTAGTAAGCGAGTTCGTACTCCAGTCGCTTTCGGGCAAATACCTTTGGGAAAGGTATGAACCCCCTCATCCTCCCAGCTATGGGTTAAATAGTACCACTACTGTTCTTCTAGAAGAATGGCTTTGGCATTAAATAACCTACAAAGGTTGATATGCTATTAAACAAAGAAACCAAACCAAACCAAACCTAAGGATTATTATTAGTTACTTGAAAGGATATTACTGTGAAGAAACGAACGACTATTATTACGTAGAAATAATAAGTTGAAACTATATAATTATTAGTTGTAGATAGGAATACTTGAAACCATAAAACTGTGGGGAATTTTTTTTTATTAGATTGGTATATTTGATATCATATGACTGTGCAAAAGACTCCTGAGAAACAACCACACAAAAATGTGAATATGAACGTACAAAACCGCGATTCCCTAACCTCTAAGTATAAAATAAGCCTGTGGAGATCATATTAGATGTTTTTGCACCATAACTCATATAGCAATTTTTTCCGAGCCTTTTTGATTAATGTTTCCTAAATCGTATTCATCTTTATACTTTGTCTACTCAACAGGTCACCGTTGCCTAACATGTGCACAGCTTCTTTAGACGTCTTATCTTCCTTGACAATTATTTTAGCTTGATCCCAAAAGGGCAAATCGTTTCCCTTTTCTTTCCATATATGGTCCGCCATACCTGACTTTTCAACTTCTCCCCGACATACTGCTTTTCGGTGTTCCTCTAGCCATACTTTTACTGTGAAGGGGCACGTCCCGCCTTTGTATACTCTACCATAACTGGATAGGATGGAGTAGGCGCATGTTGTATTCTGTTGGGCAGGGGAGGGGTTGACTCGGCAGAGATATTTTCGAAGTGTCGTACTACTGGTGAATATTGTCCTGATATCATATGGGCTGCATGTCTTTCGAATTTTTCCGATAGGCCTTTGACATAAGGCAGACAGGCTGTAGTGAGTTTTTGGGTATCGTTTTCTCTTGTTCGATATAGATTTCTTGGAGCCGATGTTATGCTCTCTGGGTAGTTGTTGCGATGTAAATTGTCTCTTAAACACTTTATTTCCTCTTGATGCACATCACTGTCACTATTGTTCAGTGTTGTAAGCAAAGAACGGTCTCTGTCTTTCTATTATATGAATGGTGAAGCAGCGCACAAGTTAGGCTACAGTGACCTGTTGTGTTGATCAAGTATAGAGATGAAAACGATTTGGGAACGATTAATTAAAAAGGGTCGATTAGAAAAATGCGATATGAGCTGTGGTACAAAAACATCTAGTATGATAATGGAGATGGAGACATTAGGTTTATAAATCCCCGAAATCTATTTACGTAGTTGAACACTTAAAAAAGTGCCTTTAAAATCCTCCTATGGAACTAGCTACCTTCAACAATTCACTAAAAATATCATTACACCAGATCAGCACCAATATAAGATCGCACAAACGAATAAAACCGAGAGCCTCACAAAACAAATGGGACGGAAGATTTGTCTTTTCATATGTATAGTCCAGATTAAAAGTGCAGTAAGGGGTAACTTGAAGCTGAACTTTTTAAAACCTAATTTTTCTGATGCAGGTATCATTGGTTTGGTCTGGTTTGGTTTTATGGCATATTAACCATTGTAGGTTATTTAATGCCAAATCCATTTATATGAATATAAACAGTTCTATTTCAAACAATTCAGTTTAGCATAAGTACAGAGTTTAAATATCAAAAAACATTTCTATTTCAAATAATTCAGTTAAGCATAAGTACAATGTTTTATTTATACACAGCTAAATGTGAAAACAGTTCTATTTCAAACAATTCAGTTTAGCATAAGTATGTAGTTTAAATGTCAAAACATTTCTATTTCAGACAATTCAGTTTAGCATAAGTACACAGTTTAGTTCTATTTGACCCATTGATAGGGCCTGCTCAAGCCAGAGTAGACTTGGGAGCGATGGAAATGAAGGGGTACTCTGCATTTCCCAAAACTACAACATTACTGAAGCCTCACCATCTGATTGTTTAGTGTCATATCAAGGACACTCGTTGGGAGGGGTCTGTGGGGGTTGTATGAGTATTTAGTTTGGTTATTTCAGTAGATGTGCATTCGTATTTTACGGGTATTGCTCTCTAAATTATTTCCACCACAAATACAACACAAAACTTTAGAATCGCGTGAAAGAAATGGAATAGAACACAACGAACATTAAACAACAAACAATTTAATATGCATATAACAGAATATGAAAACAAATAAAATACATGATGTGTAAATGGCCTTTTGGAAAATAAAGTTTGGCAAGAAGAAAATAAATTTGTTTAAAGGTGTGTGTAAGTTCATGTTAATAGAGTCCGTAAATAAGTCGTTCTTACTCACATTAAGTTCATATGGGGTTTTATGATTGTGGCGACAGCGTGTCGCGTTGATGAAAGGAAGTTTGTAGGGTTTTTCTTTTGAATGTGATTTGCGGCCATCTGTAGCTAGGTCATGAACTTTAGTTGTAGAAGAAAAGGAATTTGCCGGACAGAGTATCGGCTACTGCTTTACTGGCTTAGTGGCTTGTGGTTTAGTCTTAGTGTAAGTCAATGGCTCCCTAACTCTTTGTTATTTATACCGTAATAGTGGATCAAAGAATCGTCCCAAAATTTTGGCGCGTAGACATTTATTGACCAATCAGATTTGTATTTTACTATTTTATTTTCGAGCCTAAATATTTTCTGTAAGTTCACTTCCGATCCTATTTTTCTAGAATGTTCTATTCTATGTTTTTAGCTGATTGGTTGAAAAATATAAAAATGTAGCTTAAATGCTAATGCAGTTTTGATCCTAAATTTCTAGAATGTTCTTAAGTATGTAGAAAAAATGTGTATCCTATAGGTCTTACTCCTCTGCAGAGATGCAGTCGGTGTATTCTACAACCCCAGCCGACTGGGCAACAGGTACCATTGGGGAACGAGAAAAGTTTTGGTAAACACATAACTTTTCTTCCATGAGGCTCCATTTTTGAGGTAGGCTGCGGTGATTCTTCCTTGTCAATCCACTGCCTTTTGCATTGAACATTATCGTAAAAGACACATTTTTCGTTACCTGTGAATCATTCTTGAGAAATGGATAATTTCTCTGTCTTGAAAGAAGAATTTTTGCTATGGATATGCAATCTTCTTTATTCTCACAAAGAATACAAAGAAACCAAATGCCCAGCTTGCTCACTTTTCCTATCTTTTGTAAGTGACAGCAGGTTGTGAACTGGAAAGTGTTGAGGTCAAATGTTAATTCTCGAGGATTTTTTGTGCCGATTGCATTTCACCAATTCTCTTTAAGCATCTTGATCGAGTTCTGATGAGCGTCCTAGTCTGGTTTCACTTCTCAATGATGTATCATATGAACGGAACTTTGAATACCAGTCTAGAAGAGGGTGGTCAGTAATGACACCTTGCTCATAATTTTTGGGGGGGCTTTTTCTGTAGTGTTTTTGTTATTCTTAAACTCCCACAACATTACTTGTCCAATATGCACTTTCAGTTCGTCCAGTTTTAGAGGTGTGAGATCATAGATTAAATAATGACGCGCCCTCTTTTACAACTGAAATAAGAATGATTGATAAAGCACTCTTTAACCAGGTAATTTCTGATCGCGTTTAAAACATTGGAAGTTTGAAAGGCGTAGTGACACCAACTTGCTTTAAAAAAAAAACGAAATTATTTATGACTCAACTTAATATATATATATATATATATATATATAAACAGACTTCAAAGTCAAGTTAAACTATTAAGATTATTTTTCAAAGAAAGAAAAGTAATAATGTTTGAAAGAATTATTTAAAAAGATAACTTAAATTTATAATGGATGTATCACTTAAAAAAATTCGGGTAAACCTTAATGCGCTTTTAACTTGGACTAGTACTAATAAAAATGAAACTGACAATTCTAAATACGGTTAAACACACACACACACACACACACAAATAACGCTATTAATATGTTCTATACTGATAAGGGGGATTTTTTTTTTTTTTTTTTTGCAGAGCTGAAACTTGTGTTGGCATATTTTTATTGTGGAAAAAAAGCTAACGACTTTGATAAATAATGTACCAGTTTGTATCGTGATGATGGGTCGCTATTTTTAAGAAATGGCAGACAATTCGATTGTGTCAGGAAGAATTTAATAAAGCTTTATAAAAAGAAAATACGGCTTAAATTTAGAAGTAATGTTTAATCTAAAACTGGTCAACATTCTAGACGTTACATTCAATTTGAATAATTGTTCATGGCAACCACACAAAAATCAAACAACATACCGGTGTATATAAATTCTAATTTGGACCTTCAACCTACAGTCAGTGAACACATAGAAATCCATTGTTCACAGGTTAGCCTCGGGGTCTCAAACACGCGGTCAGCTAATCGCATTAAGCCCGCAAACTACTTTTCTATGGTACACGACAATTTTCGTGACAGATATTTTCAAAAAATTTGGTAATTTATCTCTTGCTCTTGATCGTGTATCTCCTCAGAGAAGGGTAAGGATTAGGGTTAAGGGTTGAATATACTATAATATTTCAGTTGCTTTCATTTCAAGATCAAAAGCTGAAAAGCCGAAATAATTCAATTTTAGATGCATTTAAAAACATTCTTAACAGAAAAGTTAGTTGGCTTTTGGTTTTGATTTCTTCGTTTGTAATAGATCAATCTTCATAGGTTAAATCCCTAAGCCATCCTCGTAGAAGAACAGAAGTGGCGCTATTTAACCCATAATTAGGCGAATTAGGGGCTTCATACCTTTCCCGAGAGTATTGGTTCAAAAGTGAAAGCAATAGTGCGATTGGAGTTTGAACTCGTTTTCTACTATGTCGCAGTCCAGCACGTTAGCCATTACGCCTTTGAAATTTAGTGAAATCTATATTGACTTATTGTGGTGAGGGAGGGTGTTCGCGTGGTGTGATGGTTAAAGCGATGGACTGCAGAATCGTAGTAAGCGAGTTCGTACTCCAGTCATGCTATTACGTTCACTTTCGAGCAAATACCCTTGGGAAAGGTATGAACCCCCTTATCCTCCCAGCTATGGGTTCAATAGTACCACTACTGTTCTTCTAGGAGAATGGCTTTGGTATTAAATAACCTACAAAGGTTGATATGATATGCCATTAAACAAAGAAACCAAACCTACTGTGGGTGACGAGTGATTGAGATTATAGAAAATTAACCCCCACAATAGAACAGGAAGAATTATTTGTTTCATAACGTAGAAACAAGTAGTTTTTAAAGCTCATAGTCGTTGTGGGTATTCATGGTTTGTTGGTTGGGTTTTATGGCATATCAATCCTTGTAGGCTATTTAATGCCAAATCTTGTTTATAAATATATATTTAATATATATGATTTCTAAACGAATAGTTTGTTGGGCAACATTTTAAACAAACTAAAGCTCATTTGTTGGCACACAGTTAAATGGTTTCAAGTATTGCTATGTAACACTAACAATTCAATTTAACACCAGTCATTTGTTTGCACACAGTTTAATATTTATACATATGATTTGTAAGTGAGTAGTTTGTACGTAATCTTATTTTTAAATGAGTTAGACTAATTTGTTGGCACACAGTTAAATGGTTTCAAGTATTGCTATGTAACACTAACAATTCAATTTAACACCAGTCATTTGTTTGCACACAGTTTAATATTTATACATATGATTTGTAAGTGAGTAGTTTGTACGTAATCTTATTTTTAAATGAGTTAGACTAATTTGTTTGCATTCACTTAAATGGTTTCAAGTATTGCTACCAAGCACTAATAGTATTATTTGCACACAGTCAAATGGTTTCAGGTAGTGCTATGAAACATTAACAATTTAATTTAATATCAATCATTTGTCTGCACACAGTTGAATGGTTAAACAGTTCGATTTGATCCATAGATGGGACCTTTACAGATACTACCACTCCGGGTTAGAGTGGATCAGGGAGTTACGGAAATGAATGGGTACTCCAAATTTCTCAGCACACCTGGATAGGAGCCTCACCATTAGATGCTGACCAGTGTTATATCCAGGAGACTCGTTGTGGGAAGGGTTGGTTGTTTGTTTGGTTGTTTTCTTTTACGGCATATCAACCCATTTCGAGCCATTTAACGCCGAATCAAATTTCAAATAATTCAGTTTAGCATAAGTACGTAGTTTCAATGTCAAAAACAGTTCTATTTCAAACAATTCAGTTTAGCATAAGTGCACAGTTTTGTTCTATTTGACCCATAGATTGGGCCCAACCAAGTGCTACCAATCCGGTCTTGAGAGGACCAGGGAGCGATGACAATGAAAGGAATCCTTCGCATTCCCCAAAGCTCCAGCGTTACTGAAGCCTCACCATAAGATTGTTAGGACACTCGTTGGGTGGGGGAGTCCTTGCCCTTCTGCAGAGGCGAAGTCGGTGTATTCTACAGCCTTAGCCGACGGGGTTAGGTGTTCTTGAGAATGATGTACAACTAAAACGCCAACAGAACATGAAGGATATT
The DNA here is from genome assembly GCA_963585895.1 of Sepioteuthis lessoniana. Taxonomy (NCBI): domain Eukaryota; kingdom Metazoa; phylum Mollusca; class Cephalopoda; order Myopsida; family Loliginidae; genus Sepioteuthis; species Sepioteuthis lessoniana. The sequence continues at coordinate 32,183,527 of OY757939.1, forward strand.
TTTGTTTCTTAACTTTCGAAGAAATAGATTTGTCAACTCATTAGCATGGGGTTGGTATACTTGAGATGACAAACAACAGACACAAATAGAAAATCACAGAAAATATTTGAGAGCAGATAGTTAGATAAATAAAAATTATATCTGCTATTTCTTTAATTGTGATAAAACTTGGAATTTTGCTTTTGTTTTCTCGGTTTTAATACTATTTAAGTTATAATATATTGCAATTTACCCATGAAATAAGATAAAAGGAGAAAAAAAGGGAATTTACCAAAAATAAAAAGTGAATCGAGGAGCATTTAAAACGGAAAACTTGTCTCCGTACATTTTGTACTTATTCACTTCTTATTCTAGGTGTATTTATTTGATGGGGAGAGGGAATAGCAGCCTATCATCCGGATTGTAGATTAGTATTATAAAGAGTGGAAATCATGCCCCTCCCTTATTTCTGCTGAGCCTCATTCGCGGGATGTAATGACTCCTTTGAATCTTTGAGTTGGAGACTTCTGGGTTAGCCTCAAATTCCATCATGCTACGTGACCATTTTCTTCTCTTAAATTCTGGTTGTCAAGCCAATTTATTCCTTTTTCTGCTCGATTATATTGGAAGCACATGAAACTCCAATTAACGGAGTTTCCGGGAATATGATTTTGATATTACACACCTAGACACATACACGCACATACTGATCTATCTATCTATCTATCTATCTATCTATCTATCTATCTATCTATCTATCTATCTATCTATCTATCTATCTATCGTATACTTAGGCAGCAAGTCGTTATCTAAACATGTTCGGTTAAAGACAGCGGGTTGTTTTCTTTTTAATATCTTCAACTGAAGCTGTTCGAGTCTCCTTGTTATTTTTTGTTATGTCTGGGTCAAGATGGTGAAGAAACTTACCTTTACTAGCCCAAGCACTTTCGACTACTTCGCTGGTCATCCTCAGGGGTTGAGTTAGGTTGTTTGTTGCAGTGAGTTTTCTTATATTTATTTGAACGTTTTTTTTTTTTTTTTGATAGATGGGGTTGGCTCATTCTGTTAGGGTGGGTGTTTAGTTATTGAACATGTTTGATATGTCAATACCTGTGTTGAATGCAATTTTATTTATTGTAGTTTTTAAACATTTTTTAACTATTGCTCCGAGGATTTATGAACGGTTTTTATGGTTATTTCATATATATATATATATATATATATATATATATATATATATATATGATGTATAAATGATTTTTGTATTGTTAATTAGGATCTTTTTTATATCCGGGGATTTGAGTTTGTTGGTGTCTTTGTTATGCTTTGTCATTAGATGCTGTTTTATGGCGCCTATGTCAAAGAGGTGATATATATATATATATATATATATATATATATATATATATATATATATATATATATATATATATATTAGCGGCAATAAGTTAAGGAACGGAACAACAACAAATATTCAAATGAATTTTACTTGAAAATATTTGTATGTACGTTTCATATATACGTTCGTATATTTTCACAAAATATACTTGGAACATTTATGCATTTATTACATATAAAGTTTTCTAAATTTTCTTTTACAGTAAATTTATCGTCAACTGAAAAAACAAAAGTATACATTTTGCCCTGGTCAAAAGTTAAGGAACGCATCATAAATCCTTGTTAGATCAATATATAAACTAAAAAAAAAATTAATATTTAGTGAATTTTCCTTTCCATTGGATTACCTCATTGCATTTTCTACCATATGGGCCAATTAACTTTTTACAAAAGATGGTAGTGATACTTTCCTATTCTTCTATCAGAAAACTCCATAAATCATCAATATTTTGAGGATTTCAATTCTGAGCCTTCTCTCCTATGATTTTCCATACATTCTCTAGAGGCTTCATATCTGGGCTTCGTGGTGGCCACTTCATAACAGCTATTCCTTCCTCTTCAAGAAAACTTAACACGGTTTTAGCTTTGTGGTAAGGCGCGTTGTCTTGCATAAATATTGGAGTTTCAACTGTCTCTTTGCGTAAATGAGGAAGAACATGCTGGCGAAGAAGTTCTTTATATACACTGGAATAAATATTACCATGAAAACGAACAATAGATCCTACTCCCGCTGAAGAAACCATCCCCACACACCATTACGTTTCCCCTCCAAATTTCACAGTTTTCTTAACGCATTGGGGAGATAAGCGTTCCCCATTTTTACGTCTTACAAACCTCTTATCATCAGATCCAAACAAGTTGAATTTAGATTAATCACTAAAATGAACCATATTCCATTGTTCCTTTGTCCACACGATATGCTCAGTCAGAATGAACCTTTTGATTTCTTTAAATTAAAGGTTTGCGACATGAAATCGGAGTCACTAATTTTTTACTTATTTTACCTACGAGAAACAGTTTTTCTAGAGATTGGCTTTCCTGTTTGCTCACAAAATGTGCAAGAAATAGACGTAGCTGTATCGAAACGATCTTTTAAAGATATTTTAACAATCATCTGATCTTCCCGTATGGTAGTCATAGGAGGCCTGCTAGTTCTCAGTTCTTGTTCAAGTGTCTTGTCAGCCTTAGATTTACTGATTACACGATAAACAACGCTTTTTGACCTTCGTACGATACCAGCTATTTCAGAATACGATTTGCCTTCTTCATGATTTGCAAAAATGATTTTTTTTTCTTCTCGCGTTAAAATATTATGTGCTTTCGCCTCCATCTTCCTTAAAAATAGTTCCAACGATGTATGATTGTTGACTATAAATCAAAATTAGCAATTAAGTTTAAAAATTACGTAAATTACTATAATTCAACAGCGTTCCTTAACTTTTGACCATGGCAAATTGTATATATTTTTTTAATTCACTATTAATTTACTGTAAAAAAAATTAAGAAAATTTTATATATAATAAATACATATATGTTCCAAGTATATTTTGGGAAAATTTTGTAAACGTCCATGCAAATTTTTTCAAGTAAAAATCATTTAAATATTTGTTGTTGTTGTTCTGTTCCTTAACTTATAGCCGCTACTGTATATATACATTCTGTCGGTTAGGGTTGTAGAATACACCGACTGTATTTCTGCAGTGGAGTAAGATCGCACGCCCCCAAATAGGCTACCTGTTGGCTGTGGATGGTGATACGTACTGCTTGAGGAAGTGATCTTGATGGTTGAGCAATCTGTGATCTGGAAACCAAAGTGGTCAAGTGACTCGCAACACTCCACTTTGGCTCTTACTGGATTAAAGAGGTAGTCAGAGAAGTCCGACCTGATCAATGACCTAGTTGTGTCAAGCCTATACGATTGTTCCGACTGAATTCTTCAAATTGCTCTTGTTGCAAACAATTACCCAACCTTATTTTATTTTAAGCTCTCTCTCTCTCTCTCTCTCTCTCTCTCTCTCTCTCTCTCTCTCTCACACACACACACATACATATATATGTAAATATTTTGTGGTATGTGCAGAATCCTGTCTTGAATTCTTCACGTACCAGTTCAACGATATAAAATCCTCTGTTGAGACGTAGACGAAACAAAGGGACCCCTTTTTTAAAGAATTGTTTTAAGATAATCTAAATCGATTTAAAAATATCTTATACATTTCAAATATGAACACGCTTTTAAAAACTCTTTTCTGACATATATATATATATATTTTGGTAGTACGTGCGGCCCGTATATTACGTGACCGAAGCTGTTCAAGTAGTGATAGGTATCCCACTGAGGTTGGTAGTATCATGGTAGTTGGTGCGCTGACAGGTTGAGCATTGTTTCACTCCGTGAGTGATTGGAAAGTTTCACAGATGTACACATAACGTAGTCTATGTTCGCCAATAGTCCGGGAGACCTGGGTTCAAACCCTGGTCGCGTCATACCAAAGACTTTAAAAATGGTACTGGATACCTCCTTGCTTAACACTCAGCAATATAAGGTACGTATCAAGGGTAAAATGGAGCAATCCAGGGAAAGGAGTAGCGCCTTCCCCTACACCTCGGTGTAGTAGCTATCGAAAAGGGAGCCTCTGGTTCCCACTCGACAATGGTCGCCAACTTTACTTTTACGCTTTATGAGTTTGAACTGGGCCAAAACGCCACCGAAGTAACTAAAACATTTGTTGTACGAAAGGTGAAAGTGCATTTAATCACATTCGTTCGGATTGACTAAGAATCTCGACGATCAGGTAAGATCAGACAGGCCTAAAGTCGTGGATTCCGAGGTCATGGCTCCAAGTCATAGAGATAAATCCAGTTCGTAGCACTCAGACAGTATCAGGCGAGCCCGGCATCTCACAGTCCAGTTTGATTCGACATCTTTACTATTACATAACAGAGAAGAAGAGAGAGACGATAACACTTACGTATCAAAATATAATCTCTCTTGTTTATCACGAAATTGCGGCGAAATTGGTTGTCTGTGCATGTGTGTGTGTGTGAGAGAGAGAGAGAGAGAGAGAGAGTCGGAACTGGTAAGATTTACACAAGGTTGAGATACATCTTCAGAAAGCTTAAGTTCTTCGCTCTACCTCGACGATGCTGGCGCAGAGTCGACTCAAAACATTTAATCATCTTCGTTCCTCCTTTGTCCTGGGATCATACTCGCTTTTTAGCGAGTATTGTACATTTAGACTTTTCCCTATTACGACTCGGGGCCGTCTGGCTCCTCTATGGGCCAACGTTCTGACAACGTGACGTCTAGTGTCACTCCTGTTTACGGGTGACTGCCCGGGGTTGAAAAATTCCTTCGTCATATATTTTTCGGATGCCTACGCACTATTCCGACGCAATTCACGAGGCATTTCCACTCTCTGTTGTTTACCTTAAGACACAGGTGAATACCTTATTTTGAAATCCACAAACTAACACGCTCTGTCAAAGGTCAACATGTAACATTTACGGCCTTGGCAAAAGTATCTGAAGCTGATAAAATATACCTCATATTACCAATATATTGCAAAACCTTTGACTTGTTCAAGTATATATATATATATATAGAGAGAGAGAGAGAGGTCTGTTAGCATAGCGTAGATACAGAATTAATAGCGGTTGGTGGCTGTCAATTTTTCGCCTACTCGATCAACAGACCAAGATATACATATACATTATATGCTATAAGAAGATTTTCTTAGTAAAAGATTAAACAGTTCTATTTGACCCATATATAGGACTCTATCAGGTACCACCAGTCCGGGTCGGAGTGGACCTGCGAATAATACCAATGAAGAGGTACTCCACATTCCGCAAAGCTCCAGGGCAGGAGTCTTACCATAGATACTATTCAGGGTCATGTCATGAACATTTGTTGAGGGGATCTTACCCCTCTGTAGAGGTGCAGTCAACTTATTCTACAGCCCCCCCTCCTCAGCCGATAGGGCGGGATATTTGGTATGTCGTGTTGCTTTAGCAAGAATATTAAGTATATCGATTTGTCACCAATTAAATTTGGTTTAATTGCCCCTGTGAATGCGAGCCGAAAGGGGTTAAAAAATTCAGCCGGTTGGTACCAAATGCCCCTAAGTGATCACAATAGCAGTAAACCGTCTGTATTTAACTCGCGTACGTTTGGGTACACTCCTATATGATGGTGAAATGCACATAAAATCAATTTAGCGATAAATTAAATATTGTTTATATTATAAACATTAGAAAAGAAAGAATAAGTCATTTAGAATGTCTATATACAGAAATAAACATATAAATTACAACTAGGATTGCAATTGTTAACTACTTAAGAAAATATACGTTATCGTGTGTTAACGATTCACCATAACGATGATAAAGCACACATACCAAATACGAGTGGTATCACTCGGCCGAATTGCGAAAGAGGGCAGTTAGACCTTGTGTACTGTCAGTACGCATGGTCTAACTGCCTTATATAATGCATATAATATAACTGCCTTATATAATGCATGCATGGAACGACTTAGTTTCAGATATGATTGTTTATTGGATATTTAAGTGTGCAAAAATTGGTTTCTTTCTTTTTCAAATATTCTATTAGCTGGGTGAATTATCGAAATATCACACACACACACACACATGTATATATATAAGAAATGCATATAAGAAAAGTTTTTAATAAAAGGTTTTCGATGCTATGAAAGAGTAGGTATAAAGCCTAAGGTAATATTTCTATTACAGACACAAGGGGACAGTTACTCGTGAAACATGAAATTGAACTATAAAACCGGAAGTATTAATTTCTTTGTGAGAATGTCCGTAACTTAAGTTTTGGGATGGGATGAGCTGAGTTAATTTCTGGAGTAAAGTCTCTGTAATTGGAATAATTTTGGTCTGGTTAATTGGATAAAAGTAAAAGAACAACTCATAGTTAGTATCAATCATGTTAGGTACGTGTGTACATGGAAACCACTGGGCTCCGGAGATTGGCAATAACACGACCTTTACATTCCATCACTGAGTGTATGAAGTCTTTTCTTCGTCAGGTTTCTTTTACAAGAACGTATTTCTGTTGGGAGAGCTGCAGTTGTAAAGGTAGTATTTTAATTTTCAAAACTTTTGAATTGAATTTAAATTTTCTTATTCAAATTTTATTTTTATTTTTATTTTTTAAGATCAAAAATTAGATTTAAACTTTTTAAAATATTCGGTTATGCTCCTTTCTTTAAAAATCACAATTCCCCTAGTTCTGAAAATTCTATGGATTTATATTCAACTGCAAGCAGTGAAAAATGATCTAACTAGCGTGGCAGTCTATGGGATCGTTAGATCCATGTTGCAACAGTATTATTTCCGGTATTTTTCAAGCAAAGCATTTAATAGATAATAATGTAGAGTTTTGGAGAAAAATTTCAAGCAACCTAGCGAAAAATTTGCTGAAAATCATTAAATGACTTAAAAAAATATTTAATTACTCATAATTTAATGTATCATTAATGTTCTGGCATGCGAAGGATGCAGAATATATTTTTTTAGCCTGCACGCCCGGTTGAAGTGACACACTGACCGTTAGGTAAAGGCGGTGTAGTTTACCTGGAAAAAACTAGATCTTTAACAAGGTCAAATTGCGTTTTTATTGAAAATCAAACTTGTTTTTAATCGTTTACAAGAAAATCATTTAAACACTCAGTCATCTGAAGATGAACAGATACTATACTCTAATCTCCACCCGAGGTCTTGAAGTTGATAGTCTCAGCCAAGTCCGGCACAAGGCTATATTCACGGAGCGACTCGTGTATATATGAGCAATCAATAAGCATCTAGAATAGGATGAGAACGATTGTTATTCGAAAGCATATTTGGAATAGGGAAGGATCTACCAACCGAAAAGACAATGTGATTTTATAATTGCAGATGGAACATTATTTTTTATTCCATACTTTTTTACGTCATCACATGATAATGTAGTTGAAATATAATAATATATACATGAAAAAATGAAAAACAAAACTGAGAGAGAAAAACCCAGTTGTGCCCCCAACAAAGTCTTCATCAGATTATAACTATGGAAACAAACATGGTTTCAGAGGCTTAATGATTGACTGATTGATTATAATGGCATATCAACTCCTCTAGGGTTATTCTATGGGGACGGATGGCAAGAGAGAGAGAGAGAGAGAGAGAGAGAGAGAGGGGGAAATCGATGCTGGCTGGGCGACGATGATGATGATAATGAACGTTTACATTTAAATTTTTGTGTCGTTTTTTTAAGATTGATTGATTTTAACGGCATGTCAACCAATCTAGGGTTATTTTATTCCTAGTGGTTACGGAATTATGTACATTGTATGTTTATATCTACATTTTTGTGTGGTTGTATTTTTTTAAGATTGATTGGTTAATTTTAACGGCATGTCAACCAATCTAGGGTTATTTTATTCCTAGTGGTTACGGAATTATGTACATTGTATGTTTATATCTACATTTTTGTGTGGTTGTTTTTTTAAGATTGATTGATTGATTTTAACGGCTTGTCAACCAATCTAGGGTTATTTTATACCGAGAGGTTAGGGAATTATGTACATTGTATATTTCTGTTTATATTTTAAGTAGTTGTTTCTTAAGATGTTATTTTTTGCACGCAGATATGTGATATCAAGTATTTCTTTCTAATAATTTGAACATAGTTGCACAGTTTCAAGTATTCTTATAAAATACTAATGATTTATGTGAAATTATATTATTTCAAGAAATTATTTCTATTCAATAATAATAATTTGTTTATAAGATTTCAAGTGAACAACAATAACATTAATAATAATAAAAATGATAATAATAATCAAGCAAAAATCGATAATACACAACAGAATAGTACATATAGGTTATATAATCACAAAGTCAAATCGATTAATCTCATAATAAGTGAATGTACCAAACTAGCGCAAAAAGAATATAAGACTGGGTGGGGAAAATGATCCACTGGGAATTGTGCAAGAAGTTGAAATTTGACAATACTACCAAATGGTATATACATAAACCAGAATCCGTCCTAGAGAATGAGACGCATAAAATTCTCATGGATTTTGCGATACAAATAGATTAACTAGTGATAATTAGTATTTAAAAAAAGAGAACTTGCCGTATAGTGGATTTTGCCGTCCCAGTAGATCACAGAGTGAAAATCAAAGAAAGCAAAAGGAGAACTAAGAAAGCTGTGGTATATGAGGATGATGGTGATACCAATTATAATTGGCGCGCTTGGAGCGGTCCCCTACTGTTTGGAAAAGGGAATGGAAGAGATGGAAATCAGAGGACGAATGAAGACCATCCAGACTACAGTATTGTTGAGATCGACCAGAATTTTGAGAAGAGTCCTGGAGACTTGAGAAAATTTTGTGTCACTCACACTTCAATGAAATACCACCAGCAAACGCTTGTGTGAAAAACTGACAAAGAGTAAATAATAATAATTATAATAATAATAATAATAATAATAATAATAATTACCTCGACCTCGCTAGGGAATTAAAAAACTGTGGAACATGAAAGTAACGGTTATACCAATTGTAATTGGTACTCTTGGTACAGCCACCAAAGATTTGCTAAAAGGACAAGAGGGTCTGGAAATAAGAGGTCGAGTGGAGACCACCCAAACTACTGCATAATTGAGATCGGCCAGAATACTGAGGAGTCCGAGCGACTTGAGGAGACTTGTCACTCAAACTCCGGTGAAAGACCATCAGCTAACGCTGATGAGAAAAACACTGAAATAATAATAATAATAATAATAATAATAATAATAATAATAATAAAAGCGAAAAGAGAGATAAATACCAAGAACTTGCTAGAGAACAGAAAAAACAATGGAGCAGGAAAGTGACGATGATACCAGTTGTAATTGGCACACTCGGTACGGTCACCAAAGGATTGGTACAGGGACTCGACGACTTGGAAATAAGAGGACGAGTGGAGACCATCCAAACTACAACATTGTTGAGATCGGCCAGAATATTGAGAAGAGTCCGGGAGACTTGAGGAGACTTGTTGACACTCAAACGCTAATGAAAGACCATCAGCTAACACTGATGTGGGAAACTCTCAAGGAGTAAAATAATAATATATAAATACTATGGAATATTGAATTGTGAAAAATGGTATAACCAACTACCAGAACCAATAACACAAACAAAAAAGCTACAATTCCCAGGGACTTTGCTCTTCAAACATATATAAAAATAAAGAGCAATAGACCAGATAATAATAATAATTTTAAAAGTAAGTTTTAATTGAAAAGAAAATAAGGACTTGCCACCAAGTGGTTTTTGCCGTTCCAGCGGACCATAGAGTCAAAATAAAAAGAAAGCGAAAGGGTAGACCTTAAACCTTGGCAGAGAGCTAAAAAAAGGGTGACAGTGATACCAATAGTAGTTGATGCCCTTGGAACGGTTCTCAAAGGTTCAGAAAGGAGACTGGATGAATTGGAATTCAGAGGAAGAATCGAGACCATCCAGACGACAGCATTGTTAAGATCGGCCCGAATACTGAGAAGAGTCTTGTGGACAAGAGGAAACTTGCTATCATGTAAACTTCAGGGAAATACTACTAGCCAATGTTGGTGTTGTACCCGGACCATTTCTATTCTATTCAATTCCCTACTAAAGCTATTAAAGCATGCCTAATTATCTCCCCTTCTCGCTAGATGGAGCATAAGCGGGTACGCCGTATTTTAAAGGATTCGCGTGTATATTTGTTTGGTATTAAAACCCTTTTCTAACAGTTTATCAGTCTCTCCATCTTTGTCTCTTTTTCTACAGTTGATTTGAAATACTCGCAAGGTATAAAATAATAATAATAATCTTAGTAAACAATTATAGCTTCAAGTAACTATTCTTAATACAAATTATTTACACACAGTGATACGGTATCAAGTATTCCTATCCAATTCTAATAATTAGAAAACATTTCCATTTTACCCAGAGATAGGATTCTAATAAGTAAAATCACTTTGGGTCCGAGTGGATCTGAGAGTAATGGCAATGAAGGAGGACTTCACACTTTCCAGAGCTTCAGAACTGTAGCCTTACCTTCAGATGCAGTTTAATGTCATACCCAGGACCCCCCAATTTTAATGGGGTCTGACCCCTTTGCAAGATATACAGTTAGCGTATACCTAGCATCGCTAAATGGGTGTTAAGGGTCAAATAGGGGTTAGAGTGTTCGCCAATGGCCCGGGAGACCTGGGTTCAATCCCAGGTCGAGTCATACCAAAGACTCAAAAATGGTACTTGATGCCTCCTTGCTTAACACTCAGCATTATAGGGTACGGATCAAGGGTAAAGTAGAGCAATCCAGGGAAGGAGTAGCGCCCTCCCCTACACATTGGTGTAGTAGCTATCGAAAAGGGGGCCTTCGGGTTACCCTCGACTATGGTCGCCAACTTTACTTACTTTTTTTACTTATATTGCTGAGTGTTAAGCAAAGAGGTATCAAGTACCATTTTTAAAGTCTTTGGTATGACGCGATCTTAGATTGAACCCAGGTCTCCCGGACCATTGGCGAACACTCTACCGACTTGGCCAATGAGTATATATATACTCATTGGCCTAGTGTGTAGAGTGTTCGCCAATGGTCCAGGAGACCTAGGTTCAATCCAAGATCGCGTCATACCAAAGCAAAGACTTTAGAAAAGGCACTTGATACCGCTTTGCTTAACACTCAGCAATATAAGGTATGTATCAAGGTGTAGTAACTATTGAAAAGGGAGACTTCTAGTGGTTCTCGACTACGGTCGCCAACTTACTGATATATATTTTGCTGACGTAGTTTTTTTTTAATGGCTTATCAAACTTCACGGGTTATTTTGATTGCAAAAGCCATCCTTGTCCAAGAACAGCTGTGATACTATTTAACCCATAGGTGGGAGGTTAAGAGAGTACATACCATTCCCAAGGGTGTAAATCCGAAAGTAAACGTAACAGAGCGACTGGAGTTCGAACTCTTTAACAAAAAATGTTCAGATGTCTTAGTGAAAATGTTGAATTTAAAGAATAATCAATAACTAGCTATTCATTGTCATTATTCTCAGGTCGCTTCTGACCTGGAGTGGTAGTATTTTTCAGGGTCCCACCTATGAGTTAAAGAGATCTTTTAAAAAAATTATTCATATTCGTTGAGTCTGCGCGCAAATAAAAACCCTAAAACTCTTTGAAACAATTGCACAAAAAAATGTAAATATGAACGTACAATGAACGAGGTTTTCTAATATCTGCGCCTAAAATAACCTTGAACAGGTTAACGTGTCATTAAAATTAGTCATTCATATATAATTAGTAGTACTCGTGGAATTTCCACATTTTAGATGTTTTCTTTTTATTTTGATATATAAATTTACAAATATTGTTTCTTTACGCTAATAAATAATTTATGATAAGCTCAACAACACATGGAGGTTATTAAAAAATTAGTATTAAGTTAACTTATATCATTAGTAAGAATACAATAAATATTGAACATATCTTATGTATTTTTAATACACAATAAAAAAAATCGTTTTTTGTATACAACTTAAGTAAAGGAGAAAGATATACATAAAAAGAAAAAAAAACTTTGCTCCTTTTCTTTCAGACGTGTAGTATGTTCTTTTTCTTCCACCACAATAAAAACAGAATGGTTTATTATTTCGCTAAGGTGATGACAGGGCATTACACCCGAACACATAATATCTATTGATAGAATAAGACATGAGCGCATGTGTTGTGCTGTCATCACCTCAGAAAAATAATGAACCATTCCGTTTTGATAGAGAGGAAGAAAGAGAAAAAGAACACGTTCCACGTCTGAGAGAGGAACAAAGCAAATGTTTAATGGCATATCAACCTTCGTGGGTTATTTAATACTAACTCCACCCTTGTGTAAGAACAGTAGCGGTATTGCTAGTGGTATTGCTATATATATATATATATATATATATATATATATATATATATATATATATAAATTAAAAGAAAAAAGTCAATCCTTTGGTGTCATTATAAATTTATTTCAGGTCTATGATGACCCTCTTCAGAAGTTCAACGAAGATGTACATCTTCTTTTTTTAAGTAGAGGAATTATATTGTAAATTGAATTACCATGTCCCGAAAATCCGGCAATTCAGGTTAATTGGCCGCACATTTAACATGACTCGTTAATTTCGCATCACTTGTGTGTGATGTGGATCGGTAGCTCAGTGGTAGAGTTTCGGCACTGCATTCTGTAGTCGCTGGTTTGATCTCCAGCAAGGGTATACACTACTGATGAAACCTAATAAAATCGAAATAGCTGTCCAGTGGTTCCGTACGTCGCTCGCAGTTGTTTGCCGGATTTTCTGGTCATGGCAATTCAACTAACAATTGAATAAAGATATTGTTAAGTATTTGAATATCATTTGGGCGTATTTATATTATTTCCAGTGAGAAGGGAATACATTTTTTTAAATAAAAATAACTTTTTTCATATTTCTAATTAAAAAAATTTCAACGGTGGAAATATCATTATATATTATTATCAGATATAATGTTTATACATTCCTCTTAAAAAGCCGCTATTCCTAGTATAATTACGCATGCAGGTAATTAGTTTAGTAATAAGTTGTTTTCAAGCTATATTTATTGGTCGATTACGGGAAGGTGGAAAAGGAAAGATATATATGATAAAGAGATTTGAGGCAGTGGGAGAGAGAAAGACTATAAGGGAGAAGCAAATGGGAGGAGGAACTGGAGTTTTCCCAAGTCTTGGTCGGGATAACAGCGGACGCCCTGGTTAAAAATAGAATATCAGCAGCAAATCGCCCGGTGGTCTGTGATTGTCTGAAAGAACCACAATCGGAGAGGCCGTTAGAGGGGACGCGGGATAGAAAACAGGAAAATAAAGTCAATTAGAGACGAAACACGACGATATGAAGACGGCAGAAAATTACTGCACCCATTTTAGATGAGCTCTGTGAAGGGGTCCTACACCCCCTGCGAAGCCGTGAAGACAGAAACAGCGAGCAAGTACGAACGAGACCTGCATCAGAAAACGAGAAAGATAATCAAGGTTTGTGTCTGATCTCTCTCTCTCTCCTTACGACGTTTTATGTCTGTTTAGCAAGAGCAATGGATTCATTTTTTCGTACTCTGTTTCTCTCTTCTTGACGACTACTAATAAGTGTAATAGCGAATAAACGTCTGTATTAGCGAACCAAGATGGTGTTTTGTATGTTCGTCACTTTTTCTCACGGCAAGGTTACAACAGGGATCCGACTGAAACTTAAGGTGTTGTGCTACACTCATAGACTCGTTAGAAACGTGGTGGTACAAAGGTCTATGTAGTGCTGTAGCGCAACAAGGGTCTACTGAGAACTGTGGTGGTGCAAGCATCTATTTGGTGTGTAGTGTTACATATATCTATATATATATAAAGAGAAAGAGAGGGAGAGAAGAAGCGATGATGTTATACATCGGATGAGTATCTTGTTACAATGGAAAGGAAGAAAGAAATAGAAGCAAAAAGAAAAGAGTTGAGAGAGGAGGGATTAGGATAGAGAGATAGAACGAGAAAGAAAGAAAAGGAGAGAGAGAGAGAGAGAGAGAGAGAGAGAGAGAAAGAGATAGAAAAAGAAAGAAAAGGGAAGCGATAATGTTATACATAAGATGAGTATTTTGTTTCTATTCAGTCGAATGGAAGAGAAGGGATAAAGAAAAACAGATAGAGAGAGGAAGAAATTGGATAGAGAGAGAGGGGGGAATCCATATTATACATCAGACGCTTACTGTCTCTTTTAATGGAATAGAATGAAAGGAATAAAATGGAGGGAAAAAAGGATTGGAAGATAGAGAAAGAAAGAAAGAAATGAGGTAGATATAAAGCTCAACAGTTCAATCGATAAAGAGAGAGAGAGAGAGAGAGAGGGGAGAAGAAAGAGAGAGAGAGAGAGAGAGAGAGAGAGAGAGAGAGGTGAATAAAGCAAAGAAATGAAGAGTTCTTTCGTTGGTAATATTGTAATAAGTAAAGGGAATATAGTTTTAGTTTTTATTATCCCCGCCCAACTTTGATTAGGTTGCTTACAAAAACTGACTTTTATAAAAAGTTGAATTTCTACGGATACTGTGCGTAAAAATACAACCAAATAAATAAATGAATAAATAATAGTAATAATAATAATAATAAATCCGTTTGTAGTCGATAGAATATCATTCTCCAAACTCATGGGAAAGCAAATTAACAAGTCTATTTATATATGTTATTGAATATATTTCTGATTTTTTTTCACGGATAATAACTAATATATATATATATAGTAAGCAGGCGATCGCAGTCGAGGGCCAACTAAAGGCTCCCTCTTCAATAACTATTACACCAAGGTATAGGGGAAGACTATACTTCTTTCCCTGGACAGCTCCACTTACCCTTGATCCGGACCTTATAATGTTGAATCTTAAACAAGGAGACATCAATACCATTTTTTGAGTCTTTGGTATGACACGACTTTGGATTGAACCCTCCCCTCCCAGACCATTGGCGAAGATTCTAATCCCTATGCCAATGGGCCGGTTATATATATATGTATAAATGCATATTATCGGATGGTAAGGCTACAGTTCTGGAGATCTAGAAAGTGTGGAGTATCCCTTTATGGCTATTACTCCCAGTTTCACTCTGACCAAGAGTAGTAGTACCTGTTAGGGTCATATTTATGAGTCAAACCGAACGATTTAAAATCATTTTCATTCGATAGGACTGAATGCAAAAGAAAGACAAAAAAAAACAAAAAAAAAACAAAAAAAAACAAAAATAAAACAAAAACAAGATAAAAGAAAAGCTGTTAAGAAATACATGATATACTTGATAAATGATATCATATAACTTTGTGCAAATAACTTTTGAAAAACAACACAAAAATGTAAATATGAATATAATTTCATGACTTCAAGACTTAGAATAACCCTAGACAGGTTGATATACAATCAATCAATCAATCAATCAATCTTCTCCCTTTTTTCATTGTCATAATGGCACATTTTTCATTCCATTCCTATATCTTCGCTGTACATTCTAATTGTTTTCTTGCTCATTTTAATTCTGGTCAAATATCTCAAAATTATCCATATTGTTATCATTTCATTCCTTGCAAGTTTTACACATTATTATTATTATTATTATTATTATTATTATTATTATTCACTCATTAGAGCTTTTCACATCAGCGTTAGCCGATGGTTTTTCACTGGAGTCTCAGTGACAGCAAGTCTCCTCAAGTCTCCAGGACTCTTCTTAGTATTCTGGCCGTTCTCAATAATGCTGTCGTTTGGATGGTCTCCACTCGTCCGCCAACTTCCAAGTCCTTTAGTCCCTTTGGTAATCCTTTAGTTACTGTTCCAAACGCACCAATTACAATTGGTATAATTGTCACCTGCATGTTCCACAGTTTTTTCAATTCCCTAGCAAGGTCGAGGTTCTTATCCTTCTTTTCACATTCTTTCAGTTTTATTCTGTGGTCAGCCGGGACAGCAAAGTCGACTATTTTGCAAGTTCTCTTTTTTTGTTGATTATTATTAAGTCTGGTCTTCTGCACGGGATTAGGTGATCCGTTTGTATGTTAAAGTCCCATAGGAGTTTATGTGTGTCATTTTCTAGGACAGGTGCTGGGTTGTGCATATACCATATTATTATTATTATTAGTAGTAGTAGTAGTATTTTACTCCTTGTATGTTTTTCCACTAGCGTTCGCTGATGGTCTTTCATTGGTCTAAGTTATGTCAAGTCTCCTCTGTTCTCCGGGACTCTTATGTGTATTCTAGACGATCTTCCGTGGTCAGAATGGTCTCGATTCTTCCTCTGATTCCCAACCCCTCCAGTATTTTGGGGACCGTTCAATGTGCGCTAACTACAGTTGGGATCACCGTCACCTTTATGTTCCACAGCTTTGTCAGCTTTCTGGCAAGAGCCAAGTATTTGTTTATCTTCACATTTTTAAATTTTTTTTTCACTCAGTGGTCCTCAGGAACGGCAAAATCCATTGGCTGATTAGTTTTTTTTCTCTTGGTAATAAACACTATATCTAGTCTTCTGGTCGCGATTAAGTGATCTATTTCTAGCTGTAAGTCCCATGAAATTTTATGAGTCTCATTTTCTCAGTTTGTGCATATACAATTTGGTAGTATGGTTCCTACCATTCCATGCCTGCTATTGTATTCCTTTTGTACTAGTTAGTGGCATTCGCTTATGTGATTAGCCATTTCGGCTTTGTCACCACTAAACCTACACTTGCAACTCTGTTGATGTATTCGTTTTGATATAATTCGTTGTTTTGGCATTATTTTGTGCTGCTATTAAAAGAGATTCAGTTTCTTTCTTGAAGTTTTCCTTTCTTAACGCTGTCCAGGTCTCTCCGTGTACAATCTCGCCAGTTTGTCTCTATCCATACAGTTGATTTTCTTCTCATTTCTATTTACGAGATTTTTCTTTACTTTTTGTCCCTATGTTACCATTGCTGTTATCAGCTGCTGTAATTAGTTTTTCTATGGACTTTTTAATATATTTCTGGTGTATTGATATATCAACACAATCTTCAATATTAGTTTTTCCAGCTGCTTTTCTTGACGCACAGTGTATATTTGTATTATCTCTCGGGGTTAAGGCCTTCAGCATTCTGATCAATTTCCTTTTCTTTTGCTCCATTTGTCTGAGTTCCTCCCTTGTTCATTTTAAGAATAGTCGAGAGTATCTTACAAAAAGCAACTATCCAGGTTTTTATTTCTTTGAAGAGATTTCTACGGCAGAGTTTGGTTTCAAGAAGTTTTCTTGTTCTTTTGGTAATCTCTTTTAGCACTTTTCATTATCAGCATGGAATATTTTTCAATGCCAAATTCCATTCCTATATCCTGGTTGTATATTCTGATAGTTTATATAAGTTTCTTTTGTTCCTTTTCATTTTTTTTGGTAAATATCTTAATATCATCCATATATATTTGATGGTTTATCTTTTGCCGTGACTTTGTAAATTTGTAGCTTCATGTGCTTTTCCGAAGTATATAATTGAATGGCATCATTGCTATTACAAATAGTAGTGGTGGTAGTGAGTCTTCTTTGAATTTAACCTCTTCTGGAGTGTGTCACTTTGGCTTTTGTGATGAAGTTGTGGACTTTGTCGGATACTTATGTTTATAAATTTTATGTTTATAGGACTATATAGGCATTTTTACTGTCTCATTTTGCCGCCTCGTTTTTACATCCTTAAGGATGTGGTAATCTATATTTAGTTGGTCATCTGCTCCTCTTGTTTCCGAGAGGCATCCTTTCTGTTTTTCTGGAAATTGTCCGACGCATTCAATCAAGTAATATATTTCTCTTCTTATTTCCGTGGTTAGGATTTTCCACATCATAGGTAAACACGTTATCCTTTTTTAGGGTCTTTCTGAATCAGGTTAGCTTTCCTGTTTGACGACATCCGTTTGGTTATTCTTGGTTCTTTTAGGCATTTATTTCGTTGCTGACACAATATGTCGTGGATGGAAGTGAATTTTAAAAAACAGAATCCATGTATACCATCATGGCCTGGTGTTTTCTGATTTGGCATGTTCTCAAGTATTGCACTTACTGACTCCAGGTGTATGTCAACTTCCGTGTCTTTATTACAATCATTTTGCTTCTTGAGAGGTTTTCACATCAGCGTTAGCTGATGGTCTTTCGCCAGAGTTTGAGTGACAGCAAGTCTCCTCAAGTCTCCCGGACTCTTCTCAGTATTCTGGCCGATCTGTAGTTTAGATGGTCACCACACGTCCACTTATTTTCAAATCCTTCAGTCCTTGTACCAATCTTTTGGTGACTGTATCGAGAGCACCAATTACTATTGGCATAACCGCCACTTTCATGTTCCACAGTTTTTTCAATTCCCTAGTAAGGTCGAAGTACTTATCCTTCTTTTCGCTTTCTTTCAATTTTACTTTGTGATCCGCTGGGACAGCAGAGTCCACAATTCTGCAAATCCTCTTCTTTTGTTGATTAGTTTTATTATTATACTCATTTGAGACTTCTTCACATCAGCGTTAGCTGATGTTTTTCACTGGAGTTTAGGTGACAGTAAGTCTCCTCAAGTCTCTAGGACTCTTCTCTATTCTGGCCGTTCTCAACAATGCTGTAGTTTGTATGGTCTCCACTCGTCCTCTTAATTTTAAATCCTCCAGACCCTGTACCAGCCCTTTAGTGACCATACCGAGCGCGCTAATTACAATTGGTATCCTCGTCACTTTTATGTTCCATAGTTTTTTCAGTTCTCTAGCAAGGTTTAGGTACTTATCTGTCTTTTCGCTTTTCTTCAGCCGGAATGGAAAAGTCCACAATTCGGCATGTTCTCTTTATTATTATTATTTACTCATTAAAGTCTTTCACTGGAGATTGAGTGACAGCAAGTCTCCTCAAGGACTCTTCTCAGTATTCTGGCCGTTCTCAGTAATGCTGTCATTTGGATAGTCTCTACCCGTCCGCCGACTTCCTAGTCCTCCAAGCCTTTAATAATCCTTTAGTTATTGTGCCAAATGCACCAATCACAAGTGGTACAATCGTCACTTTCATGTTCCACAGCTTTTTCAATTTTCTAGCAAGGTCGAGGTACTTATCCTTCTTTTCACATTCTTTCAGTTTTATTCTGTGGTCAGGCGGGACAGCAAAGTCGACAATTTTGCAAATTCTATTATTATTATTATTATTATTCCTTTCGAATTTTTCAAACCAGCGTTACTGATGATCTTTCACTGGAGTCTAAGTGACAGCAAGTCTCCTCTAGTCTCCAGGACTCTTCTCTGTATTCTGACCGGTCATAGCAATGCTGTAGTTTGGATGGTCTCGGCTCGTCCTCCGATTTCTTTAACTATTCTAGCCCTCTCACCAAGCCTTTGGGGATCGTTCCGTGTGCACCAAATATAACTAGTATCACCGTCACTTTTATGTTTCGTAACTTTTTTTTAGTTTTCTGGCAAGGAGTAAGTATTTGTTTATCTTTTCACTTTCTCTTATTTTCGCTTTGTGTTGGGCTGGAACGGCAAAATCCACAATGCGATTCTTTTTTTTTTTTTTTTTCATTTTTAATTTTACTTTCGGTTTCTTACAATACTTCACCGAGTCTTTACCCAAGACCTAGCACGAGGGAAGGTTGTGATTATATGTAATCCATGTATTAAAGTTTTTTGCTGCTTCTTTTAGGTGATATTTTTCTGTTAAATTGATTGTATTCTCCTTATGAGATGAGTAGTTCTGCAAAGTAGCAATTTTTTTTTTGTATTTAATCTAGGCTGGAACTGCTAGTTATCTAGTTAATGTGTTTATTAGTCTCTTTGTTGATCATACCCTGAGGTCCCACTACAACTGGGACGGTGGTAGTTTTAAGGTGCCACATTTTTTTCCATTTCTATTTCCAGCTCTTTGTATTTACTTATTTTATTGTATTATCTATTGGTCCTTATATATCAATTAGAAGACATGTTTTTCTTTTATAGTCCTTACCGCCATATCTGGTTTATTACTCTGTATTTTTCGGACCGTTTGGATAGCAACTTCCCAGAGAATGAAGCAAATGGAGAGTAGCTCTATTTGCTTTTGTTATTGGTTCTGGTTGGTGTTTATACCAATTTTCCCATACCAGTATTCCACAGTATTTACATATTTTCTAATGAATATAATGTTCTATTTTATCAAGCCTTTCTTTATATTCTGTCGGTGTTAGGGTAGGGTATGTAGACACTAAGTGGTAAATTGACTCAGTTTTTTGTTCGTACAATCTACATATTGGGTTTGATTCGTTATTTTTTTAATGTTTGCCAAATAGTTTCTTGTTGATAGGCTCTGGTCTTGTACTGCTGGTGCTGATGCTGCTATTATTATTACTCTTTTGAGATTTTCCCACATCAGCATTAACTGATGGCTTTTTATAGGAGTCTCCAGGACTCTCCTCAGTATTCTGGTCGATATTAATAATGCTGTAGTTTAGATGGTCTCCACTTGTCCTTTGATTTTCAAGTCTCTATTTACTTTTATCAGTCCTTTGGGGATTGTTCCAAGTGCACCAATTACAATTAGTATCACCGTCACTTTCATGTTCCATAGTTTTTTTTAGCTTTCCTGCAAGGTCGAGATATTTATCTGTCTTTTCGCTTTCTTTTAATTTTACACTGTGATCTGCAGGGACAGAAACGTTTACTATTTGGCAGGTTCTATTTTTTTGTTGACTATCACTAGGTCTGATCGTCGGTCTGAGATTAGGTAATCCGTTGTATCTCAAAATCCCAGAGAAGTTTATATATTATCATTCACCGGGACGGATTCTTGGTTGTGCATATACCTCTTGTTTTTGTGGTATAATTTCAATTTCTTGCACAATTTCCACTGGATCACCTTACCCACTCAATCGTGTCTAGTCTTTTTTTGCGGTAATTTACAGCATTCGCTTATTATGCAACTGATTGTTTCGTCTCAATCACTACACAACCTACGTTAGCCATTTTGTTGCGTGTTATCTTATTACTCCTTGCAAGTTTTTCACACCAGCGTTAACTGGAGTCTGAGTGACAAGAAAAAAAAAATATCTAAAATACTATTAAAATACCCTTTGTTGTGCTTTTAAACGAAACTTGCGCAAGAGAACGGCTGCTGGACACACAGACACATATAGAGAGAGGGAGGGAGGGAGTTAGGTTGGGAGTTAAGGTTATCGATCTCGATGTATGAGAGCGTAACAATTTAGTTAAAGATGTGACTACAGTCACAAAGGAATTGTTTATAGTGGCGAATTCAGTTTTTCCTTCTCCTTGACTGGTTGAATTATTGACTTACCAAAGCCAAAGAAGCCAGTTTATCGTACTATTTACCATAGTTGAAGAAAGAAGAGGTAGATTCATGCCTTTCCGAAGGGCATTAATGCGAAGTGAAACGCAAATAGTCTAATCCTCAATTTCTATATGTAACAACCGTTGGGCCACCTACTTTCCCTATACACACAAACATATATAGATATATATATATATTTACCAACCCCTCTGCTCGGGCATGATATGACACAAGATCAATTTTAAGCGGAGTTTAACAGGTTTGAATCCAGAGTTTTCGTTCTCCTAGAGTAGTTGCCATGTCAAGGCTGAAGAATCTAGTCTGCCCTACTATTTACCCATAGCAGGGGGAGAATAATAGGTTCTTCAGCCTTGGTGAGGCAACTAGTCTAGGAGAAGGAAAACTATGAATTCAAACCTGTTAAACTCCGATTAAAAATTGACCTTGTGTCATATCCTGCCCGAGCAGAGGGGTTGGGTAAATAGGATTAATCGTTTCATTTCTGTCTCCAAATAACCTACACTTGCTTTTCTGTTGCATATTATCAATTTTCGCTGTTAGTGCTTACGGCATTATTTTTGAAGAGATTCAATTTCTTTCTTGAAGTTTTCCTTTCTTAGCCAATGTCCAGGTCTCTACTTGAGCAATATTTCCAGTTTGTCTCTTGAAGTATCCATACAGTTGTTCGTATTCTTGTTTTCAGTTTTTGTTGTTTTTCTGTTTATCTTAATGCTGTCATTGCTATTACTAGCAGCTCTAATTAGTTTTTCTTTGTTTTTTTTTTTTGTGCATTCCTCGAGACCTTTTATTGATGCATCGATGCATTTCTCAATGTTTGCTAATTTTCGTCTTCCTTCTTTACTTGACACATAGAGTATATCTATATTATCTCTCGAGTTAAAGTCTTCAGCATTGTGATCTATTTCCTTGTCTTTTGCTCCATTTATCTAAGTTCCTCCCTTGTTCATTTTAAGAATAGTCGAGAGTATCTTACAAAAAGGAACTACCCAGGTTTTTGTTCCTTTGAAGAGATTTCTGCGGCAGAGTTTGGTTTCGAGAAGTTTTCTTGTTCTTTTGGCAATCTCTTTTCTGACTTTTTCTTTCATCTCCGTTTGTTTGATGGTATCCGCTTCCAATATTCTCAAGTATTTGAAATTTTCTTTTTCTTCAAACGTTCTAGTACTTTTCTGATTTGGCAGTTCTTTTCCTTCAGCTATTTTTCTTTTCTCGCTTTTCATTATCAGTATGGAATATTTTTCAATACCAAATTCCATTCCTATATTCTGGCAATATATTCTTATGGGAACTCAACTGATTGCCATACAAAAAAGTGTTAATTTTGGTGCAAAAAATATCTCCAAAAGCTGTAAATTTGTTTGTGTATTTTTGCATTTATCGACCAATCGGTACATTTACGCTAGTTTTTAAATTTCGAGATATTTCGCAGACGACAATATTTGCCTTGTTACGAAAAATTTGAGGGATCAAAACCCAAAATAATTTAAGAAATCTTTTCCCTCTATGAATATCAAAAATACAATTTTTAGCCAATTAGATTCATAGATAAGTCATCAACTTTTTAAAAATCTAATTTCGAGTTTATGTAAATTGTATTAATAAGTGAAGAAATGAATATTTCTTCAATAATTATGGAATTATTACTCACTCAAACACCTTTCAGTTTAATTCTTTTCAGTGAAAATTCTACATTCTTTTCTTTTAAGAATGCATTTGTTTCAACTTCATTTAATTTTTCTGAAACTTGTTAAAATTTTTATTGCGTTAAAAAATTTCTTCTGTCCCCAGTTGATAAAATTGGCATCTGTCGTTTGTAAATTAAGGCATGAATAGTGGGTAAAGTGTTTGCCAATGGTCCGGGAGACCTGGGTTCAATCCTATGTCGCGTCATACCAAAGACTCAAAAATAGTACTTGATACCTCCTTGCTTAACACTCAGCAATATAAAGTACGTATCAAGGGTAAAGTGGAGCAATCCAGGGAAAGGAGTAGCGTCCTCCTCTACACCTCGGTGTAGTAGCTATTAAAAAGGGAGCCTCGACAACCGTCAGCCAACTTTACTTAATCACTTTATATCTAATGACGCTCTCATACAAATAGGTTTTACACATACAAAATTTATCAACTCTGACTTAAACCACACAAATTACTACATTGAAAGTATCATAGTTTTTTATAACGTAAATCTCGGCTCTCACTAATATTGTCTTTTCTTACAAGAAGTCTAAAGAAATAAAAATTTATAAATTTGTAGATCAGGATTTTATTTAATCATGTACTTCTTTTCCCGATATAGTTTTGTATCAGGGTCTTTAGTCATTGTTATTATTATTTTACTCCTTTTGAGTTTTTCACAACATAGTTAGCAGATGGGCTTTTATTGGAGTATGAGTGACAGCAAATCTTCTCAGGTCTCCAGCACTCTTCTCAGTATTCTGGTCGATCTTTATAATGCTTTTTTTTGAATGGTCTCGATTCTTCCTCTGATTTCTATTTGTTTGAAACCATTTTTCAAACATTTGGGGAACCTTTAAAGTTCACCATCTACTATTGGCACCACAGTCACCTGCATGTTCCACAACTTTTTTCTAGTTCTCTGGTAAGGTTCAACAATTTGTAATTTTTTTCACTTACTTTTATTTTTACTCTGTGGTCCGCTGGAATGGCAAAATCCACTAGACGACAAGTCTTTTTTTTTGTTAATTAACACGAGGTCTAGTCTTCTGGTCGAGATTAGGTGAATTGTTTTTATTTTGAAAACTCAGAGAATTTTTTTCGTCTCATTCTCTAAGACAGATTCTAGTTTGTACATATAAAATTTGGTATTATGGTCAAATTTCAATTTTTTGCACAATTCTCATTGGAAACCCACCAAAAATAACGCATGAACCAATCACCAGAATAATTAGCAAACAATTAGACATTAAACTTGGACCGTTCACACAAGAAGAACTCGACTCGGTTCTCAGAAAAATTAAAAACAGGAAAGCTGCAGGGCTGGACTAAATTCCCCCGGAAGTATGGAAGACCAGACAATTCGACGACATACTGCTCCGACACTGCAACGCAGTATACAATCAAAATCCGATAGATAGATGGATGAAGGGATGCATACTCCCCTTCCCTAAAAAGGGGGACCTCGGATTAGCCAAAAACTACCGAGGCATAACATTTACATCCATAGCTGCCAAAATCTACAATGCCCTACTACGAAACCGAATAGAACCCAAAATCGACAACATACTTAGAAAAAACCAAAATGGCTTCCGAAGAAATAGATCTACGACCTCACAAATATTAACCATCCGCAGAATCCTTGAAGGTGTACGGGCAAAGAACCTACAAGCGACATTAATATTTGTCGACTTTACCAAGGCTTTCGACTCCATTCACAGAGGAAAGATGGAACAAATCCTACTAGCGTACGGCATACCTAAAGAAACCGTAGCGGCAATAACGATTCTCTATAGAAACACTAAAGTAAAAGTACGATCACCAGATGGAGACACAGAATACTTCGACATTGTAGCAGGAGTACTACAAGGGGACACGCTGGCTCCGTACCTCTTTATCATTTGTCTAGACTACGTACTTAGAACATCGATTGACAAAATCAAAGAGAATGGCTTCGAACTGACGAAGAAAAGAAGCAGAAGATACCCCGCAACAACAATTACCGACGCCGACTACGCCGATGACATAGCGATACTGGCAAATACACCTGACCAAGCCGAAACACTTCTGCATAGTTTGGAACGAGCAGCAGCAAGCATAGGCCTCCATGTTAATGCACACAAAACGGAATATATGTGCTATAACCAAACGGGTGACATCTCCACTCTAAAAGGAACCCCTCTTAAACTAGTAGACAAATTCACGTACCTAGGAAGCAGCGTCGAATCAACCGAAAAGGACATCGAAACGAGGTTAACGAAAGCATGGACAGCTATCAATAGGCTATCGACTATATGGAAATCAGACCTAACCGATAAAATGAAACGCAGTTTCTTCCAGGCAGCGGTCACATCGATACTGCTATATGGATGCACTACATGGACGCTAACAAAACGGCTGGAGAAGAAACTAGATGGCAATTACACAAGAATGCTGCGTGCAATCCTGAACAAGTCCTGGCAGCAACACCCCACAAGACACCAACTGTACGGCCACCTGCCCCCTATCACGAAAACTATTCAAGTTAGGCGAACCAGACATGCAGGACATTGCTGGAGAAGCAGAGATGAACTCATAAGAGATGTACTCTTGTGGATCCCCACACATGGCCGCGCAAAAGCAGGACGACCAGCACGAACGTACATTCAGCAGCTATGTGAGGATACAGGTTGTTGTCCTGAAGACCTGCCTAGGACGATGAACGATAGGGAGGAGTGGCGAGAGAGGTTCAGGGATATCCGTGCTGCCAGCACGATATGATGATGATGATGATGATGACGACGTTGTTTTATGCTGCTATTTGAAGAGATTTAATTACTCTCTTGAGATTTCCCTTTTGTAGTCATGTCTACGTCATCTCGGAGGCAATCTAACCAGTTTGTTGCTTGAAATATCCATACAGTTGTTTTTCCTAATTCTCCTTCCAAGTTTTTGCTGTTTTTAAAAAAATCTGTACTTACGTTACTACTGCGACAATTGGCCGCTGTAATTAATCTTTCTTTGCTCTTCTTAATATACTCTTCGAGTCCTTGTATTGATGCATCTACATAATCTTCAATGCTACCGATTCCTATTCCCACTTCATTTTCTGACGCATACAGTCTGTCTATGATATCTCCCGGATGTAATGCCTTGTGTATAGTTAACAATTTCCTTTTCCTTTGGTCCATTTGTCTGTGTTCTTTCCTTGTCTATTTTAAGAATGGTCAAGAGTACCTAACGAGTGGGACTGCCCAAGTATTTATTCCTTTGATGAGATTTCTCCAGCATAATTTGGTTTCTAGAAGTTTTTGTTCTTCTGAAGTATTCTTTCCTTATTTTTTCTTTCATCTTTGCATGTTTGCTGATATCCACTTCCAATATTTGCAAGTACTTGCAATTTTCCTCCTCTCCAAACGTCCTAATGCATTCTTGATTTGGTAGTTCTATTCTTTCCGCTGATTCTCTTCCACATTTCATTATCACAGCAAGTGTCTCTGGAAGATGCCTCTTTGGATTTTTACGTCGGCTATGGTTTGACCTCCCACCATCAATTTCACCCTAGTTTTCCGTGGCATTCGTAATGAAATTTATGATTTTGGTGGATATTTTGTACATTTTCAAACACTCTATTATCCATGTTTGTGGGACCATATCATAGGCCTTCTTGCCACACCTATATTTTTTCTGCTTTGTTTTCGCTTCTTTGGGGTGCGTTGTTCTATATATATATATATAGTAGGTCATTTGTTCTCATTCGGCTTCCTTAATGTTATTGCGAAAATAGTACACAGCATATAAACGAGTAACAGATTTCTTCTTTTTTTATCTCTGCGCTCAGGATTTTAAACATAATAGGTAAGCTCGTTATAGGTCTATAGTTGATGTGGATGATCCCTTTTTTTGGAGGCACTTCTGGATTAGGGTAGTTTTCCCGTTCGTCCCATTAAGACTCAACTATTTTTGACCAAATTTCAACCAGATTTGCTGGAATTCTTTGGATTCTCCCTCAAGTTTTGAAACTCAATTTGCCTAATATTTTTTAAGTGTTACTTCTCAAGATGAAATTACCTTCTATGCCAATAAAATGTTAAATTATCGTCATGACTTGCAATTAGACCTCTGAAATTCAAAGAGAAAAGTTCCTAAGGACGATTTCTTTAATAAAATCACAGCTAGTCGTTTTGGCCGATACGGTCTTCGGTATTTTTAGTCGAACTTTTATATAATATATAAAAATTTTAACTTGTAAATGTTAAAAATACAAATTCAAAAGAATTATCAACTTTTAAAATCATAATTTCTAGTTGTACTATATTTTACTTTATTTTTGTTACGAAAGAATTTCTGGATTGCACCTGATATATTTGTTCTTCTTTGACAAAAAACATTGTTTCTTTAAATACTATTTTTGGTTTGGTGTCTTTGTTTAAAGGCATATCAACATTTGTGGGCTATTTAATGCCATAATTTCTTCGTAGAAGAACAGTATTGGTACTATTTAGCCAATTACTTTCCCAGGTGTATTAGTCTGAAAGTGAATGCAATTGCTCGACTGGAGTTCGAACTCGCTTACTTCCACACTTCAGTCTTGCACTTTAGCATTTGCGCCATGAGAACTTCTATTTTGCACTGGAATATTTTGATGACGTAAAAAATTATTCGCTCCATTAACATATATCACGCTGATGATTGAAAACACACGAAACATTGAGTAGCAGCCAGTCTCTTATTGAGAACACCTTTTACGGTTTTGGGTTTTAAAGCAGCTCTATTTTATTTACAAATTGTATCATCTGGGTTTTTCAAACCGCCAGGATTATATATATATATATAGCTTGTCTATTGGTATAATGATTAGAGTGTTCGCCAATGGCTGGGGGGGGGCGTTTAATCCCAGGTTGAGTCCTATCAAAGACTCAGAAATGGTACTTGATATCTTCTTGCTTAACACTGGGCATTATAAAGTAGGGATCAAGGGTGAATGGGGCAATCCAGGAAAAGATTAGCGCCCTCCCATACACCTCGGTATGGTACGTATTGAAAAGAAAGCCTTCTGGTCACCCTCGACTACGGTCGGCTAACTTATATATATATATACAATGTATATAAGAAAAGTTTTTGAATAAAAAGTACTCGATGCTCTGAAAGAGTAGTTGTAAAGCCTCAGGAAATATTATGATTACAGACACTAGGGGACAGGTACTTGTATTATATGGTGTGCTCAATCATCAGACGAAAATATGAATCAATATAGCGTGAGGTATAAGATGTTAGTCCAAGTGAAAAAATAAAATTACATATAATTTAGTGCAGTCTAAATAAATGAGAATAGATTATGAATATATATGGCAAATAAGAGATGAAACATGTAAATCTCCCATAATAAATTGAGATACTATGGAAAAAGCACAAATGGGATGTCTTTGGTATGACATTAAACTGCATCTAATATAGAAGCTTCAATTCCATTAGTGTGAAGTAACCCTTTATTGCCATTACTATTCGGCTCACTTTGATCCTCTTTGGGTTTCATCTAAAAAAAGAAAAAAAAAAAAAAAAAAAGAAAAAAAAAAGAAAAGCAAAAAAGGAACAACCTTCCAGCCCCTCCCAAAACACCAAAAACAAAAAACAAAAACAAAATCTTCTATAGAAACAACTACACAAAAAATCTAAATATGAACATACCATGAACGCGATTCCCTAACCTTTTTACATAAAATAACCCTAAACTGGTTTACATGCCATTAATTATATATACGCTCCTGCATGGGGGTTGAGCACTCTGGTGAAGGAATTTACGGCTGCCACTAGCATAATGCAATCCGGTAAGGTATAAAATGTAAACAAATGAAAGCAACTACATAATGCCTTATAATTCCCGAGCTGACGTGGTTCGCTTGTTGGCTGAGCGGTATGATACTAAGTCTAACATGAAGTTGACGAGGTTTCGACCCCAGTTTAAAGCGTCTTACATGTCTAGGCACACTGAAGAGTTGTGATACAACGAAACAGTCTTTCTGTGGATGATAATATATACATATACATATACGAGGATCATTAAATAAGTTTCCAGACTTTTTTCGTATGGGTACTTTTATTGATAGTACACACATGAAACTCTAGTCCCCTTCGAAGTAATCTCCTCCGGCTGCAATGCACTTGTTGTACCGTTCCAACAACTTCTGGAAGGCCCAATGGAAGTCCTCTTGTGTCAGCGTGTCAATGACCTTCGTCACAGTTTCTTTCATCTCCTCAGTTGTCTCATAACGACAGCCTCTGAGTTTAGGGAATAAGCAAAAATTACAGGGAGCAAGGTCTGGACTATAGGGAGGGTGGGGGAACTGTCTTGATGCCCATCTTGGTCAAATAGTCTGTGACAAGGATGGAGTTGTGGACTGGTGTATAGTTCTGGTGGAAATGCCACTGACCCGATTTGAAGAGTGCTGGCCTCTTCCGATGGAATCTCTTGCTGAACTCCCTTAAAACTTCAACATAGTTACCCTAACCCTAACTTTAACCCTTTTGGCCAATCAACTCTGGTGTATTGACTTCCTTACTCCCCCCACACCTCTCATCATCCCTCACAGACTCCCTGCCTTCCTTGAATCTCTTATGCCACTCAAAAACTGATGCTCAATTAATGCAAGATGATCGAAAAGCAGTCTAAAGCAGTCCATACGTTTCTGTGGCATTTTTTCCAACTTTAAAACAGAATTTTATTGCTTATCGTTCTTCTAAAGTGTCAGATTGCATTTTTGAAATTCACCAGCTGTGACAGTAGGGTGTATTCCAAATTTGTCTGTAACTGTTCATTTATACCTGAAATCCTAAAAATTGGTCAGTCATCTCATAAGATGTATAGCAATAACATACTGAATTTTCAAGAGTCTACGACAATTGTAAATGCCCATACGAAAAAAGGCTGGAAACTTATCGTATGCACCTCGTACATATATATATATATATATATATATATATATAAGTAAAGTTGGTGACTGAAGTCGAGGGCTACCCGAAGGATCCCTTTACATTAGCTACTACACCGAGGGGAAAGGTAGGTCGTTATTCCTTTCCCTGGATTGCTTCACTTTACCCTTGATCCTACTTTATAATGCTGAGTGTTAAGCAAGGAGGCATTAAGTACCATATTTGAGTCTTTGGTATGACTCGATCAAGGATTGAACATCTGGTCTCTCGGGGTCGTTCTTTTTTATTGAGAGAACTTTTTCAAGTCTAACGTAAAGTTGGGCGAGTTTCAATCGCAGTTTGAAACGTCCTACATGTCTAGCCACACTGAAGAGTTGTAATACAACGAAACACTCTGTCTGTTGATGACTATATATATATATATATATATATATATATATATATATATATATATATATATATATATATTAAGGTATTCCTGTCGAATACGAATAATTTTCAAATAGATCTATTTGACATATAGATGGAACCCTAACAGGTTCTACCATTCTGTGGTAGGTTGGACCTGTGAGTGATAGCAATGAAGGGGTATTCTTAACTATCCAGGCCTCCAGAATTAAAACATCACCCTCAGATGCAGTTTCGTGTCATACTCGATAAAAATGTTCTCTAATTTTCCGCTTATGTAGAAAGAAATATAGAGAGAAATGAATTAATTACATTCACCATCTAGTCATCTCCTTTATTTCTCGGTCCCTTTTGATGTTTGGGAGAAAGAGGGAAACCTAGAGAAATGTGGCGGATGGTAGTATTGTAGCTAGTTGAAGACGTAAATTTGGAATTTAACATATTAAAAAACAAATTACAGAAACTTGCTTTTATCTCGATAGTTATCATTTTTTTGTACATTAAATTTTCTTTTCTTTTATTAGTGGGTTGTTATGGATAGGTACATTTTTTTTTTCAATTTAAAAAAAAAAAATTCTGTATCTCAGAGTTTTCAAAATAACTTTTTACTAGATTCTGATCCTAGCCTGGAAGAGATGTTCCTATTCTAGAGCACAGATACTACAATCTGATCCCAAGAAGAAATACCGACCCATACACACAGATTCTGAAACATTTTTGACGAAATATACTTTAGGCTGAATGAAGTATTTAAAAGGTAGTCAAATCTAAATCTACGGTGAATTCATCAATTTCTATCTGGCACAAGGCAAAATTCATAGAGCGCTTCGTGTAAATATAGCTACTTAGTAGGTTTTTATAAATAAAACACGCGAATAATTGTGTTTGGGAA
Organism: Sepioteuthis lessoniana; assembly: GCA_963585895.1. Taxonomy (NCBI): domain Eukaryota; kingdom Metazoa; phylum Mollusca; class Cephalopoda; order Myopsida; family Loliginidae; genus Sepioteuthis; species Sepioteuthis lessoniana. The sequence goes on from OY757939.1 coordinate 32,214,659, forward strand.
ATTGTATGAAAGGCGAGCGAAGTGAAAACTGGAAACATTTCTAATGTGTTGAATTTATTTGAGAATTGAGGACTTTAAAAATTTGCAGATAAGATAAAGTTTTTAGTAATAAGTGAATTAATCTAAAATAAAAAAAAAAAATTTAAATTATCGGCAGTTAAGAATACTTCAAGTTTCCATTGTAATGTTTGTTGTCAATCGGCTTCGGTTTTAATATTCGGATAAAAAACTAAACCACTAGTTTGGAAGGAGAGAGAGAGAGAGAGAGAGAGAGAGAGAGAGAGAGAGAGAGAGAGAGGAGAGAGAGAGAGAGAGAGTGTGTGTGTGTGAGTGTGTGTGTGAGTATGTGTGTGTGTGTGTGTGAGTGAGTGAGAGAGAGAGAGAGAGAGAGAGAGAGAGAGAGAGAGAGAGATGGTGGCGTTTCGGAAATGGTGGGGGAGGGAAAATTTTAAAAAATTCAATGCTATCTTTCTTTGTCTTTTTTTTCCAATTCTATCTAACATCTTTTCCAATGCGATGACAACTCGTTTTCTGTTGGTTCCTGAAAACTAACCACAGATTTGACACAAACGTAATTACTGTATTAAAACGAATTGGTTAGATGACTTTCCACTTATGGCGCGCTTGCGCGCACACACTCACGCACACACACACACACACACACACACACACACACACACACACAGACACACACACAAGATGCCAGAGTCCGCCGAAGGTCCCCCAACTGCTCTTCCTTTTTCCTTTTCTTTCTCTCTCTCTTTCCTCTACCCTTGCTGTGTGTAGCCATCTCTTCTACCCCCCCTCCGTCATTCATCCCCATCCTTCACACGTTCGCATGCATACACACATAGACAGTCCACCAATTTTCTGCTACTTGGAATGGGCAAGTGCGTGTTTGTCAAATTATTTGAGAGCTACGCAAAGAGAAGAAGGAAGGGAGAGTGTGATAACGCCGAAGCTTAGAGAGAGAGAGAGAGAGAGAGAGAGAGAGAGAGAGAGAGAGAGAGAGAGATGGGGGTTGTCTGATGCATATATGAGGGAGGGGTGATTGCTGAAGAGATAAATCTGATGAGAGAAAGACTATGGAAGGAGAGGAGCGGATGTCGTTGAGGTGCGTGAGTATATACAACGGGAATACACAACATCAGTAGTCAGTCATTTCTGAAAGATATTTTGACCAGGATGTCTGCTTCAGCCGAGAGACTCTACCCTCGTATTATTCTTACAAGCAGTATAACTAACCAGGCACTAGCAGTGGTCTTTTTAGTAATTTTACACATAGCGGTAAGTCTTACTGTTTTTTTCATTTTTAAGTTATTAAAAAAAGAATCAAAATTTTGAAAAAATATTAAACTAAATTATCTAGTTTTAGTTTAAATCTGAGAGATGATGCTCAGCTGGCTTTATTTATTCATTATTTATTTATTTCTTCAGATAGCCGTTTATTTATTTATTTATTTTATCTATTCTCTTTCGTTCTATCACTTGGATGCGCGTTGGAGCAGGCACTCTAGGTCTTTGTTGTATTGCAGGAGCTTAGCATTGAGAAATGTTTCCCACAATTTTTCCCTTGCTTTGCGCACAGTAAATAAATAAATAAAATAAATAAATAAAATAAAATAAAATAAGAAAAAATAAACAGCAGTAGGCAGCACATTGGCATAAACATTCATTGTATACACACATTATAAATTGTTTTTGGCATGGCAACTTCTTACTTTCCATTGGTCCGGTGTTTATTGTCTCCAAGCAAACGCGAATAATCCGTGTCATATGACAGAAAAAGGGACCCTTTTCTTTTACGAATTTATAAAACAAAGCCCTATTCAATAATAATAATAATAATAATAATAATAATAATAATAATAATGGTTATCAGTTGGTTTTTATTTCAACTAGAACTTCATGAAGGAAGAAGAGAGTCAATTCTAAGAAGAATTCAAACTTGGGTTCCCCCTAAAATTAACCAAAGCTAATTTATTCTTGAAAAAAAAAAAGAAAAAAAAAAAGACCCCCCCACCAAAAATAAAAAGAAACTACCTTTCTCTTAAAAAAATCCCAATAACAAAAACAAACATACAAACAAAAAAAAAAGAAAGAGAAAAGTACACCACTTGCAATCAAAACCCTCATTCCTCTCTGTCTCTGTCTCTCTCTCTCTCTGTTTAAAAAATTTCTGCAGAAATACTTCTGCACACATAGCACTCACAATAAAATGTTCTTTATTCCTTGTTTCCTTCTGGTTATGATCTCCTCTACCCCCTAAAAGAAAGAAAAAAAAAAAAAAAAAAAAAGAAAAAAGAAAAAAGAAAAGAAAAAGAAAAGAGCAGTAAAAAAACAAAAAAAACAAAACAAAACAAAACAAAATTAAAACCAAACCAAACAAACCCTGATCTACTGTAAATAAAGTTACCAGTATGCAATCTTTTAACCAACCTAACAATCAAATCAAACTATTGTCTCCGCGAGATAATCAATAATAATAATAATAATAATAATAATAATAATAATAATAATGATGATGATGATGATAATAATAAATAAATGAATAAATAAATAAAAGAGTTTTTTTTATTTACTTGAAGAATTCAATTTCGAAAAAAAAAAGATTATTCTAAAAGACTACACTGCCTACCCCAAAGGCTCACACACACACACACACACACACACACACACACACACACACACACACACACACACATATATATATATATATATATATATATATATATATATATATATATATATTCAATTTAAAAATCTTTACCTTTGGATCCAAATGCTTACAAGATCAAAGATCTTTATTGTTATTGTTAATACTGCTACTACTATTTAGAGTAATAGTAGCAACAACAGTTCTGTTCATGTTATTGTTTAAATTGCATTAAGTATATTTGTTGTGCTTTCTATTTATTAAAAATGTGATTGTTTCGATATAAAACATTTTCGGGAAAATATCACGTGTTATAAATCTATTGCAACTAATGCATGTCGCACCGACATCATAAGAACTATCTATCTATCTATCTATCTATCTATCTATCTATCAACGAAATGTGTAATTTCAAGAAGAGTATGGCTCTATACAGTATTCTTACACCGTAACTGTTTAAAAAAAATTAAATTGCTGATACTACATTGAAAGAAACCTATCAATTCAAATTTCGAATTTTACGGTAACCCGTTTTATTTGGCATAACACAGTCTCTTTACCGTCTAGCCCATCAGTACATGGGTTTCATGTTTTTTTATTAAAGAATCACGAAAAACCCACCCCCTAAAACAACAACAGCAACAGCAACAACAACACTGCTGATAATCTATCTATCTATCTATCTATCTATCTATCTATCTATCTATCTATCTATCTATCTATCTATCTATCTCAGTATGTATGTATGTATGTATGTATGTATGTATCTATCTATCTATCTATCTATCTATCTATCTATCACATTTTCATATCACTCTATCCATTAATATAGTCTGTCTGTCTCAGTTCGGCTCATATGTATGTATGTATGTATGTATGTATGTATGTATCTATCTATCTATCTATCTATCTATCTATCTCAGTATGTATGTATGTATGTAGCTATCGCTCTCTCTCTCTCTCTCTCTCTCTCTCTCTCTCTCTCTCTTTCAGTTTGTATGTATGTATGTATGTATGTATGTATGTATGTATGTATCTATCTATCTATCTATCTATCTATCTATCTCAGTCTTCGCGTATCCATTTTTATATACTTGTGTCTCTATGCAGATTTTATTATATACGGGTTCTTACATCTGTTTTTAAAGAAATTCTAATCTGATTAAATTAGGATCAGATAAAATCATTCAACCGTGAACAGTTTAAAACTTAAAACAAGAAAATCAAAACTCGCATACAATACACAACCAAATCTTTAAAAATCTCCCTCGGATTTCCGTACACAATAAACAACGATATACACAACGCAGATGATGCATGGCGTGTGAGATGTGTAAAATATGAATAGTTCCATTAAGTGTGCTATATATTTTCGTAGATAAAACGAATCCTTATTTCAGGTAAAGTTTTCTTGTGAGAATCATGCAATATCAATCGGGAAAATCGATAATGAAGAGAGAAAAATGATTAAGCAATCATAACTAGCGCTCAAATGATATGTCATAGATCATTAGTTCAATAGTTCACAATACCGTTTTATTTTTTTTGCATAACAAGGTTACTTGGCATTGCCCGGTGGGTACCTTGTGGTGTCATGGTTAACAAATTAGTTTCGTTGATTGATTAAATCGTTCCTCTATTAGCTCCATACTTGTAGCCTTGTGCCAATTCTAAACTATGTTTTTTTTATTATGCTTTTAAATAATAGCTTTATATTTTTATTTTACTTATTTCCACATAAGCTTTAACTTGTGGTTTTTCTCTGAAGTTTGAAAAGACAGCTGGTCTCTTCAGATCTCCAGAACTCTTCGAAGTATTCTAGCTGATTTTAACAGTGCTGTGGTCTGGGTGGTCTTTATTCTTCCTCTGATCTCCAGTTCCACTAGTCTCTTCAGGTTTCCAGGACTCTTCTAAGTATTCAAGCTGATTTTAACAGTGCTGTGGTCTGGATGGTCTCTATTAATCTTATGATCTCCAGTTCTCCTGTCTCTTTTCTAGACCTTCGGAAACAGTTCCAAGGACTCTAACTAGAATTGGTATCACTGTCATCTTCATGTTCTACAGCTTTTTCATTTCATTGTCAGAATCTAGATATTTGACTACCTTTTTGCTTTCTTAAAATCCACTAGATGACAAGTTCTTTTTTTATAATTAGCACTCGTTTCGGACTTCTGGCCGGGATTAGGTGATCAATTTATATTTCAAAATCCCAGAGAATTCAATGGTTCTCACTTTCTCAGACATATTCTAGGTTGTATAAATAGTATTTGTCAGCATGGTCGAATTTTATAGCTTGCACAATTCCCGGTTGATCACCCCCCCCATTCGTGCCTAGTCTTGAATTCTTTTTGTACTAATTTGCTGTATTCGCTTCTTATGCTATTAACAGTTTCATCTCTTGCACAGTTCCCAGTAGATCACCTTTCTCCCTCAGTCGGGCCTAGTCTTGTATTCTTTTTGTGCCAATTTGCTGTATTCGCTTCTCATGCGATTAACTGTTTCATCTCTGTCACAAAATAACCAGCTCTTATTTTACTTCTTACGAGTTTCTCCACACCAGATTTAGCTGGTGGTCTTTCATGAGTATCTGTGTGAAAATAAATCTTCTCAGATCTCCAGTCCTCTTCTGAATATTCTAACCGATCTTAACTGTGGTCTTCCTCTTATTTTCAACTATTCCAGTAACTTTTTCAATCATTGGGGACTATTAGTTGTTGTGGTATCATCCCAATTCTCGATACGCAATGGACTCTTCCCGTAAAGATAAAACAGCAATCCACTCTGGGAGAAAGTAGCAAAGCTGTTATGGTTTTGCCTATCTGTGCCAATCCAGTAGATAGGGCACATTTCAGCCCGTCGTGATATCAGCGGCACGGATCTGGTCGGGTGTATCACGTCTCTGGATACGGTAATCAGTCCAGGCTGCCTGGTGCGGGTGCCGGAAAGACCCAGCATTCGTGTCACGCAGCCAAGACTGACATTCCTCGTCCCCTCTAGCTCTAACCCTTCTCAGAGGGGTTAGTTCTATCACCTGGCGCCTGAGGCGCCTTTTTTTAGGGGAATGTCTGAGGCATTTTTTGAGAATGTCAGACGTGTCTGGGTTACACCCTTGAGCCCCGACCCACTTAAAAAAAGGCCTTGTGCTGTACTTGCCCGTTTGGTGGGGCGCGCGACAAATATCGTAAGTAGCAAATAGCTATACTGGCGACATTGTATTATAAAATTTGCATTCAATTAAATGGTTTCAAATATTCCTAACACTAATAATTTGGTTTCAAGTAGCTAATGATGATCCTTAGTAAACAATTATACCTTCACGTGAATATTCTCAATACAAATAATTAGCATTACATTTAAATACTTTCAAGTATTCCTATCAAACATCAATAATTCAAATTTAATAATAATCATTTGTTTGTCTAAAGTTATATGATTTTCCGTGTTCCTATCCAATATTAATAATTTTTAAACAAATTTATTTGACGTATAGATGGAACTCTATATTATTACTCTGGGTCAGAGTGGACCTGGGAGCAATGGTAAAGAAAAAGAACATGTCTCTCTCCAGAGCTCCGGAACTGATGCCTCACCACCGGAAACAGTTTTGTATCATACTCAGGACACCCCTTTTGGATAGATGAAGGGGATAAAAGACTTTTTTTTTGAAGAAGAAAGTGCCATAATCAGAGTCTGACAGATTGTCTATAAACACAAGAAATTGCAAAGTCTTTGAACAGGCTAAACTAAACTAAAATATGAAATAACGTTAAGATTGGTGGATACAAAAACGTAGAACTTGTTTTTGAGGAAAATAATAATCCAAATGAAAGAGAAATAGAGACAGGAATATAATATGATCAAATCCACCATCCAACAAAACAATAAGAACAAAAGTGGGAAAAAAGTTGTTAAATTTGATAATTTTTTCCCAAAACAAGCAAACTGTCTGAAATATTTAGATGAATAAGATCTTAATCAACATAAACCAATATGTAACCAGTAAATTAGTATTTCATATGATAAGCCTTATTTCAAAATGAGGTACGATAGGTTATATATATATATATATCATCATCATCATCATCATCAAGTCGCAGACTTTATCCCGCCACCCTTCTCTATCGTCCATCGCTCCCGGTAGGTCTTCATGGCTACATTCTGCATCGGCACAGGGCTGTTATATGTAGGTTTTAGCTGGTCGTCCTGCCTTTGCTCGTCCATGTTAAGGGGTCCACAGGAGTATATCACTTATGAGTTTTTCCTTACTTCTCCAGCAGCGTCCCGCATGTCTGGTTCGTCTAACTTAGATAGTTTTCGTGATGGGTAGTTAGTGGCCGTACAACTGCTGCTTTGTTGGGTGCTGCCTCCAGGACTGTACACAAGAATGCTGCGAGCAATATATATATATATATATATATATATATATATATATATATATATATATATATATATATAACCATCAAACCACGGCAAACACGGTGTGTATGTGTGTGTGTGTGTGTGTATGTGTGTGTGTGTGTGTGTATGTGTGTGTGTGTGTGTGTGTGTGTGCCCTTATGTAATGGTTATTGTCGTAGGAAATGGACACGGCAACAAGAGTTCAAATCCTAGATGAGGCTGTTTACATTTCACAAAGCGCTAATACCATTGGGAAAGGTGTAAATATAAATATTCTCTCTCTAACTATGGGTAAATAGTAAAGCAGAATGAGCCCTTTAGCCTTGGTTAGGAAGCCAGTCTAGGAGAAGGAAAACTCTAAATTAAAACTTGTAGAGCTCCGTTTAAAAATTGACCTGTGGCACATCCTGCCCGGGAGGAGTGGTTGGTATATATATATATATATATACAATAGTCAAAACGTAATAAAAAAAAACTTTACAAACATGGCCGGTCCAAGTCATGATTGTAACTGATCGTATTTTTTTACAAAATGGTAAAACATTAACCAGATTAAGCGACCATTACCACTTCCCTAAATTCACTTGTACCACACAAGCGATAGTTTGATATACTAGATGTATTTCCGTTGCAGTTTGTACATAAATCATTTCTGTAATTCCCTTCTCCCTCTCAGGCAGTTTGCATCTCATTAAACTTTTGATCAGGGTTTCTCAAACTTTGTATTTGATGCACCCCTTGTAACCAAAATAAATTTCCATTAGCTCCCAACTACATTAATTGAACATTGCCGACACTTTCTCTTAGTTTCACTGGATATGAGGGAATGATTAAAAATGTTTTCGGTTCAAGATTTAAATTTTTACAAAATACAGTCAAGTTATTATAAATGGAATATTGTATCATATAATAAACGCCCACACCAACAAATATCTGGCAATACTGAAATTGACTTAACCAGTGACAATCCGGATCTTTTCGGTCACAGCGAGATTTCTCATAAATAATAATTCAATTTTAATTTTATTCATTAAAAATCTGTTACCATAGATAAGAATTAAAATTTAATGCATTGTATTTTAATTTTTCATTATTTTTCTTTCTTTTCTAAATCTATATTTCAATCATTATTAAATAATCTTTTAAAAAAGATATCTCATAACCTATTAAAGGATATTTTAGAATTCAGTATTTTTATACAATAATTTGTTTAAAATATTGTTTTAAAATGTTTTCTTTCGTAAAAATATGATCAATGATACCGATAAAATCCGAGTCTTTTCGATCAGAGCCAGAGTGTTCGTTCAATTAAATGACCTGTATTATTTGAACAGTTCGTATATGAACAACACATCACGACTGGTCATAACAACCCAACCAGGCATTCTACTAAGCGCATGATACCTGCTAACTAGTCTACATAATCCAGCAATTTTTGTCTTCCAGTTATAATGGGATTTACAAATGTAAACTAATCAATTAAACCCTTATATACCCCTATGTTTTTATTTACTCGGTCACAATTTTGTTCTCCCCCAACGGGTTTATATGGACCATTTCGAGAAGCTCTGAAGTAGTTATTTGTTAAGCGGTTAGTTCAGATGAGGCACAAGGCCGTATGAATGGGGCACCTAATGAGAAGCTCTGATGTAGATAGAAATAATCTCTCTGCAATTGGAGGTGTAAGAATGAATGTCCTTTAGAGATAAACTGCTAAACGAAAAAACGGGTTTGGTTTAGTTTGGTTTAGTTTGATTCGATTCTTGGTCTGATAGCATATAAACTTTCGTGGTTTATTTGATGCCAAAGCCTTCCTCGTAGAAGAACAATAGTGGTTCTATTTAACCCATAGCTGAGAGAGTATAAAAGAATTCATACCTTTCCCAAGGGTATTAGTCCGAAAAGGAATGCCATACCGCGACTGGAGTTCGAACTCGCTTAATATATTGTCGCAGTTCAACACGTTAACCACCATGCTTCGAGGACTCCTCTCTAAAAACGGTTGTGTACGAAGAAACTATAAAACAAATGAATAAGGATAAGATATGTTTACACTGGAGCTATAATTGTTTTCGAAGATTTATAGTTTATTGCTTGAAACCCAATACCTGGGTGGAAATAAATGACTATTCTCAAATAGAAATGTTGTTTGTTTGGTTGTTTGGGTTTATGGCACATCAACATTTGTAGATTTATTTAATGCCAAATCCATTTTTATGCAAATAGTCAGTCCTATTTTAAACAATTCAGTTTAGGATGAGTACACAGTTTAATTGTCAAAAACATTTCTATTTCAAGCTATTCAGTTTATTCAAACAGTTCTAATTCAGCTAATTCAGTTTAGTATAAGTACAGATTTTGTTTACATACAGTTAAATGTCAAAACAGTTCTATATTAAACAATTCAGTTTAGTGTAAGTACAGCTTCAATGTCAAAAACACTTCTATTTCCAACAATTCAGTTTAGCACGAGCACGCAGTTTAAATGTAAGTACAATTAAATTGTCAAAAACATTTCTACTTCAAGCTATTCAGTTTAGTTGTAATTCAAACAATTCAGTTTAGCATAAGTATGCAGTTAGAGCTATTTAACCCATAGATAGGGCCCAATCAGGTGCTACCATTCGGGGCCAGAGTGGTCCTGGGAGCAATGGCAATGAAGGGATGCTCCACATTCCCTAAAGCTCCAGCATCACTGGAACCTCACCATCAGATTGTTTAGTGTCATATCCAGGACGCTAATTGGTGTGTGTGGGGGGTGGGTGTGTGTTTGGAGCCTTACCCCTCTGCAGAGAAGCAGTCGGTGTATGTCCCAGCCGACTGGGCAACAAACAGAAATGATTACTTGAAACCATGTAATATAATTATATGGTTTTAAGTAATTATTTCTATTTGATAATAATTATTATATAGGAATACTTGAAACTATACAACTGTACAAATAATTTGTATTAGATACGAATACTTGCTATCATATAACTGTGTGCAAATTATTTCTATTTGATAGGAATACTTAATATCATACGACTAGGTGCAAATTGTTTGTATTAGATAGGAACACTTGATATCATATATCTGTAGACAAAATAAAACAAAAAAAAATCTCTTAAGAAACAGCTACACACAAGAATGTCAAGTGAAATTTATAATGTATGCGATTCCCTAACCTTTAGGCATTAAATAACCCGAAACGAGTAGGTATACCTTTTAAATCAATCCATCATCTAATTTTTCTCGTCTGTTTAGTGGAGCACATTTAAAATGACATATACTTTATTTTTATAGTCTACACTCCTAACAACGCCCTCCCACCGATGTCCCCTATCAGGCACTCTCATTAGTGCATTCTTGAATAATGAAAACGGAAAAAAATCACAAAGTAAATGCTTTAAGAAATAAGGTCTTCAACTGAACCCTATTGATATTATGAAAGTTCATTCAAGTTCGAGCCCATGGGCAGGTTTCTAAATTTCACGCTGTGTCTCCACTGCTCAGATAAATTAGTGAACTTCTCAAATTCCATATAGTTGAATTGGAGCCAACAAAGAGAATTTTCCTAGCAAAATTTATAAAGAAAACATGTCCGATTGCTTTTGATGATTGTAAAAAAATCCTAGCTTAGTCTGCTTTGGTGTTTGAAGTTTATGCTTATTCATCGGTGGCGTCCTAAAATGGGGAATGTCGTGGAGATCAAGCGCTTTTTGTGACGACTTTACATGAGTCTCGGTTCGTGCGTGACCAGTCACTATAAAATGATTTCATATCAAATCTGACAAGGTTGGAAGTCGGAAAAATATCTTGCCTATTTCTCGATGGATCGTGTTCGAAATCAGGTAAAACAGCTAGGTTTTCGAACGCTGATTTTCAAGGCATCAGGTTTTCTTCTACTGAAAAATTGGCACAAGATATTCTTCTTAGATTTCCCTCTCTAGGCTTAGTAGATTTAGCTAGTTCAATGCTTACTGTGTGCCCGGTACTTCTGACATTGTGCTAAACTTAGTTAAACTTAATGACTACTATTGTAGTGATTTCAAATTTCTATTCGTGTGTTCGTTTCTCACTGGGTGCCCTATATATTTGGCCTTATGCTAAGCTAAGCTTGTTATAAATATTAAGAGAAATCGAATCACTATACAAAGTCTCAAAGAGATTTAGAATTTCTATTCTTGAGTTCGTTTCTCGCTGCATTTGGCCTTATACAAAACTAAGCAAACCTTGTAATAAATATCAAGAGAAATTGCATCTCTGTATTAAGTGATTTTAAGTTTCTATTCGTGAGATCGTTCGTAACTGGGTGCCCTATACATTTGGCCTTATGCAAAACTAAGCTAAGCGTGTAATAAACATCAAGAGAAATCGCATCTCTGTACAAAGTCTCTAAGTGATTTCGAATTTCTATTTGAGGTTTGTAGATTTAAAATTAGACAATATATTAGAACGACGTCACGAACAATATGGTTCTTATATATGAATAGCTTTTTTGGCCATTTCAGTGCCTTTTTCTATTCAGGGACAAAAGAAAGCGCTTTTCATTTGGGATTTAATTAAATTGACAACGATTGTAGATGTTAGGAATATTCAGTACATTTCTATATGATTATTAAATAAGTTTGTTATATTATCGACTTTTAATTCGCCTTTGTATATAAAAACGTACCAAGTGAAATGAAACTCCCAAGGCATTTGAAAGACCTCTTGGTTTGGTTTGGTTTGGTTGGCTTTTATGGCATATCAAGCATTGTAGCTTATCTAATGCCAAATCCTCTTTTATATATATATATATATATATATATATATATATATATATATATATATATATATATATATATATATATATATGATTTGTAAACACATTTTATGGACATTTTTAAACGAGCCCGAGCTCATTTTATTTGCACACAGTCAAATAGTTTTTGTATTGCTATATAACTGTCAGAATTTAACATCAGTCATTTGCACAAATAGTTTGTAGGTATTTTTATTTTTGAACAAGTTACAAGTAATTTGTTCGAGCACTAGTATTGATATTGTTTCTACCGTTAAATGGTTTTAATTCTTGCTATCCAACACTAATAATTCTATTCGATATTAATCATTTGTTTGTACACGGTGAAGTGGTTCCAAGATTGCTATTTAACACTAAGTATTCTATTCAACACAATTCATGTATTTGCAATCAATCAAATGATCCCAAGTATTGCTATAATTCTAATTTAGGCACACATTTAAAGTGTTTCAAGTATTGCTACGTATTTAATACGTAGCAATAAAACAGTTATTTGTTTGCACACAGTTAAATGGTCAAACAGTTCTATTTCTAACAAATAGGTTTAACGTAAGTTATTCATATTTACCAACCCCTCCGTTCGGGCAGGATATGACACAAGGTCAATTTTTAAGTGAAGTTTAACAGGTTTGAATTCAGAGTTTTCCTTCTCCTAGACTAGTTGCCCCACCAAGACTGAAGAACCTAGTCTGCCCTATTATTTACCTATAGCTGGAGCGAGAATAATTGGATTCATACCTTTCCTAAGGGTATTAGTGCCAGTCTCGTCCAGGATTTGTATCGTATCGCTGTGTCCATTTCCTACGACGATAACCATTACACCACGGGCACCTCCACAATTACACCACAGGCACCTCCACAACGTTTAACGTAAGTTATTTATTTGCACACAGTTTAAATATCAAACAGTTCTATTTGACCAATTGATAGGACCCTATCAGATGTTACCACTTTGGGCCAGAGTGGACCTGGGAGCAATGGCCACGAAGGAGTACTCCACGTTCTCCCAATCTCCAAGGCTGGGGCCTCGTCCCCCGATTGTTTAATATCATATCCAGGACATCCGTTGGGGGATTCTTACTCTTCTGCAGAGATGCAGTCAGTGTATTCTACAGCCCCAGCTGATTGGTTTAAAAACCTCTCGGGATTAAAACAGTTTAAAACAATATAATCGACAGCCCTATAACTTCTGCTGCATCCTTTAAATAAGTTCCACATGCTTTTTTCTGTATTACAAACGCTTAACTATCTTCGTTATAAAGATAGAATTAATTTACAGTGTTATCCATAAATAAGTACTCCCCTAACAATTTTTAAAATAAAAAGTTAATTTTCTTTTAAACAAAATATACCCGGATTTTATCATTTCTAGTGGAACATTAAACAATCAAAATGGTTTTTATATAATATTACAGCATAGATAATAAATAATTAACATTTTTTAAAATAAAAAGTTAAGTTCTTTTCAACCAAAGAAACCTGCAACTATGGGTCAAATAGTGGCACTACTGTTTCAACAAAAATGGCTTTGGCATTAAATAAACTACGATGGTCGATACGCCATTAATAAAACCAAACTAAAGATACCAAGATTTTATTATTTCTATTGAAATATTATGCAAGCAAAATGGATATTATTAGGTATTATTTATCACCAAACTCTGTAAGAAAAAATATGAATATACATCGACCCTAAATTCAAAAAAATTCTATATGGTAAGTATATTTTCAAAACAAGCTTGATAGTTTATTTTACAGTTTTTGGCTATTTCAGTACATTTTTGTATACAGGGACAAAAGAAAGCGCTTTTCATTTGGGATGTAATTAGATTGACAACGATTGAAGATGTTAGGAATATTCAGTACATTCGTATATGATTATCAGTTTGCAATATTATCGACTTTTGATTTGCCTTTGCCATATAAACTGTACTGAGTGAAATGATTGGGAAACACTGGTCAAAGCTCTTCATGAAAAAGACAAATTAGGAGATGCTTTCAAAATTACATTTCCGTAAATCCCAAAGAACAAGTTTCATTTAGGCATTTTCTTCAAAGAATTTTTTCATTTTTCATCAACAAATGAAAAAAATATTTTTGATGTGTGTGTAGGGGTGATAAAAAGTTTTTTTCATCATCTTATTGGCTTCCCTGTCTTGTGATAAAAATAATCAGCTCTATTCCATGAGGCCTCTCCCAGGCAGCGCCTGCTCCCTTGCTTAAAATGGGTAAGGCTAGTTTGATTGCTCGAGGCACCCCGGAAGAGGAATAGTGAAGGAACATGAGCAATATTTGCTCCTATCCTCTGGGAGACTTGCTTCCTACGAGGGCCCTTCCATTAAACCAACTATGTGTCACATTCATGGAAAGCTGGATGGATTGTTTAACATTTGTCGTCTCCTTGCATTCGAGCAGGGAGGTCATTAATCAGCTCAATTCCAGGGGTCCTTGTCCTTTTTATTCTGAAGGGTAGTTGATTGATAGCAGATTGTAACTTGATGAAAAAGGGTGTTGGATCCAAAGCAGAGCTCGAGATTAATGGTATCCCGTTGTCCCAGGGACTCTAGAATATTCATTAGACACCGAGCATCCTTGTTGAGGACACCCAACGAAACAATCAATTTAAAAAAAGATAAAATTGAATTAAAATAAGTATAATTGACAATCAAAGAATGAAAAGTTTTCACAGATTTTTACATCATTTAAAAAAAACCCTCCAAAAATTGTGAAAAAGTTATCATTTTTTTGCAACGGGTTAAGTAATAGAGGTAACAGGTTTTTATTTTTTGAATTTTATTTTGGTTTGGACTTAAATATCTTTTATTTTGTTTTGGACTGTTTTTAAACTTTGACATGAACTAAAATAAAACAAAAATAATTATAATAAGACTTCATTTCGTTTCTTATGCTTTCTAATTTTTGTATCATCAATTAAAAATATTATTTTGGACTTCAATGACTTCAAAATTTGCCTTTATTCCACACAAGCTAAAAATTGTCTGGTTTCCTTCATTTTTTTAATAAATAAAAACCTTCCTTATTCAATGTTTTAATGTTTCTAAAACAACCAAACAAACACATCTCCCCAAAAAACAAACAAAAAAAAAACATGGAGATCACAATTCTAAGACTAAATCGACCAAAATAGATGTTATTTCCTAAAAAGTTTTAATAGTGTTTTTATTACGTTACAAACAACTACAGATGGTAACAAAGTTAAAAAACTAAAAAAACATTTTGATTTCTGGACAGTTAAACTTATTTTTCGGGATAGTTCCGAGACATTGCTGAAAAAAGTTAGTCTTGAGTCTTGATCTAAATACTAATAACAAGCATACTGACATTACAATTGTGTTTCATATACTGAGCAATTTTTGGCACAGTCTCGGAAGGTATGTTTCCAGCGGGGTACCCCACTTTGAATTGACCTTACGTTAAATATCAAGTGGGATAGGAGCTGATTAAATTCAAATATGCAACATAATTGAAGAACCCCACCTACGCAGGGCAAGAGATCAAGACTTGGATAGCATCTGGTTATGTTGACTGTAAAATGGTTTCTTGTTATTGATAGTAGGCTGATAAATACAAATCCATATAAGAGGAAAGAAATTTATGTTATCGATGGTATTAATAAAATAAGACATGAACGCATGGATTGGATTGTTACGCACTTTCCCTCAGATAAATAATGGACTGCTCCGTTTTGATTATGAGGAAGGAAATTGAAGAAAAAGAGCACGATACTCATCAGAGAGAGAAAGAAAGAAAGAAAGAAAGAAAGAAAGAAAGAAAGAAAGAAAGAAAGTGATCAAAGAAGAAGAAGAAGAAGAAGAAGAAGACGTGATAAGGCTATACATTAGACACTTATCATCTGTTTCAATGAAATGGAAGAAAGAAAGAAAGAAAGAAAGAAAGATAGAGAAAGAAATGAAAGAAATAGAAGTTAATAAAACGGAGAACACTTATTTTTCATTTTAAAAACATTTTGGAAGCTTATTTTTAAAATAAAAGAAAATAGAAGGTTATCAAAAAAATTATGTGATATTTCATAAACTTCCGAAAGTTAAGAAATTATTCAATTTTGATTAAATTTTCAGTCATAGCGATGGACGATAGGGACAGATGGTAAGAGAGAGAGTGGAAAATCCGTGCTATCGGCACGACTTGATGTTAATGACGATTCATTAACAAATGAAGATAAATTGAACTTTAAATCCGAACTGGTCTGATTAATATTATTCATCTTTCTATCTATTAAATAATAAATGATCATAATCTATAAAATAGTTTACTCAAAATTATGATATAATGTAGATAATTTAATGTGCGCACTTTCAAAAGTTAATATAATTTTCTTTGCAATTTATTCGGAGATTTATGTGTCAAAATAAGATAGAGAAAACTGAAAATGAAATTTCCAAAGTTACTGCTAGTTTTTATATTATTTTATAAGCTTAATACTATTCTGCGAAAAATGCTAACGAAACTTGTAGACAAATATTTTTCACTTGAGCGATATGTTGATTTAAACGTTATTTTTTTTTATGTCATCTGCCGTAAATTGTGGAGCATAAGTCAACTTTTTAAGCCTGAAAAAATCTTTACAAAACCAGGTATCGACTTGTACGGCTGGGTTAAAATCCAAACTTTTACCACTAGTTGACGACTCTTTATGTAGAAATTTTCTTCAGAGTAAAAAGGTCGACATATACGCCACAATATACTGTGATTATCTCACGTAACCAGCTCGAAGAATTTTTTTATTGGTTTATTAAATGTGAATAATTATTTCAGAAAAACTAGATAATTAGTTAAACGCATGATGTTCATCATTCTTCGCCATGATGGTAACTGAAATGGCTGCTCAGAGACTTATTTGCCACTAATTCCGCGTTAAAATGTAGCAGAAATTTCAAATCTGGGACATTATTCTGCCAGGCCTTGTATATGCGATCCTTTTATTATGTTTGTTTCTGAGCACACACACACACACACACACACACACACACACACACACACACACACACACACACACACACATATATATATATATAAATCATAATCATCAAGTCGTATTAATAGGAGTCCAAATGAGAAGGTCGCTTATGAGTTCGTTCCTACTTCTTTAGCAGTTTTGTTTTTACTTGGATGGTTTGTGAGATAGAAGGCAAGTGGCTGTACAATTACTGTTTTTTAGGTGCTGCTTTCAGGATATATTCAAAACAACATGTATCATTCTTTTATAGTACCCATCTAGCTTTTTTCCCAACGAGTTTCGTTACAGTATAGGTGGTGCATCCATATAGTAGTACGGACACAGCCGACACTTGGGAAAATCTCGTATTATTTTATCAGAGATCTGATTTCCATTTGATCGATAACCTGTTAATACCAGTTATATATATATATATATATATATATATATATATATATATATATATATATATATATATATATATATACGAGGTTCAACTTAAAACGGTATCGAAAGAACAATTTTGAAGATAATACAGTTTAAAATTTAAATGAAGATGTATGAACAGCTGAGCAATTTGTATGATAAAATGAAGAAATGAAATTACAGATCGATGCAACGAAATAAAAGCTGAGTGATGAATAAAAATGGGAAGAGGGTCAACAAAAAGTTTGTGTTCCTTCCTTCATAAAACTAAATTCCTCTTTGAGCTTATGTACATGCATACACACACATGTTTATATCTATGCTAGAATTCTTATATATATATATATATATATATATATCAGTAATATATTGTCAGCGTCCGAAGACAGTGGGTGTGGATATATATATATATATATATATATATATATATATATATATATATATATACGTGTAAGTGTGTGTGTGTGTGGGTGGGTGTGACTAAAAGCCAGCAAAGATTTCACATCATAACAAGAATTTTATGAGAGCAAGATGCTAACATTTAAATGAGTATTGTCCCGTTTTTGTCACATGACCCTTAGATTGCTTTTTTTTGGACCAAGTCTCGAGAGTCAGAGCCAATTTGAACAAAATAACCCCCCCCCCCAAAAGCAAACAAATGAACAAACAACAACCTCCCCCACTCAGAAAAACGAAAAACTAAACAAAACAGACTAGATACAGTCGGTGTATTATACAACCCTGGCCGACTGGGCTGAATATAACAAAGAAATCAAACCAAACATTATACTGCGACTAATAGTTTCACGCTTTTGTGGTTACCTGGTAAGAGTACATTATAAAGAAATGAGAGTAAATACGAGAGGGTGGTATATGGAAAATAAAGCAGGTTCGGATTTACATTACATACTTTTAAAAATCTTTACTGACATTAAAGGGCCCATGTGTCGTTCACATTGGGTGGGTGGTTTAAATTTAATCACCTGGTCCCAGGAGGCCATTAAATTTAAACCAAATTTCGCCTAATGGCCGCTGGTTTCAGCTGGGCCGCCTTCGGGTGGACGAACGATCAATGACAAGCAAAGCATGGCATAGCACTAGATCTTCCGGTCTATTTCAAGCTATGAGCAGGCATACGTGCCGGACTCACATTGCACAAAGTGATTCAAAGTCCAGCTGGGTTACCTGGCTCACATTGCACCCAGTGAGCCTATAATCAGCATAGTCCAGCAGGGCAGGAGTCTCGGCTCATGCCCGACCTTCCCCTCTCCGAAACCCCCACTTGTGTCAAATCCTTTCTTGTGGTAGTCAGAGATAGATGAATACTGCCGGGTCCTGAGAGGCCTTTTACCTACGTAATGCCTGCTTATCAGGATTTGATTAATTGCTCAGTGCCTGAGGCGCTCCTGAAAGAGAATGCCAAAAGAGATCAATTCGTGCGTGTCCTCCTCCCCCAGCTTCGACAATAAAATGACTTCACATCAAATGTGACTGGGTGGGAAGTCTGATAAATGCATACTTTTAGGATATTCGTAGGCGTTTATGGTGCCATAGTTACCGTCGTAAGAAAATGGATGCAGTGACCCGTGTTCAAATCTTGGAGAAGGTCATTTGCATTTCACATCGTGTTAATACTTTTGGGAAAGGTATGAATAAATGGTAGGGCAAAGTGGGCTCTTTAACCTTGATACGGCAGCCGGTCGAGAAGGAAAAACTCTAAATTCAAAACTGTTGAATTCCGTTTGAAAATTGACCTTGTGTCACACCCAGCACGTTCGGAGGGGTTGGTAAATATGTATAGTCCTTATAAATCTTACCCAATAGAAAGTATTGCTAATAATTGTTGGAACAAATTCAAAACATATTTTTAGTACCTATAATTTTAATTTCTGGGTTATACTGTGTATATATGCTATGTCATAGCTTTTGAGCTCTCCCTCTGAGTATAACTTAACCGTTAGACACAGTAATGATATATATATATATATATATATATATATATATATATATATATATATATACACGAAGATCATTCAGTGAATATGGGGGATTTTCTTAAAAATAAATGTAGGCTCTGCATTGCTGGGAATTGTTTTAAAGGAAAAATTATTTTAATCCCACAAAAATATTTGTTTTGAAGCCATTTTAAATAATGGCAAATCAGAAATCTCCTAGCTTAAATAGATGTCTATCATCAAATCTTTGGTGGTTGGGAAGGGCTAACAATGTAAACTTTCAGAAGAATGTGTGATGTGCACAAAGAAGCATGTTTGAATAAAAAAATGTTTATAAAAGTGTTTGCCACAACGATCCAGTATCGAAAAGACAGTCCATAGAGTGGAAACACGCTAACTCTTCGGTAAAAGAAACAGTTCTGGGCACAGTGGTCAATAAAGATCTTGCTGACAATCTCTGGGGCATGAAACAGTTTCTATGAAAGAAGTGAAAAAGTAAAAGTTATTTCTATTGCCAACTCTTTAGGCAAAATTCACCTTATTTATTGAACGACCCTCATGTGTTTGTGTGTGTGTGTATTTGTATATATATACATATATATATATACATGAATCTTTTATAAATAAGACTTACAAAAAGAGGCAACATTTTAATTTCTTTTAGGTTTTATCATGCTCTGCTCCCTAGTATTTGATTCATCCATAATTCTAAATCAATTTTCTAATTCTTATCTGCTCTCTCTCTCTCTCTCTCTCTCTCTCTCTCTCTCTCTCTCTCTCTCTCTCTCTCTCTCTCTCTCTCTCCTATATATATAACGCCGAGAATGAAAATGGTTCTGAGGTAAGATATCTGACCCTGAAGATTTGAGATAGAATAAAACAGTCTGTCTGTCTGTGGATCACAATATATTGTTGTGGTCTTGAAGGGCCAGAAATGAATAACACAAAGAGATGTAAAGTCTACAACAGTATATATTAACGAAAATACGGACAGTAACGATTACCGGTAACTGACTAGACTCGCTTGATTCGTTTATCGAGTCAGTCACTATTTATAGTGTCAGGGAGGGTCTGTGCAATGACGTCATGTGGGTATATAACCATAACACACACACACACACACACACACATATATACATATATGCATTTGGATCAAAACTAAACTACCCAAAACACAAAATGTAAAAAAAAAAATATATTCTTAATACTTATCAAAAGTTAGAAATTAGTTATTTAGAAATTTATAGCTTTTTAGTCTGCTCTTCCTGCTTAATGACAAATAAAGACAAATTACCTCCCAATACAAAATAACCCAAAACCAATCAACCAAACAAAAACCAAAAACGATGCTAAGTCGAATATTCAAATCGTAAGTTTTAAAATCCAAATTTTATTTACACATGAAGCCAATTCTGTGACCTTCATAAGCATTTCAGTCTTGAAATGTGTATAATTACACAACTCTTCCTCCATGAGCATGATGCGACACAAGGTCAATTTTTCAGCAAAACAAAGTTGATTTGAATTCAGTTTTTCTTTCTCTTATACAGCTTGCTAAACAAAGACTTAAGAAATCAGTCTGCCCTACTATTTACCCATAGCTAGAAGAGAAAAGATGGTTTCTTTCTTTTTTCAAGGGTATAAGCGCAAAGAGCTTCATCCAGGATTTGAAATCAAGTCACCGATTCTATTTCTCATGACAATAACTGTACGTTAACCGTGCCAAAGATTCAGTCTTGAAATATAAGCATTCATGAAATATATTTCTATAATTATTCGTATATATATATATATATATAAACGCGAATAATTATAGACGGCTATTCGGATATCAGAATATAATTCATTGTCACAACAGAAGATATAATTAGTTGAACGTTGGGATCAAGTATTTGATAGAAAGGGCTCACAGTTAATTGGATGATTTTGAAAAGGCCTAGTCACGTGACACACAGTTGTGCATCTGACATCACCTCAAAGAAGTGCTATTAGCCGTCTTCGTTTTTCATTAGACTAACAGATACATTGATCTGAAACTTAATTAATATAGTCCGTTCAATCAATAATACTTTTCCCCCAACATTTAATCTATCGATCAATGGACCAGTATCCTATTTCCTCGCTTTTAAAAACAGCAAAAATTAACATAAGGTTTCATTTCAACCGATTACACTTAAGAATATCATCACCCCCCACACAACCACGCACACACATTTCGACTGATAACACTAAAAATAATTATCTATACGTTAGGAAAAAAAAATCACGGGAGTATTTAAATTATCATGAGGTTATCTAAATTGATAAATTGATTTTAACGTCATGTCAATCCGTCAAGGGATATTTTATGCCAAGATTTTAGAGAATCACGTTCATTGTGTGTTCTATTTAAATCTTTTTCTGTAGTTTTTTGCCCACAGGAATATGATAACAAGTATTCCTGTCTAAAACAAATAATTTGCACACCGTTGTGTGATTTCAAGTATTCCTATCTAATACTAATAGTTATTAA
Source organism: Sepioteuthis lessoniana (assembly GCA_963585895.1). Classification (NCBI taxonomy): domain Eukaryota; kingdom Metazoa; phylum Mollusca; class Cephalopoda; order Myopsida; family Loliginidae; genus Sepioteuthis; species Sepioteuthis lessoniana. Next base: position 32,236,370 of record OY757939.1, read on the forward strand.
GTTTCAAGTAATTATTTCTATTTGATAATAATTATTTGCTTGCACACAGTTATAGACTGACAGAATGATTGCTTGATTGATATTAACGGCATGTCAACTCGTCTAGGATTATTTTATGCCAAGAGGTTAGAGAATCGTGACCTTTGTATGCTCATACTTACCTTTTTGGTTTCTTATGAATTTAAAAAGAAAATGTAACACCGTCATCTCAAATACTATTGATTTAAAAAACAAATCTATTTGAACTATAGATGGAACCCTAACAGATACTATCACTCTGAGTCAGAGTGGACCTGGCACTAATGGCAATGAAGAAGTACTCGATTTTCCTCAAATCTCAAGTGTCATGATATGAAGTATTCCTTTCTAATACAAAATGTTTGCTTGAAAGTTTCACATATTCGTATCCAATTGTAATAATTATATGGTTTCAAGTAATTATTTAGAGTTAATAAAAGTTATTTATTTGCACACAGTTACATGGTTTTGAGTAACTAATAATAATAGTCCTATTGAACAAGTCCTGGCGGCAACACCCCACCAGGCACCAACTATACGGCCACCTGCCTCCCATCACGAAAACTATCCAAGTTAGACGAACCAGACATGCAGGCCACTGCTGGAGAAGCAGGGACGAGCTCATAAGTGATGTACTCCTATGGACCTCCACATATGGCCGGGCAAAAGCAGGACGACCAGCTCGAACATACATTCAGCAGCTATGTGAGGATACGGGATGTAGCCCTGAAGACCTGCCAGAGGCGATGAACGATAGGGAGAAGTGGCGAGAGAGGGTCAGGGATATCCGTGCAAGCGGCACGACATAATGATGATGATGATATGGTATCAAATATTCCTATCTAATATAGATAATTTTAAAATAGATCTATTTGACCTATAAATGGGACTCTAACGCGTACTACTAGTTCGGTCCAGACCGGATCTGGATGTAATGTCAATGAAAAAGTATATATATATATAGTGTTTCATAAAGGATGTAATGGCAATCAAGAAGTATATACATATATATATATATATGGTGTTTCATAGAGTATGTAATGACAATCAAGAATTACACACATATATATATATATATATATATAGTGTTTCATAGAGGATGTAATGGCAATCAAGAAGTACACACACACACACACACACACACACACACACACACACACACACACACACATATATATATATATGGTGTTTCATAGAGGAAGTCTTGGAACTATAGGATTGCACATTGTTATGTTCAATTACAAGCGGTACTTGTGACATAATATCATTTGCCATTATTAAGGATGACCTTCCTAGATATCTTTTCAGGACCTCTTTTTCTTTGAAAACTGTGGGCCTTTTTCAGTACCCTCTTGTTATGTATATAAATAACCGAAGAAAAAGACCAACAACAAAAAAGACAATAAGGAAAATGAATTTATCTATAAAGATAGCGTCACCAGAAATGAAATTTTCTTTTTTGCAAAACCAATGTCTAGACTTCGTTTTTGCTTATATATTTCATCTCTTATTTGCCATATATGTTTAGATGATCTTCTGCTATAGGCACATCTTCAGTTAGAAAATCTGAATTTGTGGTCATTACATCAATTTTTCCAATTCAGTTCAGATATGTTGTGGCTAACGTGCTGAACTGCGAATAGTAGTAAGCGAGTTCGCGCTATTATATTCCCTCTCGGACTAATACTGCTGAGGAAGGTTTGAGTCTTCTGATTGCTCTAATTATGGGTTAATAGTACCATTACTGTTCTTTTACAAGGATGGGTTTGGTATTAAATAACCTACGAAGGTAGATATGCCATTAAACAAAGAAGAGTTCTGTGGCACCGATGTATATCTTTTCATTTTTATAGTTAACTTATTTATTGATGTTGGCCTTTTATATAACATAACAATGTTATATAAAAGGCCAACATCAATGAAACAATTACCTATCAGATGGCATCTAGCTCTATTTCTGCAGTTGCATTTGCCATTCTGGTTATTATATTTTGAAAAAATTATGCCAGTTAACAATTTTTTGATATTGTTCAACAATGGCTGATTTTTAGATTGATTTTGTTAAAGTTTGTTTAGTGAAGTTGATTTTTCCAAGTGTTTTTTTATTAATTGGAAAAATATCCTCTTCACGTTTGTTGTACGGGGTAGAGATTAGACCATATTATGTTTCCATAGCTCCTTCATTAGTTATTACCATTGTTGTTGTTTTGTGTGCTATTCACTTTGTTTTATATATTGCTATGTCACAGGGTGGTTTGCTGTATAACTATTTACCCAACCCCTCCGTACGAGTTGGATATGACACAAGGTTAATTCTAAGCGGAGCTTAACAGGTTTTAATTCAGAGTTTTCATTTTCCTAAACGGGTTGCTATTCCAAAGTTAAAGAGCACACTCTGACCCCCTACTTATTCATAACTGGAAGGAAAACAGTTCCAAAAGATATTAGCGCAATCTGAATGCAAACAGCTTCGTTCAGGATTTAAACCCAAGTCGCCGTGTACGTTTCCTACGACGATAACCATTACACCTCGAGCACCTCTAATAGTTACATATATATATATATATATAGTAAGTAAATTTGGCGACCATAGTCGAGGGTGACCTGAAGGCTCCTTTTCAATAGCTACTACACCTAAGAGTGGAGCAATCCAGAGAAAAGAGGTCCACCCTTCCCGGGCGATACTCCTTTCTCTGGATTGCTCCACTTTATCCTTGATCCATACCTTATAATGCTGAGTGTTTAGCAAGGAGTACTATTTTTTAAGGCTTTGATATGACTCGACCTGGGATTGAATACTGGTCTCCCGAGCCATTGGCGAATACTCTAACCGGTATGCCGATGGACCGGTATATATATATATATATACGAGGGTCATTCAATAGAAAAGCTAAATTTTGCCAAAGGAGTAGGAAATAGAAAGCACTGTTCATACTTGCACATTTTTCAAGGAAATCAATAATAATGGGTCATTTCATATCCCAGAAGAGTGTCAGCATAACCTTCTTTACTGACTTCAGCATCAGGAACCTTTTTTTTGCCGGATAGTCAGTGTGTTCCTACTTCATGGTCTGTTTTTTCAACCCTGGCTTGTTGTGGCAAACCCTTGGTTAGCGCATTTGTAGCCAAAGACATGCTTCTAAAATTATCTTATTATTTAATTAAAACCTGCTTCTCCGAACACATTAAACATTTTTTTTTTTGTAAATTTCACATAGTTTTTGCACTTCTCAGTAGCCTCATAGATAGATAGATTCCCCTGATTTATTGAATGAACCTCATTTATATATATATAAGTTGGGCGACCGTAGTTGAGGGCGACCCAAAGCAACGATTGCTCCACTTACCCTTGATACGTACCTTATAATGCAGTGTTCAGTAAGGGGGTATCAAGTACCGTTTTTTGAGTCTTTGGTATGACTCGAACTGGGATTGAAGCCTGGTCTCCTGGACCATTGGCGAATACTCAATCCATCAACCAGCCCATTGGCATAATGGTTCGTGTGTTCGCCAATGGTCTGGGAGACTGTGGTTCAATCCCAACTCGAGTCATACCAAAATCTCAAAAAATAATTATGGATGCCTCCTTGCTTAACACTCGGCATTATAAGGTACGGATCAAGGGTAAAGTGGAGCAATCCAGGGGAAGGAGTAGCGCCCTCCTCTATTCCTCGGTGTAATAGCTATTAAAAAGGGAGCCATCGGGTCCCTCGATTACGGTCAGCTAACATATATATATATATATATATATAGTGTGCATACTCAAGTTGTCTCTTTAACAGTGAGCAATTTTACGGCACATTTTCCCTTGTCGCGACCCAATAGAAGATATACCAATTGATATACCAATCGAGACGACATTGAACCACAATAGATCAGTTTGTTGATGTCTGTTTCAGATATGTTCAATTCCTGCTGCCAAGTAGTGATTTTTGAAGAGGTTTACTTTTCCCATGGGGATGAGCGGCCTCAGATCTACCTTATTGTATTCTGTTTGACAGGTTTTGTTCTTTGTCCTGTAGTTGGGTGCCCAGACGCTCGCTACTCACTGTCATGCGAAAGTCAGCGGTGGGAGATCGGAGGTGGCGCCTACAACTCGTTCATACACCAATAGCAGAATGGCTTGGTTTAAACTCTGGCCATACCAATTTAGGAACAGAATATGCAAAGGATGATCATCAGATTGATTGCTTGGTTGATTGATTTTAATGGCATATCAACCCGTAAAGACTTATTTTCAGCCTTGAGGTTAGGGAATCGCTTTCATGGTATGTTCTAGGCCAGACGGCTGGGGTTGCAGAATACATCGACACCATCTCTGCAGAGGAGTAAGACTCCCCCAACAAGTGTCCTGGATATGACACAAAACAATCTGATGGTGAGGCTTCAGTTATGCTGGAGCTTTGGGGAATGCGAAGTATCCCTTTATTGCCATCACTCCCAGGTCCATTCTGGTCCGGAGTGGTAGCACCTGATATGGTTCTATCTATGGTTTAAATAGAACTAAATTGTATACTTGTGTTAAACTGAATTGTTTGAAATAGAACTGTTTTTATTTTTAATTGTGTGTAAACCAAAAACTGTACTTATGTTTAACTGAATTGGTAGAAATAAAACAGTTTTTACTTTTAAAAATTATTGATAGGCCAGTCGACTGCCGCTGCAGAATACACAGACTGCATCTATACAAAGGGGTAAGACTATCCCAACGAGTGTACTTTTGTTAAACTGAATTGTTTGAAATAGAACTGTTTTGACATTTAACTGTGTAAACAAAAAAAAACTGTACTTATGCTAAATTGAATTGTTTGAAATAGAACTGTTTATATGTATGAAAATGGATTTGGCATTAAATAACCTAAATTGGTTGATGTGCCCTAAAACCAAACCAAACCAATCATTGTGCGTTCATATTTACATAGTATTTGTATAGTGTGTTTCTTAAGAGTGTTTTTTTCAATCGGTCCCATTGGATACGAAAGATTTTTAAACAAATCTATTCGACTCGTAAATCTGGGTCAGAGTGTAACTGGGAGTAATGACCATAAAGAGATACTCCTCATTGCCCAAATCTCTAGAACTGTAGCCTCAGCATCTGATGTTTTTATGTTATATCCAGGACACTTGTGGGGTCGGGTAGTCGGTATATTCTATAGCCCCTGCCCGACTGGGCTTCTTCATTTCTGTTTAGGTAAATACAGCTTCAATGTCAATGCAGTCCCGTTCAGTTCAGTATCATACCCGGAACATCCTTTTTTTGGGTAGTGTTGAGGGTCTTACCCCTCTGTAGGGGATACTATAACGACAATCAAAATGACGAAGTGAACTATAAAGAGAAGGCACAAAAATATCACTACTACCAGTGGAAAGACTGGCAAAAGTTCGGATGAAATAGGGATCAAATCTAGATAAATATATGTAAATAACCATTAGGCGTTGATGCAAATAATGAATATATATATATATATATATATTATATATATATATATATATATATATATATAACCTCTGGCAAAAAATATGGACTCGTCACTCTTAGAAAATGTTTCTTGATTAATCTTAATGCACAAAAAATAAACTAAGCACAAATCTAAGACAATTCTTTTTTATTTGAAAGTTAAATTTTCTGGTTTCATAGAGAATACTCCAAATTGATAAAACTGATTTATTTTAATTCACCCTAGTGGGTAGAGTGCCAATGGTCCGCTTGACCGGGATTCAATCCAAAAACTAAAAAAAATGTACTTGATGTAACACTAAGCATTATAAGGTTGAGATCAAGGGTAAAGTGGATCAACACAGGGAAAGGAGTAGCGCCCTTCCCTACACCTCGGTGTAGTAACTAATGAAAAGGGAGCCTTCGGGTCGCCTTCGACTAGGGTTGCCAACTTTACTTTTACCTTTTATTTCAATTAATAATTTTTATTTTTTTTTAACATAAAGTAAGTAAGAAAGTAAAGTTAGCAACCTTAGTCGAGGGCGGCCTGAAGGCTCCCTTTTCAATAGCTACTACACCGACGTGTAGGGAGGGCTCGATTACTTCCCTGGATTGTTCCTCTTTACCCTTGATCCTTACCTTACAATGCTGAGTGTTAGGCAAGGCGGCATCAAGTATCATTTTTTGAGTCTTTGATATGACTCGACTTAGGATTGATCCCCGATCTCTCGGACCATTAGACTAAGCCCACGACATTAACATTAAATAACCCACGAAATGATGATAAACCATTAAACAAAGAAACTAAACAAAACTTAATGAATCTATTATTTGTGCAACTTTCCCCATCATCATCATCATCATGTCACGCTGCTAGTACGGATTTCCCCGACTCTCTCCAACCACTCGTCCTTATCATCAATCACTTCCGACAGGTCCTCCAGACCATATCCTGTGTCCGCAAGGAGCTGCTGTAAATAAGTTCTTGTTGGTCGGCCAACACTAGCATGTCCGTGTGAAGGGGTCTATAAGAGAAAGTCGCTTATAAATTAGTTCTTACTTCTTTTACTTTTTAAAAAAATTAATAATTTTTATTTTTTTACATAAAATAGCGGAACAAATTATGGAATCACCAAATTTTGAAGAAAAAAGTATAGAATCACCAACAAGAATAACTTCCGGTCAAGAGAATTTACTTGCTGGCAGTGGAAGCCCTGTCATCAATGGTAGCATAATGAGTAGAGTGTTCGCCAGTGGTCCCGGAGACCGGGGTTCAATCCCAGGTAGAGTGATACCAAAAAGTAAAAAAAATGATTATTGATGTCACCTAGCTTAACACTCAGCATTATTAGGTAAGGATCAAGGGTAAAGTGGAGCAATCCAAGGAATGAAGTAGCCCCCTCTCCTACATCTCGATGTTATAGCTATTGAAAATGGAGCCTTCGAGTCGCCCCCGACTAAGGTCGCGAACTTTACTTATATATATATATATGTGTGTGTGTGTGTAGTTGGTTGGTTGGTTGGTTTTGAGGGTGTAAGCCTTTGTTACGTTATTTAGTGCCGAAATCTGTCATTGTTCATATATATTCCGGGAACATGTTGGTTGTCTTTACGTCATGTTAACCCTTGTTGCGTAAGTTTATGTCGAAGGTTTTATTTCATTTTAATTTCACTTAATTAATTATAATAATCCTTAATAAATAATCATAGCTTTGAGTAACAATTCTTATTAAAAACAATTAGCATACAATTATATGGTCAGAAGTGTTCCTATCAAATGTTAATGATTTATAGTTATACAGTTTGAACTCAACATTCATATTTAATGATAATCATGTGTTTGCACATTCACTAGGATGCTTGAGGTAGTTGAATACGCTGACTACTTTATTGCAGAGGAGGTAAGACTCTCCGAACAAGTATCCTGGGCGTAGACATTAGACAATCTGATTGTAAGGGTTCAGTTCTGGTCGTTAGATAGGTAATAACACTTTGGAGTAGTGGACCTGGGAGTAATGTCAATGAAGAGATGACTCCACGCTCTCTAGATCTACAGAACTGGCGTCTCAACATTAGATGAAGTTGTCTTACTCGGTATACGCCCATTTTTGATAGGGGGATCTTACTCCACAGAAAGGAATACTTAAAAAGTGTTTTCGAGGCACCACAGCCTGATCAATATATATATATATATATATATATATATAGAGAGAGAGAGGGGTGTTCTGGCTGCAAGTTATCTATACAACGCCCTGTCGGGTGGGGCAGTAGAATACGCCGACTACCCCTTTGAAGAAGGGTAAAGACCCCTACCCCAATGCGTATCCTATCAGATGGTGAGGCTCCAGTCCCGAAGCACCTCTTCATTGCTATTACCTCCAGGTTAACTCTGACCCGGAGTGGTGGTACCTATTAGGATCCCATTTATGGTTGAAATAGGACTATTCTATGATTTACTATACTTGAAACCATTTAACTGTGTGCAAATAAATGATTCATGTAAAGTAGAATTATTTAGAATTATTAGTGTTAAATGACAATGCTTGAAAACATTTAACAGTACGCAATAGGAATTATTATTAAATAGAAATATTAGTATTAGATTGCAATACTTGAAATCATTTAGAATTATTAGAAAACCATTTAACTGTGTGTAGGTGTGCCTATGTTTGTGTGCATTTGAATGTTAGTGTGTTTGTGTAAGTGCTGTCGCTTGCGCATCAATGTGTACGTATATCTACGCATATAATGGCATTATATACAAAATCCCGCTTCCAATACCACCAAAACAAAATAATTAACAAGATTAATCGTTCTTTTTTGAAAAACTTTCTGATGAATGTGTAAAGCATGAAACCCTGATCACAGACAAAACCATGTAATATATATATATATATATATTATATATATATATATATATATATATATATATATATATATATACCAGCTTTATCATTGATATTGAACACTATTTGATAATACCATATAATTTGGTCCACCATTAACTCGCCAATGTGTAAGTGATAACGATAAAACATTACAATATATATCATCATGTCGCGCCATCAGCACGGATATCCCGGACTCCCTTCCGTCACCCTTCTCTATCGTCCATCGCTTCAAGGCTACATCATGCATCGGCACAGAGCTGTTGTATGTAGGTTCTAGTTGGTCGTCACGTCTTTGCTCGTCCATGTGAAGGGGTCCACAGGAGTACGTCACTTACGAGTTCGTCCCTACTTCTCCAGCAGTATCCCGCATGTCTGGTTCGTCTAACTTGGATATATAAAGTAAAGAAAGGATAAGATCAGTAAAATTGATCCTCTAAGAACAAAGGTGCTCTGTAAAAAATCGGAGCGGGTAAAGATTCATTTCTTTATATTGTACTTAAGATGACTTTATTTTCAACACTGTTTCACACACGTGGTGTAATGGTTATCATCGTAGGAAACGGACCAGGGGAACGGAGTTCAAATGTTAGACTAATCTGTTTGTATTTCGTATAGCGCTAATACCCCTGGGAAAAGTATGCATCCAAAAATTCAGCAGGACACATAGCGTAACGGTTATAGGCGTTGGTTCCCTCAGCTTCTTAGGAGACAATCATCTGGAGGTTGCAGGTTCAATCCTGACTGCAGGCGAGTAACAATACAGGAATACTTAACACTTGTACCCGGTTATGGCTAACGGAATCAGAACAGGTGACCCCTGTGGATTCAATAAAGGACGTAGTTCGAATTTCCGTGTAGGTTCTCGAGTTCGACAAACACATGAAGAAGGCCGGAGGACATATCGACCGAAACGTTGTGGAAATAACAATAAAGATGAAGACAATAGTCCGAAAACCCTTAATGATAAAAATCATCAAGTTTCGTCGCAGAAATTTAGACAACTAACCCATTTTCATGTTCACATTTTGTGACTATTTCCAATATTTTGTTTAGAAGGGAAAAGTCACTATTCTGAATTTGTTCTACGCATATATGTGTATGTGTGTTATATATATATATATATATATATGCACACACACACACACACACACACATCACTGAGGCTAGACACGTGTGACGCTCCAAGCTGGAATCGAAACCCACCTAACTTTACATCAGCTCAGGAATTGACGCATATGTATCAAGTTTCTTTTGTTTACATTTTGTGCCATCGGATACCGAAGTGTTCAAGAAGAGCTTTGCAATACGCGAGTGGCAACCGTTATATTCCTTTGCCAGAGTGCTCAACCCCCGGTGGGGTGGGGGGAGCGTTTATATTGTCATCCACTGATAGATTGTTTCGTTGTATGACAACTCTTCAGTGTGGCTAGACACGTGAGACGCTCCAAGCCGGGATCGAAACCCGCCTAACTTTAGGTCAGGCTGATGACATAACCCTAAGCCAAGACTGCGACTCAAAATTGAACTATAAATAAAAAAGATCAATAAGATTGATAATTTTATGATATACAAAGAGCACACAATAAGTTTCCAGACTTTTTCGTATGGGTACTTTTATTGATAGTACACACATGAAACTCTAGTCCCCTTGGAAGTAATCTCCTCCGGCTGCAATGCACTTGTTGTACCGTTCCGACAACTTCTGGAAGGCCCCATCGAAGTCCTCGTGTCAGCGTGTCAATGACCTTCGTCATAGCCTCTTTCATCTCCTCAATTGTCTCATAACGACAGCATCTAAGTTTTTCCTTGAGTCACAGGGAGCAAGGTCTGGACTATAGGGAGGGTGAGGAAATGTCTTGATGCCCATCTTGGTCAAATAGTCAGTGACAAGGATGGAGTTGTGGACTGGTGTATTGTCCTGGTGGAAATGCCACTGACCCGATTTGAAAACTGCTGGCCTCTTCCGACGGAATCTCTTCCTGAACTCTCTTAAAACCTCAACATAGTATTCCTTGTTGACTGTCAGTCCAGTGGGAACCTAGTGCATGTATATCATGCCAATGCTGTCAAAAAAAGGGATCATCAAAAGCTTGTGGGTGGATTTTCTCTGTCTGGCCTTCTTGGGTCTGGGAGAGCCAGCATGCTTCCACTGGGAACTCTTGTCTCTTGGTCTCTGGGTCATGGTAGATCCAGCTTTCATCGCAGGTCACCAGAGCATCAAGAACTGCGGGATCTGAATTGATCAGCTCGACCATTTCCCTGCTGTCATGACAACGTCTTTCTTTTTGATCTTCTCTGAGCACCACTGGACAAACTTCGCTCAAATCTTCCTCATCTTCAGTTCCTCGCCAATAATTGTGTGTACAGTTCCCACACTGACATCAAACAGTGCAATTAATGTCCCTATAGACACACGACGGTCCTTATCCACGAAATTCTTTATTTGGCCAATGAACTCTGGTGTTCTGACTTCCTTACTCCTCCTACACCTCTCATCCTCCCTCACAGACTCCTTGCCTTCCTTGAATCTCTTATGCCACTCAAAAACTGATGCTCGATTTATGCAAGATGGTCGAAAAGTAGTCTGAAGCATTCCATACGTTTCTGTGGCATTTTTTCCAAGTTTAAAACAGAATTTTATTGCATATCGTTCTTCTAAAGTGTCCTCACGTCCAGATTGCATTTATGAAATTCACCAGATGTGACGATCAGGCTTTAGTAGGGTGTATTCCAATTGCTACTGTAGCTGTTCATTTGAACCTAAAATCATAAATTGGTCAGTCATCTCATAAGATGTATAGCAATAAGATACTGAATTTTCAAGAGTCTACGACAATTTTAAATGCCTGTACAAAAAAGTCTGGAAACATATTGAAGGCCCCTCGTATATAGTGCCATGTTTTAAAATAATCATATATATATATATATATATATATATATATATATATATATATATATATATATATATATATATGTGCCGAGTTTTCAAGTGGTCAAAACACTTTGAAAATTCCTCTTTTTACGAGGTGTGAAACCGTGCTGTTGTTTTTCTTTCAAAGGTGTCACTTTATGAAAAAGTCACACAGATCTTTTGAATATAGATTGTGTTAAACTTACGCAATTCTATTTTAAGTCAAGTGAATTTCTTTCAAAATATATCGAATCTAGCTTTACATTTTTTTTAGATAGTCTGTTTTATCTAAACGAAATCTAATCATCTAGACATCAGTCTAGACATAGATAATCACTTTGTAACGTAGGTTGCTTTGCAATGGATTAAATTTTGAATTTCAAATTGAATAAGTTAATGATAGTTATTGAATTTCAAATTGAATAAGTTAATGATAGTTATGATATTTTGATCACAACTCGTAATATTAAATATGGTATTGTTATTTTTTTATTTCTTATAATTTTTTTATCGTCCATAATCAATTTTTTTTGGCATATTTTGTGTATCTATTTACATACATATATGTGTACTCTTAGCATAGACTCCTGGGACTCTCTGAGTGTCTCTTTCGCTATTCGTCCTTATCGTCTATCGTTCTTAGAAGGCTCTCTAGACAGTATCCAGTGTCCACATGCACCTGATAAATGTGTCGGCCAACAGTGGTGTGTCTATGCATAGAATCTCATAGGAAGACCACGTTTATGATTTCGTCGCTGCTTCTCCAACAATGCCAGCATGTCTCATTCGTTTTACTTACATGGCTTGTGAAATAGGAGGCAAGTAGAGGTACAGCTGCTGTTTTGAGGGATGCTACTTCAGGATTTATTGAAAACACCAAGCGGCATCCTTGTATAGTTATCTGGTTTCTTTGTTTAATGGCATATCAACCTTTGTAGGTTATTTAATGCCAAAGCAATTCTCCTAGAGGAGCAGTAGTGGTACTATTTAACCCATAGCTGGGAACTTGTATAGTTAGTTCTCATCTAGCTTTTTCTCCAATCGTTTCGTTAAAGTTCAGGTGCTGCAGCCACACAATAGTACTTACAACGGCAACAGCTTAGACGAATTCCGATCTTATTTTATCACACACACACACACACACACACACACACACACACACACACACACACACACACACACATGTATATATATATATATATATATATATATATATATATATATATATATGGACACGGCGACACGGGTTCAAATCCTGGACGAGACTGATTGCTTTTCACATAGCACTGATACCTCGGGAAAGATATGAATCCAATTATTCTCCCTCCTGCTATGGGTAAATAGTAGGGCAGACTGGATTCTTCAGCTTTGGTGAGGCAACTAGTTCAGGAGAAGGAAAACTCTGATTTAAACCTGTTAAAACTCCGCTTAAAAAGTTGACCTTGTGTCATATCCTGCCCGAGCGAAGGGGTTGGTAAATATGTATATATATATATATATATATATATATATATATATATATATAGAGAGAGAGAGAGAGAGAGAGAGCAATGTTTAAAAAAATAATTACGATTATATATGTGTATATGTGTGTGTGTGTGTGTGTGTGTGGTGCGATATTTTTTAGAGACAGAGCTTTTAGCCACTCTCTTTTTTACACGAAGTTTTTTCCTAAAATGATCAATCTTATTGATTTATATATATATATATATATATATATATATATATATATATATATATATATATATATATATATATATATAAAAGCAATTTGTTCTCCGTTGGAATGTATGATATCAACATTTTGCCAATATTTCCTGAAGAAATTGTTTCAAAAATATTTTTGAAAAAATTTTTTAAAGTCTGTCTTAAAACCCAAAGGTATATAGACATAGCAACATTAAATAGAATAAAGTCAGTTTCAGTTGAGTCGTATTATCTCTAGCGATGTATTTCAAATATGTATGTTAGTACTTAAAAAATCTTATTTATATTTACCGAAATGGCTTATTCCATAAACATATACATTGTATCGATATCAGTAAGATTTATCTTTATAGAAAGATTGTTAGATACGTCTATTTGCATAGAACACTTGATAAATAAAGGTTGTTTAAATTTAGTTATGTTATCTAGAAAGATGTACACATATTAGATTAGGAGGGGTTCAGTTTTTGAAATCAAATACTACGAGAGTTACATACATAGATGCATTTATAAATCAATGAATATGCATGTATATAGTATAAGTATTAAGTGTTACAGACAATGATTAAATATAAAAATCAGGGGGGGGCATGTAATGGTTAAAACGCTGGACTGCAGAATTGTAGTACACGAGTTCGAACTCCAGTCGCATTATTACATTCACTTTCGGACAAATACCCTTGGGAAATTTACGAATCTCCTTATCCTCCCATCTATGGGTTAAATAGTACCACTATTGTCCTTCTAAAAGGATGGATTTAATATTAAATACCCCGATTGGTTTCTTTGTTTAATGGCATATCAACTCTTTTTAGGTTATTTAATGCCAAAGCCATTCTCCAAGAAGAACGGTAGTGGTACTATTTAACCCATAGCTGGGAGGATAAGGGGGTTCATACCTTTCCCAAGGGTATTAGCCCGAAAGTGAACGTAATAGCGCGACTGGAGTACGAACTCGCGTACTACGATTCCGCAGTCCATCGCTTTAACCATTACACCACGAGGACAAGTGGAGCAATACAGGGAAAGGAGTAGAGCCCTCCCCTACTCCTCGGTGTAGTGGCTATTGAAAAGGGAGTTAAGCAAGGAGGTATCAAGAACCATTTTTAAAGTCTTTGGTATGACTCGACCTGGGGTTGAACCCAGGGTCTCCCTGGCCATTAGCGAAGGGAGCAGGATATATATATATATATATATATATATATATATATATATATTATATATATATGTATATATATATATGTATATATATATATATATATACAGTTTTCTCTCGCTCTTTCTCTCTCTCTCTGCACACACACACACACACACACACACATATATATATATATATATATAGAGAGAGAGAGATAGAGGGGACGTGTTAAAACCTTAACATCCCGTTAAAACTGTTGATAAAATACGAATTAAAACAAAGATTTCACGCACGAAACTTTCTTCGCGTTACCGTCAGTTTCACGAAGTATTCTCAATCATCAGACGCCTAATTTGATTCCTTTCAAAAGTCGAATTCATTTTCTATTCATATTCATATTTTGCGAGCTCTAAACCTGTCATT
>OY757939.1:32251094-32423594 GCA_963585895.1 Sepioteuthis lessoniana
ATACTGTCTTGTGGGGTGTTGCCGCCAGGATTTGTTCAAGATTGTTCTCAGAATTCTTGTGTAATTCCCGTCTAACTTCTTCTCCAGCCGTTATGTTAGCGTCCATGTAGTGCATCCATACAGCAGTATCGATACGACCGCTGTCTGGAAGAAACTGTGTTTTATTTTATCGGTTAGGTCTGATTTCCATATGATTGATAGCCTATTGATGGCTGTCCATGCCTTTGTTAACCGTGTGTTGATGTCCATTTCACGGCCACCTGCCTCCTATCACGAAAACTATCCAAGTTAGATGAACCAGACATACAGGACATTGCTGGAGAAGCAGGGACGGGCTTATAAGTGATGTACTCTTATGGGCCCCCACATATGGCTGGGCAAAAGCAGGATGACCAGCACAAACATACATTCAGTAGCTATGTGAGGATACGGAATGTAGCCCTGAAGACCTGCCAGAGGCAATGAACAAAGGGAAAAATGGCGAGAGAGGGTCAGGGATATCCGTGCTAGTGGCATGGCATGATGATATATAGTAGGAAAGCCTACAGAGTGAAACCAATCTACCTAGGTTTCACCTACTGGGTCATCAGGAAGAATCTGACTCAAATAATAATAGGGCTAATCATGAAAATTTAGATTTATTGCGTTCTTTTTTTTTCTCCCCCCAAAAAATCGGATGAATCACACTGAGAAAAAAAATGATTATTTGATATTTTGGTTCCGCACCCTGTAGATTTTGGTGGGAATGGGATGAGACCCTAGAACCGATCCTGGACAGAACAATCATTTACAATAAATACAGCCTATTTGTATTGCATTTCATAGAAAAAACAAAATATCTTTGGTAATTTTCCCCCACCTCTTATATATAGGTTGTGAAACAGGTTCTCCATATGAAATCATTAGCTGTGAAGTTCACAGTTCAAGATGTAGCTATATATCAACAACTCATTTGTAAACCACAAAATGGTACATGATCTATTAGTTTATTTTCACCTATTGACCTCAATATCTTTCATTGATAGCTTAATGGCTGACAACAGGTGACAAGATTTAAGGTTCACTGCCGTATACAGGGTGTCTCAAAATAGATGCAACCTGTTAATTTGATAATGATTTATTACCGTGACAAGCGCAATAGCAGTCATTTGGAACATGTCCTGTAAAAATGCATCCTTTGAGCTAGAGATATCAAATCAATGTTTTATTTTTTTGTTTTTTTTTAAATTGTTATTATATCAGCTTCTAGAACCTGTAATTTTTTTTGAGTTTCTTGTCTCAGTAAAAAAATCATTACCATATTAATGAGTTGCATCTATTTTGAGAGAGTTTTGAATGATTTTGTCTCCAAATAAGTAGTGACGGAAAATATTTTTTCCTCTCTTGTCTAAGGCATTGTGATCAAGAATCAATAGTTGTTATAGTATACTATTCTCAAATCTGAAAGAAAGAAAGAACAGAAGATTATTATTAGTAGAGTTATTAGCAGTTACGTGGGTCCCATGTATATTGAGATACCCATACTATATAAATGAGGCTCAATTTATATGAAAGGGCTTTGTCCTGTTACAAACAAAACTTTTTATGAGATAGCACAACCAATGGACATTTAGTTGAATGGATATTTTATTTATCTATTAATAGACTTAAAAAAAAAGATTTTGGAAAATAGTTCACATTTATCATTCCAATTGCTTGCTTTTTATATTTTTGTCTTTTTAAAAATTTATTGTTTATTATTAATTTCCAAGGAAAACAAACACTAAATAAGACAAATATCATGCTAAATAATCTATTAAAAAATGAAATTAAAAAAAAAAAGATAAAAATGTTGAAGCAAATCAGTAGGTATGATAACAGATATGAAGTATTTTCTGAAAATGAAAAAAAAGAAAGGTCTGTTTATAAATAAAATGAAATGTCTACTGGATATTTATCTGGGAATAGTATGGCCTGCTTCGTACACTGTAGCAAAGCAATTGAATATTTTTCAGTTTATAATGTTTAATGTTAACAAATGACTATCTATAAAGATATATCAGTAAATCCATTGCCTAATGATTTGGGAATTGGGGAAGGGTAATTTATTTTGCATGTTAGTTTCAAAATATATATACAGTGTATTTCAATTATTTTGATATCATTTGAAATGTACAGGGTGTTTCAAAGATATTTGATATCATTTGGTATGTACAGGATATTTCTGAGATATTTGATATCATTTGGGATGTACAGGGTATTTCTGAGATATTTGATATCATTTGGGATGTACAGGGTATTTCTGAGATATTTGATATCATTTGAGATGTACAGGGTATTTCTGAGATATTTGATATCATTTGGGATGTACAGGGTATTTCTGAGATATCTGATATCATTTGGGATGTACATGGTGTTTCAGAGGTATTTGATATCATTTGGGATGTACAGGGTGTTTCAGAGGTATTTGATATCATTTCCTAATCAAATAACTTGACCAATTCTTATTCTTATTTATGTTCTCAAATTTGTGTAAAAACAACTCAAAATTCTACTTAATGTTTAAACATTTTTTTCCCAGTAAATGGAATTTCTATACCTGAAATGAAAAAAACCCCATTAAAACAGAATTTTAAGTTATTTCTACACAGGCTGTTAAAATATGAGATCATTTAAATGAGAATCGGTCAATGATGAATTTTTCTGAAATGGCCTATATTTGCAATAGGCTGTAAATCACCATATACTTGACAAAAGACAAAATTAATATAGTGGGGGAATGAAGTAGAATGAGTTAAAGACTCAATTTTTTAATGTGAATGTACAGTAATAAAAAACAACAAACAAACAAACAAAAAAAGACAAATTTACTTGTATATTCTTAATGTAAATGTATAGTAAAAAAAAAAAAAGCAACCACAACCAAAAAAAACCTTGACAAAAATTTACTTGTATATTCTTAATGTATAGTAATAAAAAATAGCAACGATAACAAAAAAAAAAACCTTGACAAATTTACTGATATATTCTTGTATATTTTTTTATACATTACTGCAGTAGGAGGTATGGATATAAGTTATGGTTATCGTCATAGGAAATGAATCTGTTTGCATTCCACTTAGCATTAATGCCCTTGGGAAAGGCATGGATCCATCTATTCACCCCCAGCTATGGTAAAATAACAGGACAGTCTGAGTTCTTTAGCCTTGGTTAGGAAATTAGTCTAGCAGAAAGAAAATTCTGAATTACTTCACTTAAAAACTAACCTTGTGTCACATGCTTGCCCATGGCGGAGGAGTTGGGTAAATGCATATGACTAGTACCACAAAAAATTTGTTAAAATTAGTGAATGTTGGGGGAAAATTAACAAAAACAATATTGACTAATTTTAATGTACTGTTTGATTTAATTCTAATATTAACAATGTTTCGTTTCATACACAACAGTAAGATTTTCAAATCCTTTAATGCACAGTTTAAATAATGGTCAAATTTCAAAGCATACTTATGAAAATTTCCTTTTCTATCCCCTCCCTTTCTTTTCCATGATAATCAGAGTTCCTAATTATGTTGCCATGACAACCTCATAGACAGTTGTAATGATACCCAATATTTTCTCAAAAATTAGATTAGAAAAAAAATCATTATCTGATTAAGCTTGGGTACAAAGTGAAACCTAATTATAAATATATAAATGCCCTCACTAAATTAGTTTTCACTTTTTATTTTTCTTCCATTCTGTTAAATATTTTATCCATTCATATATTTATTTGTATATTTAAGCTAAAATAGATGGCTGGTGATCTGAGAAAATACACACTATATAGTTGTAATATTATATTGTAAAAAATTTGGATCAGAATTCAATTACATGTCAGGATACAGACTTATTTTATTTGCATCTTTCTATCCACTTCAATATCTGTAGTCTAACAATGAAAAAAAAAAACCTAAAGAAACAAATTAAAAGTGACAATGATTCCATATAGAAAACAGAGCTTGAATAAAGTTTTGGATCAGAATTCAGCTAATAACTCTCTATGTGTCTGTCAGGTAACAAATTTTTTGGTCCATCTATTGTAGAATGTTAAGGCATTATTGGATGTATCAGATTTATTGGTCCTCCTTTGTAGAAAGGCATTATTAGATGTATCAGATTTATCAGTCCATCCTTTGTAAAAAGGCATTATCAGATGTATCAGATTTATTTGTCCTTCTTTGTAGAAAGGCATTATCAGATGTATTAGATTTATTTGTCTTTCTTTGTAGAAAGGCGTTATCAGATGTATCAGATTTATTTGTCCTTCTTTGTAAAAAGACATTATCAGATGTATCAGATTTATTTGTCCTTCTTTGTAGAAAGGCATTATCAGATGTATCAGATTTATTTGTCCTCCTTTGTAGAAAAGCATTATTGGATATATCAGATTTATGGGTCCATCCTTTGTAGAATGTTAAGACATTATTAGATGTGTCAGATTTATAGCTCCATCCTTTGTAGAATATTAAGGCATTATTGGATGTATCAGATTTATGGGTCCATCCTTTGTAGAATTATTGGATGTATCAGATTTATTTGTCCTCCTTTGTAGAAAGGCATTATTAGATGTATCAGATTTATGGGTCCATCATTGGATGTATCAGATTTATTGGTCTATCCTTTGTAGAAAGGCATTATTAGATATATCAGATTTATTGGTACATTCTTTGTAGAATGTTATCATTGGATGTATCAGATATATTGGTCTATCCTTTGTAGAAAGGCATTTTTAGATGTATCAGATTTATTGGTCTATCCTTTGTAGAATATTGAATGTAGTATTATTGAATGTATCAGAATGTTTTCTGATTTATCCGGTCTGTGGAAATGGAGGTTAGTTGTTTTTTGTCTTTTGTTTTTAAATAGGCAATTTTGTATTGTCATGAGAAAAACAGAACAACATTCTTGTTTTGATACTGAAGTTACTGAAAACATTATTTTTGTTAACTCAATATTTTGAATTGATAAATCTCATAGGTATCTTTGCCCTGTCAGTGGGGGCTTGAAATATAATGATTGTATCCCTTGTATAGGGGTATCCCCCCCTTAAAAAAGATGACCTGGATATGACTCTCAACTGCATCTGAAAGTGAGGCTTCAGTTCTGGAAATCTGAGTAGTAGCGAGCTCTCCTTCTTTGCCATTATTTCCTCATCCCATCTGACCCAGAGTGGTAATACCTCTTACTCCCATCTATGGGTCAAATAGATCTGTTTAAAAATTATTAATATTCTATAGTGCCATGTATAAAAAAAAAAACCTTTAATAAACATCTACACAAAAAATGTAAATATGAATATACAATGAATATGATTCCCTAACCTCTGGGTATAAAATAACCCTAGTTGTTTGTAGTATAATGGTTATTGTTGTGGGAAATAGACACTGTAATGTGAGTTCAAATCCTGGATGAGATTGTTTACATTTCACATAGCACTAATATCTTTGGGAAAGGTATGAATTCAGCTGTGGGTAAATAGTATGGCAGACTGGACTCTTTAAATTTGGTATGGCAACTGATCTAGAAGGAAAACTCTGAATTCAAACCTGTTAAACTTTACTTAGAAATTGACTTTGTATCACATCCGGCTTGTGGCAGAGGGGTTGGGTAAAAACATAAACTAACCCCAGACTGACTGACATGCTCTTCAAATCAATCTTTGGTGCCATTTAAATTTTGAAAAAATATTTCACCATAAAACTCTGAATTTTCATACAGAACTATATCAACTTCATAAGTTTTTAGTAAAAAATATAGTTGGTAAATCTCTCTTCTCTCATGAATCTATTTTTCTTTTGTAACAATTAACATTTGGTGTATTTTTTAAAAATTGAAACCATTTTAAAATAAAGGTTGTTTTAAAAAAAATTCAAAGGATTTTTGACATTTTTGTCTTGACTCCTTACCTGGTATTTGTGGGTACTTTATCTGGTACGATATATAAAATGCATTTTAATTTCTAAAAGATGGATTTAGTGGGCAAGTCCTCATGCTTTAGTGGCTAATGTGCTGGACTAAAACATTGTAATGAGTTCAAACTCCAGTTGAGCTATTGCATTTATTTTTAGACTAATATCCTTAGGAAAAGTATGAACCCCCAGCTGTGGGTTAAATATTACCATTACTGCTTTTCCAAAAGGATGAATTCAGCATTAAATAACCCATAAAGGTTGATATGTCATTAAATGGAATGAAAAAATTTTTTTAACCAAACCTAAAGGTAGATTTGCATGAAATTCATCACAAATTTATATAATTTTTTTTTTTTTTTTTTTTTTTTGTCATAAAAACAAACTACTTGAAAAATTCTTGACACTTAACATAATGTAAGTCTTAGTAAATGATGACTTGTAAAATTCTTTATCTAGCAGAAAAATCTATTTCAGTTTTCCAATGAATTCAATTAATGGTTCTAATTAGTCTTATACTATGATATTGTGTGTGTGTGTGTGTGTGTGTGTATATATATATATATATTTATTTATTTAATTCATGGAATTGAGACTGCAACCCCTGGGTTTCATAGAGTTTTTTTTACAAAACAACAATCTGAGCACTCTCCATATTATATTGCACTTGGTTCGACACAAACCCACAAAGTGATTTAGTGACAACCAACACTTATATATATATATATATATATATATATATATATATATATATATATATATATATGAGCTTGAACTCTTTTTGGATATGGGTCATTTCTTTTTTCTTTCAACTTATTTTGGGTAAACATTTTTTACAATTGTTTTACAATTAAAAAGAAAAATTACTGCATATGGTGTTTTATTTTTTATTTTATATTTTACATTTGGGTTTTCATAATAAGCAAAACTTATTTGATATATGGTAAATTTTTTTAATGAAGGATTTAAACTTTACAATTAAAAAAATAATAATAAAACTTCCTGAATAAGCATTTAGGCTTTTATGATAAAGTATAAACCTTACTGGAAATAACTTTTTAAAAAAAAGTGTTTGGGTTTTTACAATAAGATACAAACCTTACTGGATATAGCTTTTTAAAAAAATAACATTTGTGTTTTACAATTAAAAAGAATAAGTAATGAATATAGTGTTTTAAATTTTAAAAAAAACAAAACTTACTGGGTCTGGCTTTTACTGTTTTTTTAACATTTGGGTTTTACAATTTGAAAAATACTGGATATGATTTAAAGAAAAAATTTAAAGCATTTTTATTTTTACATTAAAATAAAAACCTTATTGGTTATGACTTTTCAAAAGGTTTTTAAGCATTTAAGTTTTTCAGTTAAAAAATAAAAATTTCCTGGTTTTTTATATATATATATATATATATATATATATATATATATATATATATATATATATTCTAAACATTTGGGTTTTAGAATTAAGAAAACAAATTTAGTGGATATGGCTTTTTTAACATCTAATTTACAATTTAAAAACTTTCTAAATGTTTTTTTAAAGGTTTTTAGTTTTACAATAAAAACATACTGGATATAGCTCCCCCCCCTCTTATTTTATTTTATTTTATTTTATTTTATTTTTTTTTTGGGTCGAGTCTTTGCTGCCTCCTCCCCAAAAAGGCGACCCCCCCCCCCAAAAAAAATACAAAACAGCTGCTAACCATCCAACCTTAAAGCTAAAATAACCTCTTGTCCTTTCACAAACGCAAATTGAATCATAGCAGTACAACAATAAATATAATTACTTATTGTTGTGGCTCATGAATATAACTTGACAAATACATTTTATCATTGAATTGCAGATATTGTTTTACAATTGCAGTTAATTAAATTCTATGAAATGAAATGCAACTATTTTATAGCTTGTTAATCATCACACTTGTTATGTGATTTAGTAATTAGTGTTACATCTTTTAATGTTGGGAATATATATTTGCCATTGTGGGCACTCTCCTGTCAGTATAGTCTAGAATACACCAACTGCATGATCTGCTGAGGGGTAAGACCCATCCCCCAACCTTCCGGCCAAAAAAAAGAAAAACATGTTCTGGGTATGACACTAACCTATTTGGTGTTGAGGATCCAGTTCTGGAGATTTAGTAAATGTGGAGTATCCCTTCATTGCTATTGCTCCCAGATCCACTATGATCCAGAGTAGTAGAACATATGAGGGTCTCATCTATGGGTCAAATAAAGTTGTTTGAAAATTATTTACATCAGATAGGAATACTGGATGTCGTATAACTGTGTGAAAATAAAGGATTATTTTTAGATAGGTATAGTTACTTGAAACCAAAATAATTGTGTATAAATTGTTAGTATTAATAATAGTTACTTGAAGCTATCTTTTATTTATAAATGATTATAATTAGTTACTTGAAAATATATAATTGCTTTGGAAGGGAAGACTGTTGTATTGAATAATCCAGCAAGAGTTGATATGCCATAAAACCAATCAACCAACCATTGTGGATAATATCAAGTTTTGTCATTTTTGGGTATCCATATTTCTGCTGTTGTATACAACTGAAGTATGGATGACCACTTGCCAATTTAATTGGGTTTAAAAAAGAGTGTTCATCTCATAGCACTTACCCACTCTCTTGATAATCATGATGAGCAGCAGATGCTCTCTCCCTCTCTAGATACACTTAGATCCCAGATATCAAGATGTTAAGAGGGAAATCATTTAATTTTTTCATTATCAGAGTTTCTAATCACATTGCCATGGCAATCTCAGAGACAGTTGTAATGATGCCCAATATTTTTCTAAAATTAGATGAGGGGAAAAATAATCATTATCTGATTAAGCTTGTTGGTAGTGAAAGATTTAAGACTTCATTTTAAAAAAAATAGTTTCTAGTTTTAATTTATTAAACACTTCAAAGACTTTTTAGGATTCTAATTTAAAAACAACTAAAAAATCAAGAAAAACTATGTTAATCTTACCTCTCCAAGTCTGGGGAATAATGAAATTAAAAATTTTGTGAATTGATTAATTTTTAGGGGTTTTAGAGGATATCTATTATTCAAACCTGAAGCTGGCTTCCCAGTGTAAAGAAGTAATTAAGAATTAATAAAACATCCTTTAAAATATAAGTAGTTATCATAAACTTTAATAAAAACAGTCCTACATCCTTTATTTTTAATAATGACTATCTTACCGTCTGTATGTAATATGGTTAAGTACTGATAGTATATATAATTGAAGGATGAACTTTAAGATATCATAGTGATAATGTCTTACAACCAGATACCTTTACTATTTGTAATTATATCAAGAATTAATGATTAGCATTGTCTATTTTCATATAAAGATGAGATGGATGAATTTCTACCATCATTTAGTAGCAATCATAATTGGTATTCGCTTCTTCCTCTATCAAGCATTTATTCAGCTGCTGGCTTTCGGTGTGCAGATGAGGGTGGAGTAAATATTTATTTGGGATGCTGAGCATTGTTGCTTGCTGACATCAGTCAAAAACAGATGGTAAAATATTTTTTTTTGTTGTTGTTGTTGTTGTTTCAGTAATAGTTGCTTATATAATGGTCTTGTGTTGAATGCATACAAAGAAGAATAAAAACAGGTTTATAGTTTTATTTGACACCTTACTGTATTATTATCAACTGTACCTTCACCTTTTGCCCAACGAATATTTTTGGTCATTTTTACAGTTTTATGGCCCAGTTTAACTCATAAAACAATTATTATGTCAATTTAACTTGTAAAGCATAAGTTCCTGAAGTTGACTATGTTGCATTTTCATCAGTGCTGCTTTTAAATCACACACACAGCTAAGCAATGCACAATGTGTCAGCACACCAACTACCCCAATACTACCAACCAAAGTGGATACCTATCACAACTTAAACTGCTTCAGCTTTGTAATATACACACTAGAAAATGGCACATATCAAAATCTTGCAAAACTTATGACTCACTGTTGTAATACTTCATTTCATAAATATAGAAACGTCACACCACACTACTTACAAACAGAAGCATTAATCCTTGCCATTGGTACTTGTGCCAAATCTAGGACTGGCACTGCTGATCTTTTTTTAGAAACTCTCAGACCAACAAACAAATATTTTGTACATCAATATTTTTTTTTTGTTTGCATTTTACTTATTGGCAGATTGACAAGAGTCAAACTTCCATAGTTTAGTTTTGGTGTATGAAGTAGAATGTTTTTGTAAACGTATTTGTCACATTGTAAGTTCAGAATAACCTTCTCTTGAACATCTGCAAGTAATTCTATCTGGCTTCAGCTAGAAATAGATGAACTGAATTATTGTTCCACTGATATCTAAAATAAAAACAAACACCTGTTTGCTTACCTCTTTTGTAGTTATAAAATGGCAAAGAATTAGTGGATACACCTCAGTGGTTAGAACACAGAACTTCAAGATGTCTGCCACATTCAAATATTGGCATTAATCGATTTTGATCAATGATCAAAATTAAGATAAAACACCTCTTCAAACACGTCCTGTTGGTGAGCCCAGAATACACCAAATGTATTCTCTGTATAGCTGAATTTTTATTTACCAAACCCTCCTCAAAAGCATGATGTGTCATAAGTTCAATTTTGAAGTGGAATTTTAAGAGGTTTGAATTAAGAGTTTTCCTTCTCTTAGACTGGCTGCCATACCAAAGTTAAAGAGCCCAGTCTGTCCTACCGTTGGAGAGAGAATAGTTGGATTCCCACCTTTCCTAAAGGTATTGGTACTGTGTGAAATCCAAACAGCCTCATCCAGGAATTGGACTTTGGTTACCATGTTTATTTTCGATGACAATAACCATCGCACCACAATCTCCTTCCCTGCTGAGAGGTAAAACAATCCCTTCTCTTAAATAAAAGGGTAGCCTAGGTATGACACTAAACTGCATCTGATGGTAAGGCTTCAATTGTAGACCTTTGGGGAATGTAGAGTACCCCATCATTGCTATTACTCCTAGATTCTCTCTGACTTGAAGCAGAAGTACCTGTTAGGGTCCCATTTATGGATCAAATATATTTAAAAACTATTCATATTCAATAAGCCCAAGTATTTAAAGAAAAAAAAAACTCTTTAGAAATAGTGACACAAAAAAAAATTCAAACATGAACGTACAATGAACACAATTGCCTAACTATGAGGTATGAGATAATCTTATACAAGATGACATGCTGTTTAAATTTATCCATCCTATTCAAACAATATGTATTACTAATGTTCTCATTATATTTGTATATATGTAAGTACAACCCAGCAAAAAATGACACATTCTGTTAAGCTTTTATTAGCGTATTTAAAATGCTTGAAGAAAATAAAGCTATTTCCAGTCCAATTTACAGCTAAATGATAATTTTATGTTGTCTGCATATATGATATCTATTTTTAATCATCCAAGTTGTCAATATAACGGAGGTAACTATGAAATGCTTATAAGAATCTGTCACTCTTTTCAAAATAGAAGCATCAATATCATCAGGGATTACTGTTACAGTGGGTTTACCAGTCATATAGTTTATATCATAAAGATCTAATTTTTGTATGTATATTACCATAGCTGCAAAAATAGCACATTGTAGCAAGACTTTCGTTAGGGCATTTCAACTCTACTAACTTACAGAATAAAGCAATTTCTAATCTAATTTTTGGTTTATTAGTGGAACATCAGTATTCACTTAGATTATTTTAATTTCTTAATGACCATGAATATTCAGTGCTAATAGAATATTTCCTCATATTTATTTGCAATTATTCTATTTATAGAATTTATATGACTAGATATTGTAACTAATGGCTGTGAACTGATGTCTTTAAGAGATTTATTTATAAGGCTAATACTTTTATATGCTACAGATATAAACCCTTAGACATGAAGCATCAAAGAGAGGTTGTTGAACTCTTTGTTTGATTTGGTGGCATATCAACCATTGTAGGTTATTTAATGCCAAATCTTGTTTATACATATCAAATATGTAGGATTTGTAAACATTTTGTTAACATTTTTAAATGAACCTGAGCTTATTTTTTTTGCACACAGTTAAATGGTTTCAAGTATTTCTATCTAACATGAATAAGTCTATTTACTATTAATCATTTCTTTGCCTACAGTTAAATGTTTTCATGTATTACGATGTAACAATAACAATCTAACATAAGTATTTGTTTGCACACATTTAAATATATATACATGATATGTAAGAAATTAATTTATTAGTAATTTCATTTTTAAATAAGTTAGAGCTAATTTCTTTGCACACTAGTTTTGCTATTGTTTCTACACAGTTAAATGGTTTTAATTTTTGTTATCTAACACTTATGATTCTATTCAATATTAATCATTTGTTTGCCTACAGTGAAATAGTTAAAAGTATTGCTATTTAACACCAACAATTCAATTCTGCATCAGTCATTTGTTAGCAAATTTGTATGCAAATTATTAGTATTAGATAGGAATATTTGATATCATATAACTGTATACAAAATATTTGTATTAGATAGAAATACTTGAAACCATACAAGTAAGTAAAGTTGGCGATTGTAGTTGAGGGTGATCCAAAGGCTCCCTTTTCAATAGCTACTACACCAAGGTGTAGGGGAGGGTGCTACTCCTTTCCCTGGATTGCTCCACTTTACTCTTGATCCTTAGCTTATAATGCTGAGTGTTAAGCAAGGAGGCATCAAGTATCATTTTTTGACTCTTTGGGATTGAACCCAGGTCTCCCGGGCCATTGGCGAACACTCTAACCATTGTGCCAATATGCAAATTATTAGTATTAGATAGGAATACTTGATATCTTATAACTGTGTGCAAAAAAACAAACTCTTAAGAAACAATTACACAAAAATGTAAATGTACAATGAATGCAATTCCCTAATCTCTAGGCATAAAAATTACTCTTGACAGGTTGACATGCCATTAAAATAAATCAACAATTTTCTATTTTTGAGGTTTATAAAATCTAGTTCTGTACTTTTATGCCTATGAAAGAATTTAATTCTTTCAGATGGCTTAGGTTCGAGCTCATATTTATTTTATGGTCTTTCTCACTAAATATTCACTATTATTAATATATCTATATACTTCTAAAAGCCTCAGTACTCAAAGGATACAAATATATGAAGCAGTAAAAGTAAGTTTTCTTAAATTAAATGTTATTTTCTTTGAGCTTTCTACTCCCTCAAGATCCCTCCATTAAAAAAAAAGAAAAATAAGCTTTCAATTATTTCCCAAATTGAATGTAGACAAAAAAAAAAAAAAAAAAAATTCTTATTGATCTTTTCAAAGTGTTCACTCAATAACCCAACTTGAATTTTTTTTCTGCCACCCATAAGTCAGCAGATGTTTTATTTTATAGCTTTTTTCCCTTTTGTTAAGTCTGGAATTTGTGAACCCTACCCAAAAGAAAAATGCCAAATATTCTTGAAGAAGCCTTTTCATTTAGTTTTATACTCATTAGTCTGTTATGTACATTGAGCATCAACTTGAAACATTGTGAAATGCATTATATTGTTTAATATTAAAATGCTGTTATGAATGATTTTCTATTTGATAATTAATCTGAAAAAGGAGAAAGTTGTTATGATAGAGAGAAAATAGGTTCTCCTATTCTGCACAACACATGAGAGTTCACCATTTCAGTTAGACATGTGAACCACTGGACGGCTTACACAAGGTTTTGTTTATAGTGTTAAAGGTTTGTCTAGGACCAGCCACACATTTTGGATGAGATGAGAAGAGAAAGATGATGCACCAGTGTGCCACAGAATTTTTAGACAACACTTTTGAGGTTTTCAATTCAGAACTTTCCTTCCTTCTATACCAGTTACCCATACCAAGACTAGAGAGCCCACTCTATACTATTATTTACTCTAAGCTGATTGAAAGCTTTGTCTATGATTTTGAACTTGGCTTGCCAAGTCCATATATGATGTTGTAAGTTGGCCAACTGTAGTCAAGGGCGACCCGAAGGTTCTATTTTTAATAGCTATAACACCAAAGTATAGAGGAGGATGCTACTCCTTTTTCTGGATTGCTTCACTTACCTTTGATCCATACCTTATAATGCTGAGTGTTAAGCAAGCAGGCATCAAGTATCATTTTTTTTAATTCTTTGGTATGACTTGACCTGTGATTGAACACCGGTCGCCTAGACCATTGGCAAACACAGCCAAGGTCTTCAGAGGATGATTTTATTTGTAGGAATATTTGCCAATATTAAGCGTTTCAGTGTTTAGACCTTCATCAGGGCATGTAAGTTATTCATACATATTTACCAACCCCTCCACTCGGGCAGGATATGACACAAGGTCAATTTTTAAGCGGAGTTGAACGGGTTTGAATTCAGAGTTTTCCTTCTCCTAGACTAGTTGCCTGAAGAACCCAGTCTGCCCTACTATTTACCCATAGCTGGAGGGAGAACAATTGGATTCATACATTTCCCAATGGTATTAGTGCTATGTGAAATGCAATCAGTCTCGTCCAGGATTTGAACTCGTGTCACCATGTCCATTTCCTATGACGATAACCATTACACCACGGGTACCTCCAGGGCATGTAAGTTATTAACTGAAACAAAAAAATGAGAAAGTTTTAAAACATTCTATTTCTGTTGGTTGCATTCTGCTTCAAATTTCTGATGTAATTAGCATTCTGAAATTTATCCAACAAAAGAAAAATCCTTATCACATCAGTCTATCTATCTATCTAAATATACATATTAGTTAGTTCCTATCTGCTTATTATAAGCATTTCATATTATGTATCTGTTTTTATCAGCTTTATCCTCCTTCTTTCTATTTCTCTCTGTCTAATTTGACTATCTGTTTATCCAACTTTCTAAATAAAGCCAAATTCTTTTAAGGGATTTTGTAACTTTTCAGCCCTAATCTAACTGGGGCTGTAGAATACACCAACTGCATCTCTGCAGAGGGGTAAAACTTCCCCAACAAATGTCCTGGAGATGATATTAAACAATCTGATGGATAGGCTCCTGTCTTGGAGCTGGGAGGAATGTTGAGTACCCTTTTATTTCTATTATTCCCAGGTCCACTCTAGCCTGGAGTGGTAGCACCTGATAGGGTCCTATCTATGAGTCAAATAGAACTGTTTGACATTTAAACTGAGTGCAAACAAATGACTTATACTAAATTGAATTGTTTAAAATAGAACTGTTTATCATTTAAATGTGTGTAAACAAATGACTGATGTTTAATTGAATTGTTAGTGATACAGAGCAGTATTTGGAACCATGTCACTGTGTGCAAATGAATGAGTAATGTTGAATAGAATAATTAGTGTTAAATAACAATACTTGTAACTGCTTCTCTGTATGCAAACAAATGATTAATATTGAATAGAATTATAAGTGTTAGATATCAGTAGTTAAAACTATTTAACTGTGTAGAAACAATAGCAATACAAGTGTGCAAGAAAATTAGTTCTTAATTATCTGATTTTCTGAGACAAAGCATGATGATTTTTATCATTAAGGGTTTTTGGACTATTGTCTTCATCTTTATTGTTATTTCCACAATGTTTCGGCTGATATGTCCTCCTGAGTTTGGCAAACGCTTGAAGATGTTTGTCGAACTCAGGAACCTACATGGAACTTCGAACTACATCCTTTATTGAATCCACGAGGGTCACCTTTTCTGATTCTGTTAACCATAACTGGGTACAAGTGTTAAGAATTCCTGTATTGTTACTCACCTGCAGTCAGGATTGAACCTGCAACCTCCAGATGATTGTCTCCTTAGAAGCTTAGGGAACCAATACCTGTTATGTTATGTATTCTACTGGACAGTTTAGAGTGAATTTTGGGGACTTATAAATTTAATGTTCTTATTTGACTAGGATTACTACTATTATGTATGATTTTTTACCTGTGCTCATATTCAGATTTTTTTATTTTTTTATCTAACCTTTTTAATTATCGGTTCCCATATTGTATTCATCTCTATACTATACAGGTCATTGTAGCCCAACATATGTGCTGATTCCTTAAGGCGTCTAATCCTCCAATGTTCTTCTCTATCGATTATTTCAACTTCATCCCATAAGGGCTGATGGTTTCCTTTTTCCTTTCATATATGGTTCGCCATACCCAACTTTTCAATCTCACCTCGTTGTTCTTCTAGCCTTCTTTTAGTGGGCGACCTGTTTCACCTTTGTATATTTTACCACAACTGCAAGGGATGGAGTAAACACAGTTCTTGATCATGTTGAATTTTGTTAGTGGCTTGACTTGGAAGAGATACCTCCGGAGAGTTGAACCACTTGTGAATATCATCCTGGTGTCATATGAACTACATAAATTTTGGATGTGTGTTACTAATACATCGAGGAAGGGTAATTTGTTATCTTGCTCTTTCTCCATAGTGAACTGTATATATGGTTGGTTTGAGTTCACGTGATCAAGTAATGTCTGAACATCTTCCTGATGAGGCCAGAGAATGAATGTGTCATCTATGTATGTAAGCCTCATAGATAGTTTTAGTGATGTAGGTCCTAATGCCATTTCTTCGAAGTATTCTATGTATATGTTGGCCAATACTGGTGACAATGGTGAACCCATAGCCAGTCCTTCTTCTTGTTGGTATATATCAAATCCCATCCCTAAGTAGGTTGTCTCCACTCAAAAAGTCAACATTTCCATTAGATTATCTATT
Source organism: Sepioteuthis lessoniana (assembly GCA_963585895.1). NCBI lineage: Eukaryota > Metazoa > Mollusca > Cephalopoda > Myopsida > Loliginidae > Sepioteuthis > Sepioteuthis lessoniana. The sequence continues at coordinate 32,267,735 of OY757939.1, forward strand.
GGGATACAAGTGTGTTCTTCCAGAAAGGGATCTGCAGTCAGTTTATCCCTTACTATAGCAAGTGTCTCATCGGTAGGTACCTTTGAAAACTGACACTACATCCAAACTCACCATCTGATTAGAATGAATGGGAGCATCCCTGATTCTCTCCACGAAGTAGGTTGAGTTCTTAACATATGATGATGACTTACCGGTTACTGGGCTGATGATCTCCACAAGGAAGCGCTCAATGGGTGACATGCTGAACCTCGGTTGCTGACAATGGGTCTCAATGGAATACCATCCTTATAAATTTTTGGAAGGCCATATATGTGTGGTAGCTTACTGTAATGATAAACCTTAATGATAAAAATTAGTTCTTACTCATTTACATATATAATATATATATATGCATAAAGAGGATTTGGCATTGAATAACCTACAGTGGTTGATATGCCATTATAACCAACCAAACTAATCTAACTAAAAAAGGAGACAAATTGACAAAAAAAGGTTCTCTTTTTGATAGTATTGTGATTTGAAGTGATACTTGATTCAGTTTTCCAGCAATTTTTTTATTATGTTCTTGGAATCTTTGAAATTAAAGTTATCTAGATTATGTTTGACCAAATCGATATTTATATCTCTTTCAAATTGCTTTTGTGTTTGTCATTTATTAATAGGACAGGAAAATATCTAAGTGTGTGTGTGTGTGTATGAAAACTGGAAATAAATTCAACAGTATAAAAATATATAAATATGAAAAAACAATGTTTGCAGAGGATGAAGACCTTTTTTTATATTGATACATTTTCCTCTCTCTCTCTCTTTCTCTCTGTCTCTCTCTCTCTCTCTCTCTCTCTATATATATATATATATATATATATATATATATATATATAGAGAGAGAGAGTGAGATTATTCAAAAAGTTCTAAACCTCGCCCAGATTTTGACTTGACGCACACCACTCACCTGCACAGAAATTAAGACAGAAATCAGAAATAATTTCTCTTGTCTTATAAAAAGTGGTAGTATGTTGCCACAACAAAAATATTCAGTTATGGCTTTTCTATTTGGTTGAGGCTTAGAAATGTGCATGTGCGCGCGCGCGTGTGTGTGTGTGTGTGTGTGTGTGTATATATATATAATCTTCAAAAGATTTGCTGTATCATGGCCTTGAAAAAAAAAAAGAAAGTTAATTGAACCACTGGTTTCACCTTGGTATGTGAAGCACTTGTCCCAAATTCAGGGTCAATTTCATGGATTCTTGGTAATGAAAGGCTCTTTACTAATTTCTGAGGACATTGAAATCAATCTATGTTTATTTAAAAAATTTTTCCTACGGGGGAAAATTGTTTAGAGGGATGAATATTTTGAAGCTTTGTTACATTTAATATTTATGTGAAACCTAACTGAATTTTATTGGTGATTTACAAAATTCTTTTCTATACCAAATATTCTTCAATCGGTCTTGCAGTGAGTTTTACTTTATATAAAACTGTTTTAATATTGCTTTGATATTTACTATACCACTGTCCTGCTGTCTGTCTCTGTCTGTCTGTCTGTCTGTATATATATATATATATATATATATATATATATATATATATATATAGACTGATTATTTGGATTCAAGTTCCACATATAATTATCACCAAAGCAGTCATTGCTTATCACCTCAAACAAATTTCTGAATAGCATGCTATATAACTTGATAAAGGTAACAATATGTTCCTAAGTACCTAATTTTCATTTTTTATTTTATGAATCAATAAAAGAAGAAAGAAAATTGTTTAACACCTTGTTGGCATGGCTTAGAATACACAAACAGTATCTTTTGCAGAGGTGTAAGACATTCAATCCTGCAAAAAAAAGGGGATGTCTTCAGTATGACATTAAACTGCATCTGGTGATGCTCCTGTTCTTGAGATCTGAGGGGTGCGGAATACTTGTTCGTTCTGACATAGAATAGTTGTACCTGTTAGTTCCATCTATGGATTAAATAGATTTGTTTAAAGATTGTTCGTATTTGATTGGACAGTTTGTGTGTGTGTGGTGGGGAGGAACCCTCTTAAAGCCAGCTCCATAAAAATGTAAGTATGTACATACAATGAATGTGATTCCATAATCTCTAGGCATAAGATAAGTCTGGAGAAGTTGAAATGCCATTTAAATCAATCAAAACAGTTTATTAGAAAAAATAAAATTAAAACTGGATAATTATCTTTCTTCTTTTTTTTTTAATGATGTTTTTTCTTTTTAACTCTTCTTTCTTGCCCTTGAAGATAAGTTAAATACCTATTGGTGACTTCTTCACTTATCATATGTAGAAAAACCTTTATGATACTAAAAAATCTGCCTTGACTCATCATCTAACTAATTCCTTGTCTGTGTGGGAGGAAATATTTTTCATTGTAATGCCAGTAATCAACATACTTTGATTCAACAACAGCAAATTCCATTGAAACTCACGAGCCTATAAATATCCTCATCTCTTCAGCTGTTCCTGGGTCATAATTTTTGGTATGATATTCATCAGGATTTGCCACTTTGATTTGCGCAGCTCACCTGTTTGTTTCAGCACAAAGATTCTGTTATGAAGTTTTGAAGAAAATCTGCTCCCGTGGTTGATTCTTGGAAATTTTCTTGTATTTTCTGAGGATCATAGTCACTTGTTGAATATTTTTGTCTAGGAATATTTTGAACCACTCTGTCTCCAGCAGATCTAAATTGTTATTTACTCAGCTTTGTTTACGGAGGTACATTTAGCGTAAAGGTTATTGTCATAGTTAATGAAATTAGTGACCCGAGTTCAAACTCTGGATGAGGCAGTTTGCATTTCACTTTGTGTTAATGCACTGTTCTCCCCTCAACTATGGATAAATAGTAGGTCAGACTGGTTTCTTTAGGCTTGAAAAGGCAACCAGTCTAGGAGAAGGAAAATTCTCAATTCAAATGCACTATACTTTGTTTAAAAATAAAATTTGTGTCTGTCACATCCTGCCCATCAAAGAAAAATTGCATATGTGCTCTTACCAGGTTATTGACACTTCATTGATTAGACAAGTTTTATAATGGTGAACTGGTACTACAGGTTCAGCGAGTAATATTTGTGTGATATATTGATAATCTGTGAAGCCGTTGAAATCTGATCAGCGATGTCATGAAGAATTATTTTATACTAGCATGGATGTATGTACATTTAATCTAATTTTGTTTCTTTTTGTTTCCCTTCTAACTATAACTTTCTATACTTCAGTTTTCTTTTCTGTGTCAATTGGTATTCTTTCTCTTTCTATCAATTTCGCTCTCCTTCTGACTTGTACACTCTTTGCTTGCTTGCTTTCTTGTTTACTCCACTAATTCCTTGGATTAACACAACAGAATTTCTCATTCTGGAGTAAAGCTTGGTTCCATGACCAATAGATACTAGCAAAAGTACCCAGCATTGGTTGGGATAAAAAGAAAATTCTAATGTATATTTTTTTTTAAGTAAAATTTATTCTACAAAAAGGATTCATTTCCCCCTGGGAAGTATATTGAAATATTGAGTTGCTCACAGCTTCCTGAGGTCAAATACTGAATGAGGCTGTTTTCATTTCACATAGTGCTAATACCAGTTTGAAAGGTATGAATCCAACTATTCTCCCTCTAGCTATATAGGTCAATAGTTGGGCCATTTGGGCTCTTTAACCTTGGTATAGCAACTAGTCTAAGAGAAGGAAAACACTGAATTCAAAACCAGTTGTAGACCTGAAGAGAGATGGGCTCTGCCAGGCTATTCATGCCCAAGACATCCTGCTGGAGTTGCATCCTATGACCCAACCAAGTTACAGGACCAGGGAAGAAGATATTGAAGTAATACTTTGAAATTGCACTTCTAAAAGTAAGCAAGGATTATTGCAAATATATTTCAAGCATATAAATAATGTCTAACTCATCAAGTATGGTCTATTTAGGCAGCAGTCTTTTATTTGTATAAGTTTGAGTGAAGATAATAAACAAATTAAAAATAGTCTTTCAACTTATCAGGTATGATGTTCTATTAAATAATGATATATAATTTTGAGACATTTCATCTGTCTATCTTTGTTATAAAAAGCAATTGACTGTCATGGCCAACTTCAAGTTAAAATGCTCCCAGCATTTCTAGGAGCTTTTCACTGACATTTCTCCTATTTTCTGATGCCTTTAAATCACTTCTTGACATCAAGAGAGTCCAAATACCAAGTTTTGTCTCGATTTTCCAAGGAATTTGTAGTCCTTTCTGAGTAATTTTCCTCACAAAAGTTCCATTCCTTACAGAGTGGGAGGGGAGAGGACACTCCTGTAGATATCAGTTTTATTTTCTTTCTGGATGAATTAAACCTTCTTGATCAATTACAAGCTAAAATGTTATGGAAATCTGGTTTTGTTATGCTTCCTGTATCTATTGCAGTTTCCATTGAATTGAATAGAAAGCATTACTTTTTGAGCAACTTACTTATTAGACTCTTGTTCATCACTGGGGAAAATGCATAGCCAATGTTAGGGATTGCTCTATCCATTGGTGTTATTGTGGTGTCTGTATCTGTTATGGTTTCTGTGGAAATGAATGGGAGGCTTTGCCGTTTGAGAAGTCTCTTGAGGATGTTATTTTCTTGATGCTGTTTTGTGTGTAATGGTTTATCATTGTTGGAAATGGAATTGATGGCCCAAGTTCAAAGCAGCCAAACTAAATCCTCTAGAAATGTCCCCTCCCTCCAGTTATTTTAAAATAATGTTTTACTATATTTAATAGAAGGCCTTCTATCAATTCAGACCATTTCACCTATTCATAATAATAGTTCAACATATCGCCCACTTGGCTGGAGCTGTAGAATACACTGTATCTCTGCAGAAGGGCAAGACACCCCACAAACAAGTATTCTGGATATGACACTAAACACTCATAGTGAGGCTCCAGTAATACTAGAGCCTTGGGGAATGCAGAGTACCCTTTTATTGCCATAGCTCCCAGATCCATTTTGGCTCGGAGTGGTAGCACCTGGTAGGGTCCTGTCTATAGATCAAATAGAACTGTTTGACATTTAAACTAAGTGCAAATAAATGACTTATGTTAAATTGAATTGTTAGAAATATAAATGTTTGATCATTTAACTGTGTGTAAACAAATGACTAATGTTTAATTGAATTTTTAATGATACATAGCAATACTTGAAACCATTTATTTTTGTTGACTTATGCCGAATTAAATTGTTAGAAATAGAAGTGTTTGATCATTTAATTGTTTGTATCTATAAAATGTGTTTACAAATCATATTTTATATATTTGTAAAGATACAATCTGGTATTAAATAACAAATAGTGGTTGATTTACGATAAAACCAAACCAAACCAAACTTTGTTTAACATTTATATCACTCACCGTCGACTTTAGTCGAGGGTAACCCAAAGGCTCCCTTTTCAATAGCTACTACACTGAGGTGCAGGGAAGGGTGCTACTCCTTTCCCTAAAACATTTATATACTCTATTTATATGAATGCTTTTAAACAAGCAGTGAACAGTCAGGTGATTAGATTCCTTACATTGTAAAGATTAAAACCTGTAATAATATTTTTATAATCTTGGTTTTAGCATGTTTTTTTTTTTTTTAATAGTTTTTTGTGTTGATATATAATTACACAAAGTTCTTATTTGTTCTGTTCTGTTGTATTTACCAGGAAATTGGCAGCACCTAATTACCATGAGTCATGTAAAACCCAGGGTTTCTCTCTAATCTCCGCATGGCTGTCTCATCTCCCTGTCTTCGGAGATGTTTTCCTTCCTACTAGCGTGACTCAACTTTTCAGTTAAATTCAGATAGGAATTTCAGGGTAAACACAGTGACAATCGTCTCTTGCCCCCAAACCATACCTGATGTTTGTTCTTGTGTTGTTCCCATGACCTCTCTGTGACTCCACCCTTTGATTATTGTAGATTGTCACATATCTTACATAGCATTCTTAATGTAGATTGCTTCAAATCTTTCTGGATTATTTAAGCTTATGAACATTGCTCTATATTTTGTGTCTACTTTAAGTATTTGAAGAGAAAGGCAATCTTTAACTACCTGTTGAGTTTGAGTTTTAAATCATTTTTTTCTTAGATATATTAACCAATATATTGTTGATGAAAAACGGGTATTCTTCCAAGGTTGGTTGGTTGGGTTTTATGGTATATTAACCTTTGGAGGTTACTTAATGCCAAATCCACTTTTATACAAATAATCAGTTCTATTTCAAAAAATTCAGTTTAGTATGAGTACAGAGTTTAATTATCAAAAACATTTCTATTTCAAGCTATTCAGTTTATTCAAACAGTTCTAATTCAGCCAATTCAGTTTAGTACAAGTATAGATTTTGTTTACACAGTTAAATGTCAAAACAGTTCTTTATTAAACAATTCAGTTTAGAGTAGAGTTTCAATGTTAAAAACAGTTCATTTCAAACAATTCAGTTTAGCATAAGTATGTAGTTTAAATGTAAGTACATGGTTTAATTGTCAAAAATATTTCTATTTAAAGCTATTCAGTTTAGTCAAACAGTTCTAATTCTAGCAATTCAGTTTAGCATAAGTATGTAGTTTAGTTCTATTTGCCCTATAGATAGGGCCCTATCAGGTGCTACCATTCTGGGCCAGAGTGGACCTGGGAGCAATGGCAATGTAGGGGTGCTCCGCATTCCCCAAAGCCCCAGCATCACTGGAACCTCACCATTAGATTGGTTAGTGTCATGTCCAGGACTCTCATGGGGTGGGGTGGGGTCTTACTCCTCTGCAGAGGTGCTGTCAGTGTTCTGGTCAAGTATTCTTCCAAGCTGTAGCCATGTAAGTACTAATGTAGGGTTGCATCACTTGAACTTGAACAAAATGTCTTGGAAAAAAACTTGATGGGAACTATACAAGAATACTGTGTACTGTTTTGAACAGGTCCTGTAAGTAGTAACCTGTAAAACAGCAGCTGTATGACCACTTATCTCCCATCTCAGAAACAATCCAGGAAAGTAAGACATGCAGGGCCATGGTGGTGAAGTAAGGATGAACTGAGTTTTTTTATGAACTTCTATACATGGACGCACCAGTGTTAGCTGACAAGCAAAAGCTTACATTCACAAGCTCTTTGGGAACAGTGGATGCTGGTAGAGGACTTGTCTAGAGTGATGAGCAATAGGGAAGAATGGTGAGAGTGTCAAAGAAATCCATGCTGTTGGTACACCTGGAAGATTACATACATGTATATGTATATCTAGGAGGTGCCCATGGTATAATGGTTATCGCTGTAGGAAATGGACACGGCAATGTGAGTTCAAATCCTGGATGAGACTGATTGCATTCAACACAGCACTTATACCCTTGGGGAAAAATATGAATCCAATTATTCTCCCTCCAGCTATGGGTAAATAGTAGGGCAGATTGGGTTCTTTAGCTTTGGTTAGGCAACCAGTTTAAGAGAAAAAAATCTTTGAATTCAAACCTGTAAAATGCCACTTAAAAATTGATCTTGTGTCACATCCTGCCTGTGTGGTGGGGTTGGAAAGTACATATGTATATCTAGGCAGCATTTTCTTTTTTTAAACATGTTTGATAAAATAGGCAGAAGCAAAGTATCGGTTCTATCTAAGTAGTGATCTGTTCAAGTTTTCATCTGAGTCATTTGACACCTGGATAGAATGAATTCAAAAAGGCGCCATGTTTTTCTCTCCAAGTACTTTTGGCCCCAGCTTAAGCAGAGGGGGGTGGGTTAAGAATAAAATGACACAACCAATGCCAAGTCATATACATTTATTTAAACAGTCGAAGGAAGAACAAGTGGGAGGTGAATTTATGAAAGAGAAGAACTTTACTGGAAGTAGGAGGAAGAATTGGCGAGGGAAAAATGTTAAGAGCATTTCAAAATGCAGCTGTCACAATTGAAACTGATCTCGTTTAGGGAAGGTTTGTTAATCTTTATGTTGAGAGGTTCAAGAATTTAGAGTTCTTGTTTGATTTTTACTTTGGAGATGCTTTCAGTTAGAATTTTTTGGTATTTGGAGGAGGAGCATGAATGTGTTTTACAGTGTTGAGAAATGGAACTAGTGTCAGATAGGTGTAATGTTAAGCATCTATGACAGTCACTGTGTTTGTCATTACAAATGTTTGTTCCCCTGAAGATGGCTTCAGCTTGGTCCGAAAGTACTTGGGGGGAAAAATATGGCACCTTTTTTGAATTCATTCCATCCAAATGTTACATGATTCTTATAAAAACTTGAATGGATCACAAATAAAAAAGGCAGAAATGAAGTATATGTTCTATTTAGTCAAATATGTTTAAAGTAATCATAAACCCCTTTTAAATGTCAATTCAATCCATTGACCTTAATTGAATTTTACCAATAAGAAAAATTATGTTACACTTCTTATAAAAGTGAAGACTGTTAGCAATTCTTAGTGGGTTTTTTTTATCCATCAGCTACTCATTAATGATATATTGATAATATCATATTAATTTTTAATCCTTGATAGTTGTTTCAAATAAAACTCTGGAATTTTCATGGATTCACTTATAATTTCTATAAATAGGAAGTGATTTAACATCCTCTTTAACAGTTGCCTTAGGCTGACTATGAATAAGTTACAAATGAAGAGGTATTATGACATCTTGACTGAGATAATGAAGAGATGTATCTTTGAAATTTTTATATTAGGCCAATTCATCTTTCTAATCTGGTGAGTCAAGAGTTTTGCAATACGGTTTCAAGCTAACAAAAGAAACAAGCAGAAGGTACCCCACAAAAACAATTACCAACGCTGACTACGCCGATCATATAGCGCTCCTGGCAGATGCCCCCGCCCAAGCCGAAACCCTGCTATATAGTCTGGAATGAGCCGCTGCTGACATTGCCCTCCATGTCAACACACACACAAGACAGAATATATGTACTTTAATCAAACAGGTGACATCTCCACACTAAACGGTAGCTCTCTGAAATTAGTTGTCAAGTTCACCTACCTCGGAAGCAGTGTCTCATCAACTGAGACAGACATTAACACCTGACTAGCATGGACAGCTATCGATAGGCTATCGGTAATATGGAAGTCAGACCTGACCGGTAAAATGAAGCGCAGTTTCTTCCAAGCAGCGGTCATGTCAATACTACTATATGGATGCACTACATGGACACTAACTAAACAGATGGAGAAAAAGCTTGACGGCAACTACACAAGAATATTGAACGAGTCCTGGAAACAGCACCCCACGAAACAGCAGCTGTACAGCCACCTACCACCCATCACGAAAACTATCAAAATTAGACGAACCAGACATGTGGGACACTGCTGGAGAAATATGGATGAGCGCATAAGTGATGTACTCCTGCGGACCCCTTTACATGGATGTGCAGAGGCAGGATGACCAGCTTGAACATACATACAGCAGCTCTGTGCCGATACGGGATGTAGTTCTAAGGACCTGCCGGAAGCAATTGACAATAGGGAGGGGTGGTGAGAGAGGGTTAGGGATAACTGCACTGATAGCACAACATGATGATGATGATGATGAGGCACAATTCAGCAGCTCTGGATGCTTTTGCTAAGGTCAGTCAGTCGGTCGGTTGGTTGGTTGGTTTTTACAGTGTATCAACCCTTTTCAGGTCATTTAATGCTGAATCAAATTTCAAACAATTCAGTTTAGCATAAGTATAGTTTTTGTTTACCAACAGTTAAAACAGTTCAGTTAAATGTCAGAACAGTTCTATGTCAAACAATTCTGTTTAGCATAAGTACGCAGTTTAGTTCTATTTGACCCATAGATAGGACCCTATCAGGTGCTACCACTCCAAGCCAGAGTGGACCTGGGAGCTATGGCAAGGAAGGGACACACCACATTCCCCAAAACTTCAGCATTATTGGAGCCTCACCATCAGATTGTTTATTGTCATATTCAGGACACTCGTTGGGGAGGGGGGATCTTGCAGAGATGCAGTTAGTGTATTCTACAGCCCTAGCTGACTGGGTAATTTGGTGAGGTTGTGACAGTGACTAACTACAGAGAAATGCCAAACTCACCTGATACTCTCCAAGGGTTACTCACTGGATTTGCCTCTATAGCTTTAAGCATGGTCTCGGAATCCATGGTTTTATGCCTACTTGAGCTTGCCTGATGGCCCAATTGGCTGGAGCTGTAGAGTACTCTTACTACTTCTCTGAAGAGGGGTATGACTTCCCCAACGAGTGTCCTGTATACGACACTAAACAATCTAATAGTGACGTTCCTAGTAATGCTGGAGCTTTGGGTAATACAGAGTACCCTTTTGTTCCCATTGCTTCCAGTTCCACTCTAGCCTGGAATGATAGCACCTAATAGGGTCCTATCTAAGGGTCAAACAGAACTAAACTGTGTACTTATGCTAAACTGAATTGTTTTAAATAAACTGTTTATATGTATAAAAATCGATTTGGCATTAAATAACCTACAATTGTTGGTATACTATAAAACCAAACCAAACTCTGACTTTGCCTGATTGTCGAGGTTCTTGCAACCCCGATCAAAATTTCTTGAACCATCTGGTTACTGCACTGTTATCAACTGTACCTTCACCTTCCTTTCACACAACAAATCTTTTGTTTGCTTTTGCAAACATGGTCCATGTCAAAATCATAAAGCATAATTTCTTGAATTAGACTACATTGCCCATTCATCTGTGTGGCTTTCAAATCAAACACAAGTTGCAGCAATGCCCAATGTGCTAATGCATTAACTACCATGATACTACCAATCAAAGTGGGTACTTTTCACGGCTTGAATTGTTTTGGTCATGTTATTTATGCACCACACACGAGCACATACTACCGAAATATTGCAAAACTTTTGACTCACCCTAGTATATTGGCTATTTAAGGGCCCAAGTTTTTATTTACTACTGCCTATTACATGATGAATGGTTTGTCTTTCATTTGATCTACCTTTAAAATGAGAAATGATAAACTGAAGACTAAATTATAGTCTTCTACTTCAATGCTACAAGTGTATGAAGGGATTTGTTTCTTTTTAAATACGGGGTTTCAATAATATATTTTAAATATCATAATTATAAATTATGTTAGGGATTATCTCGAGAAACAAAGAGATAGTTTTTTGTCTCTTTGCGTGCATCGCATTTTATTTTTATATGAAGTTTTCACAAGCAGTCCGATGGTTCTATCGAGGCAAAAAAAAAAAAACTTTTGAAGGATAGGGGGAAAGGATCCATTGGATAGTTGGTCGATTCATTGGTTTTATGGCATGTCAACCCTTCTTGGATTATTTTATACTGAAGTCAGTTAAACAATTATAATCTCCTATTATATAAGTTACAAAAATGTATCTTCACAATAATTTTAAACTGCCAAACACTTCCTACTTAGATGCAATATTAATGTTTTAAGAGCCAATGTATTAATAAAGTTTACAATAATTTTAATCTTTGCAATTCCTCTTAACCTGGGCTCCATGCCAAAAAATACCTGAAAATACAATATAGAATTTTTCATCACAGAGATACAGTCGGTGTATTCTACAGCCCCAGCCGACTGATATGCTATACCCTCTTGATAATCTCTATGCCTTCAAAATGGGTTCGCTTGATAATCCCCTTTGAACATGAGGAAAAGAAAAAAGTCACACAAAGGAAGATTGGGTAAATAGGGAGGTTGTTCCAGTATGGTGATATTCTTCTTGACCAGGAACTGCTGGATGCTCTGGGTTTTGTGTAGAGTCTGGCTGAAGCAGCCACAATTTGTCCTCTCACAGCTCTCATCTCTTTTTGTGCACCAAGCAAAGCAGATGCTACAGAGTCTCCTTGTAGACTTGGTGATTGATCATCTAGCTCTGTGTCAAAAACTGTGGACAAGGTCCCTCACTTTAAAGAATGGGATCAACATCACTTTAACTGCCTTGCTTTCTTTCATTTTGACAATATTAGAGACTTCCACTGACTGTTCTGGTGCTTGGTTTCTGGTCATACACAAAATCTATTTTTTGTCACCAGCGATGACTCTATAAAAAGCAAGTCAAGTTCAGCTTGAAGATGCTCGATGATGTCCTGACACACTTTTCATGTCCAGCTAACTTGCAATCATTCAAACAGTCATCTGACAATCACTACACATCACTTGATTTACATATTCGATGTTGGCTTCAGTCCTGCTGGTTGAAGGTCTCCTGCTTCTGGCATCATCTTTCACTTTCATGCACCTCCCTTTGAACCTCTTGTGTCACTGAAAAATGTATGCTCAATATGGTGTTATCTCTATACACTTGCGGAAGTATTTCATGTGCCTGTGGTGGTGTTTTCCATATTGAGATAAAAAATTTCAGGCTTATTTATGGCTTGGTTTTCATTGTTCATTCCCCAACATTCATAGTTGAACACCCTGAAAAAAAGAAGTAAACAAAATTATGTTTTAAAAAAAATGCCGATTATAGTTACTTCTAAGATATCATGTTAGATGATAACACAATCCACTCATCCCTCTTTTGCCTCTAGCTCATGCAGCTCACCCAGTCACATTACTTTTCAAACAGATGAATATTCTTTGCAGTCTTTATATCTATTGTTGTCGTGAAATATGAGAGGTCATTGCATTTTATTATTTATATCCAGCTAATCATTCTATTGCCTTTATATTATTTACCTATGGAACCATTTTTATAAATTTTTCTCGGATCTAACTCAGCATGTTATGTGACCAAGTGCTGACTTTGATAAACTACCCAAACTCAACTATTCGACATTTTCTTGACCAATATTTTTCTAAAATTTGATTGATTGCGAACTGCATGTCAACCTGTCTGGAGGTTATTTTATGTCTAGAGGTTAGGGAATTGTATACATTCTACATTTACCATTACATTTTGTGTAATACTAATATTTTAGGTCAGAGTGGATTCGGGAGTAATTGCAATAAAGAGTTACTCCACACTCTCCTGAGTTTCAAAACTGGCTCCTCTCTAACATATTCAATTTAGTGTCCTACCTGCCCTCCACCTTCTTTTTTTTTTCTGGTGGGCGATACAGTCAGTGTAATCTAAGTCCCACTGACTGGGCAGCTAAAACTTGAGCATTTCATTAAAAGTTGATATTGGTCTTAGTGGACTAGTTCACTTTCTTCTAGGCATCTACTGTTATATATGCATTCATTTTGATAAATAAAAGCTCTTCCATAGCAGCTTATTAGCTGTATTACAGTTTAGCTCTGTATATATTTACTCGACCCTTCTGCTACTACTAGGATGTGACACAAGGTTAATTTTTTAGTGGAGTAATGCTGGTTTGAATTCAGAATTTTCCTTCACTTAAACTGATCACCATACCAAGGTTAAAGAGTTCAGTCTACCTTACTATTTACTCATAGCTTGTAGGGAGAAGAGATGGGTTTGTGCTTTTGGCATTAATACAAAGTGAAAAACAAGCAGCTTTATCTAGAATTTGAACTCCATGTCCATTTCCTAAGATGACAACTATCACACCATACACATCCTCTACAATTTAGCACTGTAACTAGTGGAAATTGTCTTCCAACTGCCACCCTAGTCCTATTGCCAATGATATCCCAGGGAAGCCTGACTGCTTACAAAAATCACTTGTGATATGATGTGAGTTTATTTCTTATGTGCTTATTATTCCAACATAAACCTTTTCTTATTTTACTCAATTTTTATGAGCCCCACATTTTCAATTTCTATTTTCTATCATCTGGATTTAAAAAAAAAACAATTATCATTTTAAACAGGTAAAAACTTCATACTTAGTTGCAAGCTCAATGTTTTCAAAGCCAATGTATTAATATTGTTTAAAATCAAAATTTGTATGAGCTGCACCTCTTCCAATTGTATTTTTGGACACCCTGATTCCCCCCCCCCCACATGCTTGCAATACCTTAGTATCATGCCTGCCTTGCCCACCTCACTTTTGGCTAACTGTATCTTTCCCCAGGACATAATGGCCATTTTGTGTCTTTAAATTTGAAACCCTTGGTGTAGAGTATATTAATAACTTCTCATATACTTGAAATAAAAGTTGTCCTTGGTTTATATTTGTTATTTTAACCAACACAATAATTGGGAGAAGAAAAATGTTGATCCACTTGACCTTCACTTCTTTGCCTTTCTTACTGAATTATACCTGCATATATTGTTTCTACTTGCAAAATATAACCAGATAGCTTTTGTATGATTCATTCAAGTCATGTGAAAACTTCTATTTAAAAAATAAAATTCTTGCATCATTTTCCTATTATGCATGTTTTTTTGTTTTTTTTTTAAATTTTATTGCTGTTTATATTTTAACAAGACATTAAAATTAAGGAAGGAAAAATATGGTTGTTTTAATTTATTGTTGTTTTCAGTTAGATTATTGTTAGATATTATTATTTATACTGGCCATTGGCCTGATGAATAGAGTGTTCGCCAATGGTCCAGAAGACCAGGGTTCAATCCCAGATCAAGTCCTGCCAAAGACTCATGAAATGGTACTTGATGCCGCCTTGCATAACACTTAGCACTATAGGGTAAGGATCAAGGGTAAAGTGGAGCAGTCCAGGGAATAGAGTAGCTCTCTCCCCTACACATTGGTGTAGTAGCTATTGAAAAGGGAGCCTCTGGGTCACTCTCGATTGAGGTTGCCAACTTAAGTTTTTTTTATTATCATTTATACCATACAAGGGTTATTCAAAAAGTTGTAAGCTTCACCCAGAAAGAAGGGCCATAGCTAAACATTTTTTTATGTGCTAACATACTTATTAAAGTAGAAAAACTATTTTAGATTTCTGTTTTCATTTCTGTGCAGGTCAGGCTCATACAATGGTGAGAAGTGTGACAAATTCAAAATATGGATGAGGCTTAGAACTTTTTAAACGTACAAGGTGTGTTCAAAAAGGATTGAGACTGAAACTGTATTTACCAAGACAGAGAAAGTAATAACAAATAAAATATTCATTTTCTTCAAAATAGTCCTCTTTGACATTCAGTGACCTGAAGCAAAAAAGTTGCGCTGTGTCATGTGTTTTTTTTTTATGCAAGTGGTCATTTGTAATATGATCTGCATGCATGTGTATGTTTGAAACTGTTTCTAACAAGTGTCCTGGATATGACACATAATCAACCAATCTTGGAGCTTCGGAGAATGTGGAGTACCATTTCATTGCCATTACTCCCAAGTCCACTCTGACCTGGATTGGGTGTACATGTTAGGATCCTATCTATATGTCATATAGAACTGTCTAATCATTTCCTATACTTTAAACCATTTAACTGTCTGCAAAAAAATGATTAATGTTAAATTGAATTATTAGTGTTTGACAGCAATACTTAAAACCATTTGTGTACAAAAAATAAATAGAAATACTCGTAACCATTTGATTATGTACAAATAAATGAGCTCTATCTCATTGTAAAAAAAAAATTACCTACTTTTAGTTTGTAATGAACAAATTGTCAAAATAAATTTATGATAGCATTGTATTTGTTGAGTTTTCTTTGAGATTACAAAAGTATATATTTGCTCTGTATGTGAGTTTTTTAAATATATTTTTATATATTAATAGCCATGCATCAAGTACCCTGTCAGAATTATATGAAACTTCTCATATATTCTATATATGAATTTTTCCAGATAAGTCAATTTTGGACTTAATTTATATAAATGAAATACACACACACACAGGATTTGATATTAAATAACCCATAAGGGATGATATGTCATTAAAAACAACCAAATGAATAAATTGAAATCATTTAAATGGATACAAACAAATCATTAATAAGTTGAAACAGTTACTTGAAACGATATTTAAAAAAGTAAAGTTGGCAACTATAGTTGAGGGTAACCCAAAGGTTCCCTTTGCGATAGCTACTACACTGAGGTGTAAGGGAGGGTGCTATTCTTTTCCCTGGATTGCTCCACTTAACTCTTGATATATACTTTATAATGCAGAGTGTTAAGCCAGGAGGTTTCAAATGCCATTTTTTGAGCCTTTGTTATGACTCGACCTGGGATTGAACTTTGGTCTCCTGGGTCATTGGCAAACAGTCTACCCACTAGGCCAATAATGGCTGAAAAAAATAGGATTAGAAGAAAAAACTTATTTCGGTATTAGACAACCCAACAAGCATTGACATGCTTGTAAAATCAACCAACTTATTTTCAATAGAATCCTTCCAACAAATCACAAGCTTCTTTACATTGTTTTAGAAAAGTTTTTTTGTCCAACTGGTAGTAACTGAATCACTACGTACAATAGCTTGCAAAATGTGAATCTTCAGCTGCTCTCTCTCATGAGGCTTGTTTATTTTTAGACAAGAAACTTTTCTACCAGTCTTCTAAAGTAAAGTGGTGGTATTGGTGGTGCATAGTCCAGTCTATAATTATTTGCTGTTTAGCATCATTCCTGAAAGATGCTTTTTAATAGAAACCCAAAATGTATTGATAAGCATGTGTATTCTGTATAAGTTCATGTTTGTTAGATGTAGAGAGGTGTCCATATGGCATAGTGGTTAATATGCTCAAGTGTAACATCGTAGTAAATGAGTTTGAACTCCAGTCTTGCTATTACATTCATTTCAAGATGAATATTCTTCGGAAAGGTATGAACCCCCTTATCCCCCCCCTGCTATATGTTAAATAGTACCTCTATTGTTCTTCTGGAAGGATGGCTTTGGTATTAAATAACCCATGAAAGTTGATATGCCATTAAACAAAGAAACCAAACCATTGGATGTAGACAAATAAATAATTTCAAAGAAATATTTGATGAAATTTTTGCAACTGGTTTTGAACCCAATCATAGTCTTTTGTATTTCATGATAGAAAAATAAAAGTTTAATTTCTGTTCTAAACTTTTTAGATGCAATACTGCAATATTTATTTTATGTTGGTTTTGTATATACTTTTTTGTGGTGCATGTGATGGGATGTGTATCTGAACACTGCATTTTGTGACCCCCATGCTGTGTTTATTGCAGAGTCTGGGGTGGTGTCACAAAAGACAAACAAAAAAATGAAGAATTTAATTCAAAGTTTGAAGGACTGGACTCGCTCACAGATGGAAGGGTGTGTGTTACTTTAGTCCTTACTCTTTATCTTTCTGACCCCCCACTCATCTGGCATGAATTCTACCTATCAGATCACCCTAGCTTTTGGTGTGCCACTAGATTCTGAGTGCATCTCTCTAGTCACTTTCTCTGACCAACTTGTTCCTATGGGTTCTTCTAACTCTTATTACTCCAAACAGTACAGGAACCGTTTGTTTAGCCCAAAACATATTCAAGGTTGTGCATTTACTTTGTTCAAACTCACAGTTGACCTACTGGGCTGGGCTGCCTAGCTGGTGGTGGGTGAATGAACTGCTTCCTCCTTCCATGTTGTTATTTACATATGGCATGGATACATCTACATACATATGTATATGTGTATCCAAACACACACACACACACACACACACACATCTAACTTTGTACTACCATGCCCTGGATTCATAGTGTTACATGTATATACCCACATATATATGTATATTTGAGCACCTCAAGTAGTTTAATGGTTAGCAAGCTGGACTAGCAAATCTGCAAGAGTGAGTTTGAGTCTCATTGGATGCTCTGTTCATTTGACCTTTTGCCATATATAAGTAAAAACCTTAGTAAATTACTACATGTATATATCTATGAATGGGCTATTGACCTAACGAGTAAAGTTTTTGCCAATGGTCTGGAAGACTGGGGTTCAATCCCAGGTCGAGTCATACCAAAGACTCAAAAAATGTTACTTTATGCCATCTTACTTAACACTCAGCATTATAAGGTAAGGGTCAAGGGTAAAGTGGAGCGATCCAGGGAATGGAGTAGCACCTTTCCTTACACCTTGGTGTAATAGCTATTGAAAAAGGAGCCTTCGGGTCACCCTCAACTAAAGTCGCTAACTTTTATATACCTACTGTTTCTCATGGTTATCGTCATAGGAAATGTAAACAGTGACCCGAGTTCAAATCCTGGACAAAGATGCTTGCATTTCATATAGTGTGAATACCTTTGGGAAAGATATGCATTTAATTATTTTCCCTCCAACTATGAGTAAACAGTAGGGCAAACTGGGCCTTTTAACCTTGGTATGGCAACTAGTCTAGAAGGAAAAATCTGAATGGAAACCTGTTAAACTTTGCTTAAAAAATTGTCCTTGTGTTATATCCAACTCATATGGAGAAGTTGGATAAATACATATTGCTACTTCATGAGGTGTAGCCGTGTATGCTGGTTCAGTCTTTGAAAAAGTTGGATTTATGTCAATCCATACCTCTTTCAGCTCTCGTTTCATCAGTCATTATTATTAATAATTTTGTCTTGCCAATAGGATTGCCTCAGAGTTACTCAATTCAATAACCAGTGAGATGTGTTGCCTCTCTCTATCTCACAAGACTTTCTACTCATCTTCTGAAGTAGAATGGGTGTGTATGGGCTGATAACCCAAGGAATTTCAACAGTGACTGGTGCTATGGCAAACCTGTCTGAAAAACACCTATTTGGTTTGTTTCAAACTGTCAGTGTTTCAGGTGGTTGGTCCTGGGTCCAGAGCTGATGTGACAAGATTGCCACTAGAGACTGTATTAAAGCAGGTGGAATCCCATACTTGTAACTTGCTATTTCTCCGATTGGAAAATCATTATTCTCTCAGGTCACTTTGCTGTCCTTTTGATCAAGATCTATAGATTCAATTTAGGGCTGAAATATTGTGGCATTAAAGCCTCTTCCAATGACATCATTCACTGTAGCATGTCTACATAAATAATTCTAAATGGAAAATACATGAAGGTGCTTGCTAATAGTAAAATACTACCAATTAGTAATATCTGTTAGATGTCATTCTAATATCTTTAAAAACAAAAGTATTTTTTTTATTATTATTGATTTCTTAACATTTGCTGATTCCTTGTAGAAAGCTATGCATAGCATCAACAACTGTTTCTCTGTGAGAGACTGCTGTAGAATTATTTGACATTTCTGCTGAATATGTCAATAATTAAATATGGTTAGTATCTGCTTGGTAGAATCTCAGAATGGTTTTGATTCAACAAAAAAAAAAAAAAGAAATTCTCATCCTATGCTATATTATAGACTAATGGAAATTCCATCAACTGATTTTGTTTTTCTCAACAACATCCATTTCACAGTCTTTGTTATCAATTAAGAATTTACACAACAGGTGATTGTTATGCAAGTCCATATGAGTGAAAAAAGATTTATCAGTTATTATATTTATATATAGTTTTAGTTAATATTGTTTAGTAAAAAATTTCAGTGCTGTAGAGAAACTGATAACCTGTGAATCTATTGGATTCCTGTTGGTCTATGATGATATTTGTGCTTCTATTCAGGAAGGAGTGAAGAATTCTAATTAATATTTCATTGTTAATGGCTGTCCATGATGACATCAGTGCTTATATCTAGAAAGTAGTGAAGAATTCAATTAGCATTTTAATTTTAACTGCTGTTCATAATGATATTGATGCTTCTATTTTGCAAGAAGTAAAGGATTCTAATTATCATTTCATAGTTGACAGCCATCTATGTCATTTTCTTTTCTTTTTTTCTTTAGAAACTTAATTTCTATGTGCTGAGTTATATTTTGCAGCAACATGATTTCCCACCTATTATTGTTTCTTGATGAAATCCCCACCCCTTTTTCATTAAAGACATTTTTTTTCTATCAAAACTTTCTTCTCTGTTCAATAGGTATCCATTCTAAATTTGGTAGTTTTACATAAGTGTTTGGGGAGTGTCCTCATGGTGTAATGGTTAAAGCGATGGACTCTGGAATCATAGTAAGCAAGTTCGAACTCCAGTTGTGCTATTCACTTTCAAACAAATACCATTGGGAAAGGTATGAACCCCCTTATCCTCCCAGGTATGGGTTAAATAGTGCCACTACTGTTCTTCTAGAAGGATGGATTTGGCATTAAATAACCCAAGAAGGCTGATGTGCCATTAAAAAACAACAAACAAACAAACATCAGTGTTTGGTCATTTATAGAAGATAAATGAGAAATACTTTTTGCAGTTATTAATATAGATTCAAATATGTAGAGATTGAGCATTTTGATTTTTCTACTCCCCTGGCAAAAAAAAAAAAAAACGTGTTCCATGAAACCAAAAAGTTTGACTATTGGATAAAAAAGGTTTTGTCTCAGACCTGTGCTTAGTTTGTTTTTCATGGATTAAAAATAACAGAAGAAACGATTTTTTGCTAGGGGTTGTATGTATACTTTTTAAATACATTTATTAAATTTTTTCATTTGTATAGTAGAGATGATACTGCTAAAAAAATCATCTGAGTCAATGAATAGTAAGAAAAATGTATGACATAGCTGATGTTATTTAAAATAAACTATTACTCTATCTGTTATCTAGGAAACTAAGGTGAGTTGAAAGTTTTGCAATATTTCAGTATGTGCTAGTTTGTGGCATGTACATCATATAACTGAAGCTGTTGAAGTCATGGAATGTACCATCATGATAGTTGGTGCGCTGACATATTGTGCATTGCTTCACTACATGTGTGATTTCAAAGCCACACAGAGGAACTTATGCTTTGATTTTAAATCGGGCCATAACACTGTGGAAACAGCCAAAAAGGTTTGTTGGGCAAATGGTCATGGTGCAGTTGATCACAATACAGTAACCAGATAGATCAAGGAATTTTGCTTGAGTTGCAAGAACAACAATCAGGCAAGGTCAGGTTGGACTAAAGCCATGGATTCCGTGGCCATGCTCCAAGTCATAGAGGTAAATCTGGCAACTAACATTTGAGCTCTGCATCTCACAGTCCAGTATGGTATGTAATTTTCACAACCCCAACAAAAACATCTGGAACAACAGAATTGTGCCTTGTTACCAAAATATTGTAAAACTTTTGACTCGGATGTCAGAAATGTTTAAAAGTAAACCTTCTTTGAAGCTCTTTAAATTCCTCTTATGAAAATTGTTCTCTTTTAGATATAGCTTGATACTTTCTATAGTAAATGAGTCTCTAAACACATCAAATAAAAATAGTCAGCATGTTAATTTACTTTTAAGTGTAAAATCATGTCTATGCGTTTTAGTTATCTTGTTAATTTTCTGTTAATACCTGAGTGATTACTCTTTGAAAGCCTTTCAATGTGAAAAATGTCCTCATTACATCTCCCTAGGACAGTGAATGCTTGTTGATAATTTGTTTAGTATTCTTAAAATAGTTCTAGAAAGATATCAGTGAATAGAGACTGTTTGATTGAGCATTGAACTGATAAGTTGTGGATTTTTTCTTTTTTTTTTATAGTGTGTAAAACAATTATCTTAAAATAAAACTCAGCTAAAATAATGTTCTGTCAGCAAGACTTAGACTAAATTGACTGAATCCCTTTCCAAGGAGTAAAAGGACCCCCCCCAAAAAGGGATATTCTGGTTTAACCCTAAACTGCATCTGGTGGTGAGGCTCCACTTTAGTAGTACATCTATAAGTACATGACCCCTTCACATGGCCAAGCAAAGGCAGGACCACCAGCTTGAACCTACATACAGCAGCTCTGTGCCAATACGGGATGTAGCCCTAAAGATCTACCGGAGACAATGTACGATAGGGAGAGGTGGTGAGAGAGGGTCAGGAATATCCGTGTTGATGGTGCGTCATGATGATGATGACGACATCTATAAGTCAGATAGATTTGTTAAAATATTATTTATATTTGATAGGAATACTTAATGCCATATAAGGGAATTTTATGTTTTAAAAATAGTTTTTTGAAGCTCTGTTTACTAAGTATTATTATCATTATTATGTAATTGAAATCATATAATAGTGCAAACAAATAATAATTATTAATTAGAGATAATTACTTGAAACCCTATAATTATTTGTATTAGATAGGAATACTTAAAAAAATCATAACTGTGAGCAAAAAAATATAGATTTACCATGAACACAATTTTCTAATCTCATAAAATAGACCTAGATGGTTTGACATACCGTTAAACTCTAATGATCAACAAAAATTTATAAAGAGGTTTATTAAAATGTCATATTGTCAAGTTTATTCAAGTAAACTTTTCTCACTATTATTCTTCCAAGAATTTTTCAAGTTTCATTTTATAATATAATCTTAGATCATCAAAATGATGTGTTCATTTTTCCTTTAATTTATTAATCTCAGTTTTCAGTTGGAAGACCTCACTGGCTTTATTGGGATAGATATGTTTTTCTTTGCATTTTTTAAATAGAATTCATTTTATTAGCTACAAACTGATCAGAAATTCATGCTATTTACACATCTCAGATTATTGCCTTCTTTTTGGTTATCATATTCACAATGTTTCAGCCATTGTACCCTTGTTCAAGTGTCTTTTGTTATCAGTAATCTTCAGGGTATTTACATCTGAATCCTTTATTCAGTCCAAAGGCTAGACCTGATTCTGCTGTCCATGCATTGCAATAAAAAAAATCAGTTTATCTTTTAATACATCATCATCAAGGCATGCTAACAGTACAGATTCCTTTGAATCTTTCTCACCATCCATCCTATTGACCATTCTTTCTGGTTGCATTGGACTGGGAATATATAATTCCACTACAATAAAATGACAGCTAACCGGTAGTACTGGATAGGTCAAGCTCTATAACAACAAAACATGCCTTGCTTTAACTTGACATTAGATATCAGATACTGAGGGATGAGAGGTTGTTAACAATTTGTACCAGTGTGTACCATTGAAAACCATGAGATACAGCATGGTGGATGTGAAGCAAGGTGGAGGAATCCCAAAATGAGTTAAGTGTGCTTCACCTGATGCTGGGCAGAAAAGGTCAACATCCAGGATTAAGTAGTTCAGTCAGGAAACTACTGCTCCTCATCTATGATTGATGAGAAAATTAGCCATTGAAAGATAATCCTGACTCTTAATACATATTGCTTTAAATTTGTTAATACATATTCACAACTGACAACAGTTTTTTCATATTTCCATTACTCTCCTTAAATGCATTGATTTTGCGGCTACTTATCAATTAATGATTCTAATTATTTAATTTTAATCTTTTATTTTTTGCAGGTTGTTCAGTCTCTAGGGATAATTGTATTTCAAGCTTTGGACTATGGCTTAAGTGAAACAGAAGAGCATCATTTAAGTACAGAATTGGAATCACTTATTGATTACATGACAACCCCAGACAAAAATAGTGAAGACAGTGATCTTCAAGCTATTGATGATGAAGGTATCGTAAATGACGATGACGATCATGGATCATCAAAGCCCGTGTGCAACTTTCAGTGTGTTCAACAGGTAAGAATTTTACTGCTATACTAAAACAGTTTCTGTCTTTAAGGCTTCAAAAGAAAAGTTGTTTTATGTATATAATGAATTTGTTAGGATTTTTATAAGGTTTATCATATTTACCAACCCCTCCGCTCGGGCAGGATAGGACACAAGGTCAATTTTTTTTAAGCGGAGTTTAACAGGTTTGAATTCAGAGTTTTCCTTCTCCTAGACTAGTTGCCTCACCAAGGCTGAAGAACCTAGTCTGCCCTACTATTTACCCATAGCTGGAGGGAGAATAATTGGATTCATACCTTTCCCAAGGGTATTAGTGCTATGTGAAATGCTATCAGTCTCGTCCAGGATTTGAACTCGTATCGCCATGTCCATTTCCTGCGACGATAACCATTACACCATGGGCGTTATAAGGTTTATAGTGTGCTCAAAAGTTTAAATAGTAATGAGGATATTTAGAAATAGTTGCAGAGTTCTATTAATGAAGATTTCTTCTGAGAAAGAAAAGATGTTAGAATTCCAACAAGTGTAGTCAAAAAGTGTGTTGAAATATTAACTCAAAACCAAGTAGATGAATAAAGTTGTTGTCAAGAAGAGAAGAAATCATTTATCTTCTTTGATCGCAGAATTGGGTATTTTTGAAAAAATTAAATTTCTTCCTTTTTTTTAAAATTGCATATAATTTGGATTTTAGGGAAGATCCTATTTCTCTTTCAAAATGAATAAAAATGAACTTGGTTCTTAGAATTTCTCTTTCTTTTTTCTCTCTTTTTAAAAATCTTTCAAAAATTAACTAAATGAAGCTAGTTATTTGAGAAAGATTGGTAATATTCTCTTTGTTGTTCTCTTCTTCTCAGGCTGTTTGGTCCTGACTCCTATGCTGTCTAAAGGAGTTACTGAGAATGATGGTCAATAGGGACAGATTGCAAGAGAGAGTCAAGTGAATCTGTCAGTCTCCTTTGATGATGATGTTAGATAGAATATAGAAGACTTCCAAATTTTACCTCCAAAACTGAACTGAGAATAGTTTGAAAATCATTTTGTAAAGAGAAATCTACTTTATATCCTTTTATTTATCCAAGATATTTGGGTGGATGGACACTTAGTTTGGCCATCATTTTTCCTCACACTTAACAATAAAGCAACTAACTAAAGAGGAGTAAGACCTCTAAAATAAAGAGTGACCTGAGGAGGATACTTGAGTATTTTTTGGTATTCTTAGTATGACATCAGCTCAGACAGCTGGGGCTGTAGAATACGCCAACTGCATTTCTGCAGAGGAGTAAGACCTCCACAACGTGTATCCTGGATATGACATTCAACCATCTGATAGTGAGATTCCAGCCTTTGAGATTTGGGGAATGTGAAGTACCCCTTCATTGCCATTTCTCCCAGGGCCACTCTGACCAGGTGTGATTGCACTTGTTAGGGTTTTATATATGAATCAAATTAAACAAACTGTGTAAACAAATGACTGATGTTAAATTGTGACTGTAATATAGCAAGACTTAAAACCACTTAATTATGTGCAAAAAAAAGGATCATTTAAAAATATTATTGGTTTGGTTTGGTTTGGTTTGGTTTCTTTGTTCAATGGTATATCAACTCTTTTTAGGTTATTTAATGCCAAAGCCATTCTCATAGAAGAACAGTAGTGGTACTATTTAACCCATAGCTGGGAGGATAAGGGGGTTCATACCTTTCCCAAGGGTATTTGCCCGAAAGTGAATGTAATAGCGCGACTGGAGTACGAACTTGCGTACTACGATTCCGCAGTCCATCGCTTTAACCATTACACCACGAGGATACCCCCAAATATTATTGACAAAAAGTGTTTGTAAATCATATTTAATGTATAAACAGAATTTAGCATTAAATAACCTACAATGGTTGATAAAACCAAACCATACTAAACGTGAGTATGACACTAAACTATGACTAAATATTTTTACCATTCAAGGTTTTTGAACTATCATCTTCATCTTTATTTTTATATTCACAATGTTTCTGCTGATGTATCCTCTGGCCTTCTTCAGGTGTTTCTTGTCAAACTTAGGAGCCTACACATTTCAATCTTGACTGCAGGCAAGTAACAATACAGGAATACTTAACACTTGCACCCGGTTATTGTTAATGAAATCAGAGTAAGCGATGCCTGTGGATTAAATAAAGGATATGGTTCGAAGTTCCATGTAGGCTTCCTAGTTTGATAAGAAACACCTGAAGAAAGCTGGAGGACACATCGGCCAAAACATGAATGTAACAATAAAGATGAAGACAATAGTCTAAAAACCCTGAATGATAAAAATTGTCAAACTTTCTCTCAGAAATTCTGACAACTATGACTAAATATAATAATCATATAGGGTAGTGAAAAACACTTATTTCAAAAAGAAGTGAATCCATATAAGTGTATAATTTATTTGTATTAAGTTATTAAAGTTATAATTGGATTAAAAACAAAGTGGATTTGAAAATAATTTTGTTGAAAGAAATGGGGGCGTCTGCATTTACTTAATACTCTTTTCTTTATCTTTTAATCTTTATAACACACTCTCTGATTTATAAGAAAATGTTTTTTGGGGTAGGAGAAAAAAAAGAATAGAATTCTCTCTCTCTCTTTCCCCTTTATGCAAATTTTGTAATTGTTTTGTTCCTTTTTAATGTTTCAACAAATAACTTTTTATGGAGTATTTATGGTAATTCTATATTGAAAATTATGTAAAACACTTTCCTGAGAATGATTTCTTTCTATATTTTTATCTTTAAAAAAAAAAAAAAAAAGCCCCCCCCCCAACAAAAACCCTCTACTTAATCTTGTGAAAATTATCATTCATGTGTTTACCTTTATCCGTAAGTAAGACTAAGTTCAACTCATCTGCTGAATTTGGAGTCAATTCTATTTCTTTTTATCTGTTCTAAAAAAAAAAATGAAGTAACTAGTGAATTGAATTTTTATTTATCCTTCTACTTTGTTTTTTTGTAAATTTTTTAATGTTATGGAAGAAAATTTACAAGAGAATTTAGTGACTCTTTCATTGGTGCATCTAAAAATAAACAGAATATTATTGCTGTATTTTGGAATTGTGGTCATATTAAACTGACCAATCTTATGAATAAATATATAAAATATTCATTGAAAGAGGAATAAGACATGAAAACCAATTATCTGACAAAGCTCTTATGTAATAATAAATACATAAACACTCCCCCAATTTGGTTCTAGTGGGAGTCCTTATGACATAGTGGCTAATGTGCTAGATTGCAAAATCATAGTAAGTAAATTTGATCTTTAGTTGTACTATTACATTCACTTTCAAACTAATACTCTTACGAAACGCATGAACCACCTTATTTCCATAGCTATGGGTTGAATACTACGACTACTGTTCTTCTACCAGGATGGCTTTGATTTTAAATAATCCATGAAGGTTGATATGCCATTAAACAAAAACCCAGACCAAACCAAATTAGTTATCACACCTTATTTCTCTAGACCGATATGGTGTTTGTGTTTATTTATGCAAAGCATTTACTATGATATCCTTAACATGTTTATATACAAGATGGGCATACTTTACCCAGATACTTGTAATATAACAGTTATTGTCAAAAGAAATGAACTAAGCAATCCGAATCCTGGGTGAGACTGTTTGCATTTCCTATGGTACTAATACTTTTGGAAAAGGTATGACTCCAACTATAGTAGGGCAGATTGGGCTCTTTAACTTGACGATAGTAACTAGTCAAGGATAATTCAAACCAGTTGTATTTCTCTTAAAAATTGACCTTGTGTCACATCCTGCTTGTTTTGGAGGGGTTGGGTAATTCCAAACTCATTAGAGCTCCTGAACTGGAGCCTCATCATCGGATGTAGTTTGGTGTCATATCCTGGGCACTCAGTTATTTGCTGGTTGTAATGGTTAATGAGTTAGGCTAAATTTGATTCTCACTGAGTGCCCTATACTTTTGACTTTTAACCTTGGTGCAGCAATTGATCTCAGAGAAGGAAATCTGTGAATTCAAACCAGTTGTAAAGTAAGTAAAGTTAGCGACCATAGTCGAGGGTGACCCGAAGGCTCCCTTTTCGATAGCTACTACACCAAGGTGTAGGGGAGGGCGCTACTCCATTCCCAGGATTGCTCCACTTTACCCTTGAACCGTACCTTATAATGCTGAGTGTTAAGCAAGGTGGTATCAAGTTCCATTTTTAAAGTCTTTGGTATGACTCGACCTGGGATTGAACCCAGGTCTCCCGGGCCATTGGCGAACACTCTAACCGCTGGGCCAATGTCCCGGTTTGGAGTTGGGTAAATCCAAAAGCATTTTTCAAAAGAATCTTCAATCTTTAATGCAGAGATTTGTGCAATAAACCTGGCATTAAAGTTTATTTCTATAAATAAAAATAAGATATGTAATATTTTCTGACTATCAGTTATAAGTAAAGTTGGCGACCGTAGTTGAGGGTGACCAGAAGGCTCCCTTTTCAATAGCTACTACACTGAGGTGTAGGGGAGGGCACTAATCCTTTCCCTGGATTGCTCCACTTTACCCTTGATATGTACTTCATATTGCTGAGTGTTAAGCAAGGAGGTATCAAGTACCATTTTTAAAGTCTTTGGTATGATGCATCCTGGGATTGAACCCAGGTCTCCTGGACTATTGGCGAAGACTCTACCCACTAGACTAATGAGCCAGTTAATAGCAATAAAAAAACAAACAAAAAACTCAACAACCTGATATTAATGAAGTTATTATGCAAATTAGATTCATTATCATATAGCAAATAAATAATACTATGTTGGATCCTAAGCTACACAGAAATTAGGGAAAATGAACTGATTCAGCTGC
This sequence comes from Sepioteuthis lessoniana, assembly GCA_963585895.1. Lineage (NCBI taxonomy): Eukaryota > Metazoa > Mollusca > Cephalopoda > Myopsida > Loliginidae > Sepioteuthis > Sepioteuthis lessoniana. The sequence continues at coordinate 32,295,886 of OY757939.1, forward strand.
AAAGTAATCCTTAAATGTATGCCCTTAAAAAATAATTTCAAGATTCCATATAAAGATCTAAAAAGGGGAATAAACAACTATATCCAACAAGAATGAAAAAAATGCTGGAACAATAATACAAATAATAAACTTTGCTCTATCAAACCGATCCTAGGAGAATGGAGAAAAATTTCAAGAAGAATAAAGAAAGAGGAAGTAACACTATATTGACTATGCATAGACCACACGTCTCATCCATTCATAATTACTTGAAAGTAAAGATCAACTAATATGCACTGTAAGCCAAATCACACTCATTGTAAAACTCACCTTCACTGAATGCACACACCTTGCTTGTATAAGACATAAATACAGGGTGTCTCAATAGATGCACCCCATTAATATGATAATGATTTATTACTGTGATAAGTGCAATGGCGGTCATTTGGAACATGCCCTGTAAAAAATGTGTCTTTTGAGACATCAAATCAATGTTGTTTTTTTATTGTTATATCAGCTTTCAGGACATGCAATCTTTTTTGAGTCTCTTGTCTCAGAAATAAATCATTATCATATTAATGGGTTGCATCTATTTTGAGAGAGTCTTGAATGATTTTGTCTCCAAATAATTAGTGATGCAAAATATTTTTTCCTCTTTAGTCAAAGGCATTGTGATCACGGATTAATAGTTGTTATAATATACTATTTTCAAATCTGAAGGAAAAAGAACACAAGATTATTATTAGTAGAATTATTAGCAGTCACATGGTTCCCAGGTATACTGAGATACCCTATACTAGAAAGAAAATAATAAAAAAAGCTATTTTAAAATGTTGAAATCAACAAAATCATCTCAAAGCAGTATATATATATATATATATATATATATATAGATCTACTAATCAAAACCATTTATGAATCATCAACTAACCTAAAAATTCCTTGATAAACAAAAATATCTACTAACATACTATTCACTGAAAATCATATGCACAAAAAAGATTTGGCATTGAATAACCCACAATAGTTGATATGCCATTAAATCAAAGAACCAATCAAATTCTACACTTTTCAGAGCTCCAGAACTGGATGTAATTTAGTGTCATGTCCTGGGCACCCTTTTATTTGGTGGTTGTAATAGTTAATGAGCTAGGCTAGGGTCGATTCTCAATAGGTGCCCTTATACTTTTAGTCTTTACATTTGATGTGACAGCAAGTCTAGGAAACAGAAATCTTTTCATTTAATCTTGTATCACATCCTGCTCATGGTGGAAGGATTGAGTGAATGCATTACTATATCCAGTTTTATTTTCTTTCTGTGAATTGAATGTTTAAAAAGTTCAGTGCTATTGATTTAATCCAATATCAGATACTAGCAAATTTTTGAATTTATCATTAATAAACTTAGTTTAGCATAGGACCAGAAGTATAAGACTCTTGGTGAGATCAAACTATCAATAGTCTGCTAACAAAAATCTTACAAAAATCTTACCCCGTGGTGTAATGGATTAAGTGTTAGACTGCAGCCTCAAAGTAAGTGAGTTCAAACTCCAGTCATGCTATTATGTTCATTTTCTGACTAATATTCTTGGGAAAGGTATAAACCCCCTTATCCCCCCACCCCATCTATAGGTTAAATAGTATCACTTCTGTTCTACAAGGATGGCTTTGGCATTAAATAACTCAAAAAGGTTGATGAGCTATTAAACAAAGAAACTGAACCAAACTGAAAATCTTCCTGTTTTTGTTGTTAGAGATATAGATTACCCTCCATTTAAAAAACAAAGAAACAAACTGGAAACATTTTTTCATGGACTTTGTTGTTGGGCATGATTGTATTCATACCTCTGCTTTAACAAGAAAGCATTCTATAGACTCATCTTGCTCTTTAGAACAGATGTCTTTTGAGATTTGAGCATGTCAGCTGATGCTGCAGATAGAATACTTTCACTTTCAAACATGGTTTGCTCTCAGAGATTGAAAAATACTTAAGCAGTAAAAATAATATCGCCTATTCTATACTGCAAACTAAATACATTTTTATGCAATGGAAAAAAGATATTAGATTGATGACGTAAGATTGGTGGTCAGTTACTTGGGTTGTGTTACTAGGACAATTACAAGCATATAGGTGAACTGTGTGTGTGTATATATATATATATATATACACACACACACACACACACACACACACACTCGCTCACCCAATCACTCCACTCTAGGCAGCATGTGATACAGGTTATATTTAAGCGGAGTAAATCTGGTGTGAATTTAATTTTCTAACCCAGTCTTTCTTACTATTTACTCATAGTTACAGGGAGAACAGATGAATTCATGCCTTTACCAAGGGCATTAGCATGAAATAAAGGACTTGGAGCAACTTAGTTGGAAAATCTGGCTAAAAGTTCATTTTCTGTATGTTTTTAATATTATGTGTCTCTGTATATAAAATCTTAAGGGTAAATAAGAATATTGACATATTTCTATAATTCCTGCTCATGGTATTACCAAATGTCTTACCTCCCTGTCAGCAGGGCTTATAATACACTGACTGTATCCCCTGCAGAAAGGTATGACACCACCCTCATGGGGTGTTCAGGGTATAACACCAAACTGCATCTGATAGTGAGGCTCCAATTCTGGAGATCTGAGGAATGTGTTGTACCTCTTTATAGTCATTACTTGCAGGTCCACCCTGATCTAGAGTGGTAGTACCTGTTAGTCTTGTCTATGGGTAAAATAGATCTATCTAAAAATTATAAGTATTGGATTGGTACTGTGCAAGGAAAAAAATTATTATTATTGGACAGGACTATATGCCAAAGAAAATTATTTGTATTAAATAGGACTGTGTGCAAAAGAAAATTATTATTATTGAATAGGACTGTGTACAAAAAAGGAAAAAAAAATAGTATTGAGGGGGAAAATTATTAGTGTGTGTGTGGGGGGGGACCTCTTGCGAAACAGTTCCACAAAAAAGATAAATATAAGCATACAAGGAACACGATTCTCTCAGCATCAAATAACTGTAGACAGGTTGACATGCCATTAAAATCAGTCCACAAATATCTTATTATATACAGTGTTTGATTTTAATCTTTGTGGTTGGTTTGGATTAATTGGTTGCCTTTTTTTGTCTTGTTTTATTTTCTGTCTTGGTTCTCAAAACATTTCCATTTTGAACACTCCAGCCTTTTTTCATGTCTCCACTGTGTCCTTGGTATTGGAATGTGTTCTGAAAGAGTGTGATTATTTCATCTCATACATGTCACCTTTGGTGCTGGTATCTGTGTGTTCTTGGTTGGGGTGGGGGGTATGAAATATGCTAATTTTTTATTCTTTCTAGTGGCCTCTTGATCAATAAGATGTTATTTAGGCCAACCTTTTTAGTCAGAATTGTCCTAATGATCCAGTAGGGGAAACCTAGGTAGATTACTTCTGGTTATATATATATATATATATATATATATATATATATATATATATATATACACACTCAGTTTTATTTTCAATTTGATATTATTTGAGATGTACAGGATGTGTTAGAAAAATGGATATCATTTCATAAACTAATAACTCAACCAAGTTTCATTCAAATGATCTCAAATTATAACAGCATATGTAGAAACAATGCTATGGGAAAATCGTAATAGGGCAGGCTAGACTATTTAACCATGGTATAGAAACTGACCTGACAGAAAAACTCTGAATTGAAACTTGTTAACTCTGCTTAAAAATTGACCTTGTATTACATCCTGCTTGTGCAGAGGGAATGGTAAGTGTGTATATATATATCTATATATGTGTGTGTGGTGAATTCAATAAGTTTCCAGACTTTTTTGTACAGGCATTTAAAATTGTCATAGACTCTTGAAAATTCAGTATGTTATTGCTATACATCTTATGAGATGACCAATTTTTATGATTTCAGGTTCAAATGAACAGCTACAGCAGCAATTGGAATACACCCTACTAAAGCCTGATTGTCACAGCTGGTGAATTTCAAAAATGCAATCTGGACATGAGGACACTTTAGAAGAATGATATGCAATAAAATTCTGTTTTAAACTTGGAAAAAATGCCAGAGAAACGTATGGAATGCTTCAGACTGCTTTTCAACCATCTTGCATGAATCGAGCATCAGTTTTTGAGTGGCATAAGAGATTCAAGGAAGGTACGGAGTCTGTGAGGGATGATGAGAGGTATGGGAGGACTAAGGAAGTTAGAACACCAGAGTTGATTGGCTAAAGGGTTAGGGCTACTATATTGAGATTATAAGGGAGTTCAGGAAGAGATTCCGTTGGAAGAGGCCAGCACTCTTCAAATCGGGTCAGTGGCATTTCCACCAGGACACTGCACCAGTCCACAACTCCATCCTTGTCACAGACTATTTGAGCAAGATGGGCATCAAGACAGTTCCTCACCCTCCCTATAGTCGAGACCTTGCTCCCTGTGACTTTTGTTTATTCCCTAAGCTCTGAGGCTGTCGTTATGAGACAATTGAGGAGATGAAAGAGGCTGTGATGAAGGTCATTGACATGCTCACACAAGAGGACTTCCATGGGGCCTTTTAGGAGTTGTTGGAACAGTACAATAAGTGCATTGCAGCCGGAGGAGATTACTTCGAAGGGGACTAGAGTTTCATGTGTATCAATAAAAGTGCCCTTATGAAAAAAAGTCTGGAAACTTATTTAATGATCCTCGTATATATATATATATATATATATATATATATATATATATATATATATATATACAGAGAGAGAGAGAGACACACACACAGAGACAATGTGTTTTTATATATGTATACATTTATCATCATCATCATGTCATGCCGCCAGCATGGATATCCCTGACCATCTCTCGGCACTTCTCCCTATCATTCATCGCCTCCGGCAGGTCTTCTAAGTTACATCCTGTGTCCTCACATAGCTGTTGTATGTAAGTCTGGGCTGGTCGTCCTGCTTTTGCTTGGCCATATAGGAGTACATCACTTACGAGCTCGTCCTTGCTTCTCCAGCAGTGTCCGGCATGTCTGGCTCGTCTAACCTGTATAGTTTTCATGATGGGAGGCAAGTGGCCGTATAGTTGGTGTCTCGTGGGGTGTTGTCGCCAGGACTTGTTCAATATTGCTCTCAACATTCTTGTGTAGTTGCCGTCAAGTTTCTTCTCAAGCAGTTAGCGTCCATGTAGTGCATCCATATAGCAGTATCGATACAACCGCTGCCTGGAAGGTGTCTATATATATGTCTGTGTGTATTACATGTCTGTGTGTGTGTGTGTGTGTGTGTGTATATATATATATATATATATATATATATATATATAATAGCATGGAAGCTTGTCTGCAACCTTAGGTTTCATGATGTTTTATAAATGACAATCATCCGGCAGATAATGAAAGATAATGAAGAAATTGAAAAACACAGTCAAAAATGTTAGAATTGTGTACAACTCTTTATGGGTGTGTGTGGGTTACATTTGCCTATTATTATGTATGGATGTGTAAGTGATGTTAAGTATATGTGTATGAAGATACATATGCAGCACAATAAATTTTTGGTTGTCTCTTGGATGTATGCAATGCTATATGTTGCCAAATTTGCAACAGAATGACAAAGAAAAATTTTTTTATTTGTTTCTTTTATATATTTTTTTCAATATATTTCTGGGTGTGTTTGTGGTGGTGATTTTAACTAAGGAACAAAATATCATCATTGCATTTTGAAGCAAATGAAGTTTAGATTTGTAAGCCTAAAAGGCGAGTGTTGTATGGCAGGCCAGAATCACAATAAATATCATGGTGGAGAGATATGTTATATTATAAAATACTATGGAATATTATGCAATATCGGTATTTTATGTTGGAATATGATTTGTGTTATATGACAATAATTTGTATTAGTTATGTGTTAATGACATATTGCATATATATCATAGTAATTCATGATAGTATGTACATATAGAATATAGTGAATATAATGTTAAGACATTGCAATAATTGTTTGTATTAGCTATGTAATTTTTGTTGTTTCTGTGTGTGTATGGTGATGATTCTAACTAGTGAGCAAATTAGCATCATTGCATAATTAAGGAAATAATGATTTGTAAGCATGGTAGGTTTCAGGCATAAGAGTAATAGGTGGGGAGTCGTGATGGGTTACATTGGTTGTTATTAGCTATCTGTATTGTGTTAATGTTATGTTACATATAGGTTATTGTAATATATGATGGAGTTTACGTGGGGGATATGATAAATATACTGTGTGGAGGCCTATTACTAACACTCATGAAAGCATGGCTAATATTATGTCAGCAGGTTTTGGAAGTGCATGAAGAAGGATATAGGGATTTAATGGAGAAAGTTGGTACTTACAGTGCATTTTGTGAGTTGATTGATGGAGGAAAGTGGTACTTAGTGTGCATCGTGTGTGATGTGGGGTCATTTGTGGGAGGTTTTATAGAACTAGAAGTAGTATAGGTAAGATGGATGGGTTATGTGTATGGGTCGTAATGTGAAAGAGTTTGTTCTCATGTCTGCATTTGGATAGAATTTCTGATTTTTTTGTTTAGCAGAGTGTTTTGTGATGAGTAGTTGATAATAGCTAGTTTTTTGTGGAGGCAAAGAAGGCATTTTTTTTATGTCTTGTTATAGGCGGGTGCTAGTTTTAGTATTTTCCAGGTGATGGTGGGAGATATGTTCATGTCTTTTAGGTATTATATGTGTGAGGTGAATGAAAGATTGTGGTTATATATTCCTTGTTTTAGGGTACCCTCTATTGCACCTATATATTGCTTGTTGGTTTTTACAGTGACTCTGTATACTATGTTTTTCATCATATTTTTTGGAACAACCCTTGCAGGTTGACATTCTCAAACAAGTCACCTAGAAAAATCACTTTCTGATGAGGGTGGAATCTCTACATTCCATGTGAATATGTTTAACAGTGTATGGGCATTTGACATGTCAAACACTGTGGTTGTTGTTCCTGTTTGAGTAAAAATTAATATGTTTAGGGAAGTTCTTAAAAAACACCAGCAATCATAAGAGAGACTTGACACCCAAATAGGAAGTCATCAATTCATCGAAACTCAAATCGTCTAAGTAATCACAAGTAATGGTGCACACGTGTGTATGTATGTATGTATGTATATATATGTATATGTATATATATATATATGTGTGTGTGTGTATATATATGTGTGTATGTATATATATATATATATATATATATATATATATATATATATGTGTGTGTGTGTGTGTGTGTGTGTGTGTGTATATATATATATATATATATATATATATATATATATATCACTTATTTTACAGGCCTTCTCTGCAAAATCCAAAGCATTCTTTAAATTTAATAGGAGGTAATTATTGCTTGACTAGGGTTGGTTTTAATTAATTTTTTTTTTCTTCCACCTTGGTCCTTCTGTATCGTTCTCATTTTCACCCCCTTTTTAATCAATTAATCTGTTTACACCGACTTTAAACGACTTCTGATAGGTTCACTTGACAAATATCGGATGAAAAGGCCCTGCGATTCCAGTAAAAAAATTTTTTTTCTTATTTTTTTTCATTTATTGTTATCTCCTTATTGCATATGTTGCTTAGCATTTGTTTGTGTATATATATATATATATATATATATATATGGCTGAAGGGTTAGAGGCTTGGATTGGCGTTTGAGTCAACTGGGTTTCGATCCCAGCTACGGGAAGCTAATATGTCTAGCCACACTGCTGAGTTCTGATAGAACAAAACAGATCTGTCTGTGGATATATATATATATATATATAAAATGTGTCTATTATTTAATCAAACATGCTGAAATGAGAGACTGCTGCCCAGCTCCCCCACACACACACACACACACAGAGTAGTGGTCTTATGTTAAGGACTGGAACAACAACAAATATTTAAATGACTTTTCCATGGAAAAATATGCATGTATGTTTATGAAGTTTTCCCAAAATATACTTGGCACATATATGTATTTATTGCATATAAAGTTTTCAAAAATCTTTTTTACAGTAAATTAATACTGAACTAAAAAAACAACAAAGAGATCCATTTTGCCATGGTCAAAAGTTTAGGAACACTGTTGAATTATAGTAATTTAGGTAATTTTTAAACAACTTGATTGCTAAATTTGATTTATAGTTAACTGTCCTACATCGTTGGAACTATTTTTAAGTAAGATGGAGGTAAAAGCATGTAATTGTTTAACTCGAGAAGAAAAAAGCTCATTTTAGCAAATCATGAAGAAGGCAAATCGTATTCTGAAATTGCTGGCATCGTGCGAAGGTCAAAAAGTGTTGTTTAGCATATAATCAGTAGATTTAAGCCTGACAAGACACTTGAACCAAAACTGAGAACTGGTAGGCCTCCTATGACTACCAAACGGTAAGATCGGATGATTGTTAAAATGTCTTTAATAGACTGTTTCGATACAGCTATATCTATTTCTTGTGCATTTGTGAGCAAACAGGAAAGCCAATCTCTCGAAAAACTGTTTCTTGTTGGTTAAGTAAGGAAAAAATAGTGACTCGTATTTGGTGTTGCAAACCTTTGATTTCAAAGAAAAATCAAAAAGTTCATCTTGACTTCGCCACAGAGCATATCCTGTGGACAGAGGAACAATAGAATATGGTTCACTTTAGTGATGAATTTGAATTTAACTTGTTTGGATCTGATGGTAAGAAATTTGTAAGACATAAAAATGAGGAATGCTTATCTCCTCAATGTGTTAAGAAAACTGTGAAATTTGAAGGAAGGAGCATAATGGTATGGGGGATTATTTCTTGAGTGGGAGTAGGACCCATTGTTCATATTCACAGTAATATTAATGCCAGAAATTCTTCGCCAGCATGATGTTCTTCCTTTATGCAATAGGTCAATTGAAACTCCAATATTTATGCAAGACCATGCACCTTGCCACAAAGCTAAAACTGTGTTAAGTTTTCTTGTCGAGGAAAGGATAGCTATTATGAAGTGGCCACCACAAAGCCCAGATATGAATCCTCTTGAGAATGTATGGAAAATCATAGGAGAGAAAGCTCAGAACAGAAATCCTCAAAATATTGATGATTTATGCGGTTTTCTGACAGAAGAATGGGAAATATCACTACCACCTTTTGTAAGAAGTTAATTGGCTCATGTGGTCGAAGATGCAATGAGGTGATCTAATGCAAAGGAAAATTCACTAAATATTCAATTTTTCTTTAGTTTATATATAAATCTAACAAGAATTTATGATGTGTTCCTTAACTTTTGACCAGGGCAAAATGCATATTTTTGTTTTTTCAGCTGACTATTAATTTGCTGTAAAAGAAAATTTAGAAAACTTTATATGTAATAAATGTATATATGTTCCAAGTTTATTTTGTGAACATTTCATAAATTTACATGCAAATTTTTTCAAGTAAAAATCATTGAAATATTTGTGGTTGTTCTGTTCTTTAACTTATGGCCGCTACTGTATATGTGTGTATCTACTTATGTTTTGTGTATATATGTACATGTGTGTAAGTATATATATATATATATATATATATATATATATATATATATATATATGTGTGTGTGTGTATGTGTATATATATATATATATATATATATATATATATATATATAATGTACTCTGTGTTTGGTGTACTTAGGCAGCTGCTTCAACAAGATAGCATCCCATATTTATTGTGCTTTTAGAATGATATTGATCTATGATATTCTCATCTGAAATCTTGTTTCTGACTGTTGGACACATATGGCTTATTTTAGAAAGGGAAAAATTAAAAGCTTCAATTGCTTTGACTACTTTTTGATCTCTAGCACTAAATGGACTCTTTATCTATCGTCACAAATTGCTCTTGGCAATTGACTGGATTTGGATCAAAATGACACTTGTTAGAATCTTGATCTTCTGACAGATACCGTTACTATCAGTGGAATGAAAATTTTCATCTGAATTTATTTTTTTTAACTTGTGTATACATACTTAGTAGGTTAAGCATCAAATCATCGGTTTATTGATTTGTCTCTCTATTGTCTTCAATAGTTTTTACATAATAGCAGTTGAAAGTCTGACTTTTGACATTCTTCTGTTTTCTCTCACTCATGCTTACTTACATCTACCTATTGAAACACACCTAGTATAATAATTCTTGTCAGAGGAAATGAAATTGGCAACCCAAGTTCGAAGCATAGATGAGGCTGCTGATGTTCCACGTCATGCTTATCATCTGGGGAAAGGCATGAATTCTTTTCTTCTCTTTTCCTGTAAGCTAGGACTATAGAATATACTGACTGCTTTTCTGCAGAGAGGTAAGACTCTCCCAAATGAGTGTCCTGGATATGGCACTAAACAATCTGATGGTAAGGCTCCTGTAATACTGGAGCTTCGAGTAATGCAGAGTACCTTTTCATTGCTATCGCTTCCAGGTCCACTGTGTCCCAGAGTGGTAGCACCCGAGAGAGTCCTATTTATGGATCAAATAGAACTAAAATGTGTACTTATGTTAAACTGAATTGCTTGAAATAGAACTGTTTTGACATTGAAACTACATACTTATTTTAAATGGAGTTGTTGGAAATAAAACTGTTTTGACATTGAAACAGTGTACTTATCCTAAACTGAATTCTTTGAAATGGGATTTTTTTTACATTTAACTCTGTATTGTCCAGTGTGCTAGGGCTGTAGAATACATCAATACTATTGTCCTGCATATGACACTAAACAATCTGATGGTGAGGTTCCAGTCATGCTGGAGCTTTGGGGAATGTGGAGTACCCCTTTATTGCCATTGCTCCCAGGTCCACTCTGGCCCAGGGTTCTATCTATGGGTTGAATAGAACCAAACTGTGTAATTATGCTAAATTGAATTGCTTGAAATAGAACTGTTTTTGACAGTGAAATTGCGTTCTTATGTTAAACTGAACTGTTGATACACCGTAAAACAAAACAAGCAAACAACTATTTTTCCTCCCTGCTCTGGGTTAATAGTAGGGCTGATAGGGTTCTTTAACTTTGGTTAAGTAACCATTCTAGGAATATGTTAAGGCTCTAATTCTGGAGATCTGGGAAGTTTTGAGTACCCCATCATTGCTATTACTTCCCAGTCCACACTGATCCAGAGTGGTAGTACCTGTTCTGATCTCATCTATGAGTTAAATAGATTTGTTTAAAAATTATTTGTATATGATAGGATCATGTGCGTAAAATGCCTCTAAAAAAACAACTACATAAAAAATGTAAATAGCTATGTACAATGAATTCAACTCTAACCTCTGGGCATAAAATAACCCAAAATAGGTTGACATGCTGTTAAAACTAATCCATCAAAAATATGTCTCTTTTGCTAAATGATTACCTCCAACCATTGTCAAGTAAACAATCAGTATATTACTTTTATAAGTACCAGTTTTGTGAAGTTTTAACAATATCTAAATAATAGCTCCAGGAAATGGTTATTTTAGATTTAAAAAAAAAGTAGGGTCAAAGTTCAGAGGGTTAAGTACTTCATACACATATATACACACGTGTGTGTGTGTGTATATATATATATATATATATATATATATATATATATATATATATATATAAAAGAGTATCTTTGAAATCAACCCTTTTAAGGTGTAACAGCCAGATTTGCCTGGCCAAACATATGTATTTATTTTGTTCTAGTAAACAGGTGACTATTCATGGCTGACAAAAGAAAAGGATACATTCACCCGTGACAACCTTAACATAATTGTGAAAAATTTACACCAGTAGTTTGTGAACTATTTTTATCTCCTGCAGACAGTAAGCCATGCTTCACTGGCCATGTCATTTATTCCACTTTGTGAAGCATAGAATTTGGGTATGTGTTCCACTCCTCTGGCAAAGAAGTTTTTTTTTTAAGTCTTTCCTGGGTGGAAACACCTGACTACACCAGTTATTTTATGTGGGTAGGGAATATGACCAGTCTCTACCTCACTTGAAAGTGACTCTTGAACTATTTGTTGATTCACTTAGGGAAAGAAATCTCCTGATATAAATTCAGAAGAAAACATCACTTTTAAAGAACTTTGTATGTTTTGCTTCCTATTCATTTACTCTTCATCAAAGAAGGAATAGTCTGCCTATTGGTTGGGCTTAGAGTATACTGATTGTATCCCATGCAGAGAAATAAAGCCCCTTCCACTCAAAAAAGGGTCTCTATGTATTGACACCACACTGCATCTTATGGTGAGGTTCCAATTCTGGAGATCTAGGAAGTGTGGATTACTCTTTCATTAGCATTACTCCCAAGTCCACTCTGACCCAGAGTGGTATAGCCCAGTTGGCTGGGGCTGTAGAATACTCCAACTACATCTCTGCATAATGGTACCCCCCCACTCCAATGAGTAGCCTTGATTTGGCACAAAACAATCTCCAGTCCTGGAACTTTGTGGAATGTGGAATACTCCATCATTGCTAATTCCCCTATGTTCACTATCTAACCTTTAGATGAGATCTGAACAGGTACTACCACTACGGGCCAAATAAGAACTGTTTGACATTTAAACGGTGTTCAACCAATGACTGCTGCTAAATTGAATTGTTAGAAATAGAGCTGTTTGACTTTCAGCTGTCTAAACAAATGACTGATGTTTAATTGAATTGTTAGTGATACTATTCAATACTTAGAACCATTTAACTATATGCAAATGATTGAGTAATGTTGCATGAATTATTAGTGTAAGATAGCAATACTTAAACTCTTTGACTGTGGTCCCAAATTGAATTATTGGTATAACATAGCAATACTTGGAATCATCTGTGTTCAAATGAATGAATAGTGTTGAAAGAATGATTAGTGTTAAATAGCAATACTTGTAACCACTTGACTGTCTGCAAAGAAATGAGTGATATTGAGTAGAATTATCAGTATTAGGTAACAATAAATGAAACGATTCAACTGTGTAGAAATGATAGCAATACGAATGTGATAACAAACAAATTAGTTCTGACTCATTTAAAAATCAAATTACCTACAAACTTGTCCCTTACAAGTCATATGTGTATAGCTATTCAAATGTGTGCCAACAAATGACTGATGCTAATTTTTTACTGTTACATAGCAATACTTGAAACTATTTAACTGTGTGCAAACTAATGTTTAATAATAAATAGAATGATTTGTATTGGGTGGAAATACTTAAAACCATTTAACTAAGTGCAAAAAAAAAAATGGCTCAGGCTCATTTAAAAATACAATCTACAAAATGTGTTTACAAATCATATATATTTAATATATATGTATAAACAGGATTTGACATCAAATAACCTCCAATGGTTGATATGTAGTAAAACCCAACCAAACCAAATCCTATATATTTAACATATATATATATAAACAGGATTTGGCATTGAATAACCTACAATGGGTGATATGCCATAAAAACCAAGCAAGCTAGCAACCAACCAGAGTGGTAGTATTTGTAAATGTCCAAGCTATGGGTTAAATAGATACATTTGTAAATTATTTGTATTTGGTAAGAATGCCTGATATATAACTGTGAAAAAAACTTGAGGAATTACACAAAAAAGGTGTCTTAAATATAGATGGACACACACACACACACACACACACACACATATATATAGTCATTTAAAAAAGAATTTATATTCCCTGCTTTAGTATTCTACCCATAATAGTAACATTTATTATCATAGAAAATGGAATTGTCAACCCTAGTTCAAGTCTCAGACAAAGCTGTTTGTGTTTCACTTGATGCTAATGCATTTGGGAAAGGCATCTGTTCTCTCTTCAACCCTGGGTATGAAGTGATTCAACCCTTCTGCCATATGATGTAGGGTCTATTTTTGGTGCAGTAAAACTTGTTTGAAATCAGTTTTTCTTCTCCTAGACTGGTTACCTTACAAAGGCTAAAGAACTAAGTCTGTCTTGTTATATAAACATAGGGATTGCCTCTGGCTTGCGCAATGATCATAGCATAGGGTCACACAATGCAATGAGAGATGCCCTGTGACTTTGGGCCATTTTTATTACAGGGGTTATCTGTACCTAGAGTTTTGGGAAATAAGTCACTGGTCCTATTTCTTATCATTATAACCATTAAGTGAAACACACTTCCAGCTTGTAGGGCAGACTAGGTTTTTTAGCCTTGGTAAGACAACCGGTCTAGAAGGAAAATTCTGAATTCTAACCAGCTGTACTCTGCTTAAAAATCGACCTTGTGTTGCATCCAGCCCATGGCAAATGAATTAGGTTAATACTGCAGTCTGGTGTTTTTATCAAAAGCTCTTGTTTTAAATCAACCTGTTCCTTTACCATCATTTTTATAATAATTAAGCTTATAATTTGTCAGGTTTATAGAAAATATTCTCAAAATGATACATAGAAAACATTTTAATCCAGGAATCCCTTGCAATCAATTTATTTCTGAGCTTTTATGATCTTTACTCTTTCATCTCCAAAATAATACTCAAAGAATCTTGATACTTAGACATAAATAACAAAGAAGGAATACAACTCACTGATACAGTAAGAATTAAAACAAAAAAGTTAAAGTGTACATAAGAAAATGAGTATGTATTTGCTCTTGTCGAATCATCAATCTTTGATACAGAATTGATTCACCTCAAAAGAATGTATTTTCACAATGTACTATTTAATATCCTGTGTTTTGACTTTTATTTTGTTGCACAAAATGAATACATATTTTTCTCTTTTCTTTTTGAATATGTCTATTTTTTAAATTCAAAGACGAACATTTATTAAGTGTGACAAAAACAATTGGACAATCTAATTTGATAAAACAATGATATAATTTACTCATATTTATGTAATTTAATTAAATTATTTTTATTTGGTGAATTGGAAAATAAATGTATGTTATTTTTACACAGTAGTATCAATAGCATATTTATTTAATTTTTTTTAAGCTTTATCAATCAATATTGTTGATTTTTAACTTGTATTTTTTTCCATCTTAATTTTGGTATTTTTAAAAAAAGAAACAATCATGAAAAAAAATGAAATACAGTTATAATTAAAAATTGAAAAAATGTACAAAAGATCACACTTTTCCCCCTTCCAAAATTTTGTTTTTGGTTATAAATTAATTTTGTATTCTGATGGCGTGAGGCCACTAGTGAAACATGTCAATCTGATTTTCTAAACTGTCTTCTTTCTCAGAAAATGTAATTTGGAAGAATTTTATTCTCTTGTAGATTGGGTAGAAATTATAAGTTATTTGCTTTTCATAACAAAAGAAAAAAAATTATTCTAACTAAAGAAGATAGCTAACTTTCTTTTTCATTACAATTTCTTGCTTAGAATCAATCCATTGCTTTAAATATGATAATTTTATAATCAATGAGCTTATTGGAAGGATAGTCATGTTTCCCCTTACCCAAGTTCATTATTAACTTGAGTATATCTAATGATACATTAACACTGGATAGACAGACAGAAAGACAAGCTCATTTATACATATAGGAATGTTTAATTCATACATTTATATATATATATATATATATATAAAAGAAGTATTAGCAAGAATACACTTGCCTAGTTGGCTGGGACTATAGAATACACAGACTACATCTCTACAGAGGGTTAAGCCCCCCCCCCCCGAGTGTCCTGGAGATGACAATAAACAATCTGATGGTGAGGTTCCAGTAATGCTGGAGCTTTAGGGAATGTGGAGTACCCCTTCATTGCCATTGCTCCCAGGTCCAATCTGGTCCAGAGTGGTGGCACCTGATAGGGTCCTATCTATGGGTTAAATAGAACTAAACTGTGTACTTATGCTTAACTAAATTGCTTGAAATAGAACTATTTTGACATTTAAACAGCATACTTATGCTAAACTAAATTGTCTGAAATTGAACTGTTTTTGTATGCTAAACTGAACTGTTTGAAAAAAAAATGTTTTTGACATTGAAACTGTACTTATGCTAAACTGAATTGTTTGAAATAGAACTGTTTTGACTTAAATGTGTGTAAACAAAAACTATACTTATACTGAATTGTTTGAAAGAACTGTTTGTTTAAACTGAATAGCTTGAAACAGAAATGTTTTTGACAATTAAACTGTTCACTTATGCCAAACTGAACTGTTCGAAATAGAACTATGTATTGGTATAAAAATGGATTTGGCATTAAATAACCTACAATGGTTGATATGTCATAAACCCAAATAAACAAAGAAACAAGAATACACAAATGTGTCTCAATGGATAAAATATGCCTCTGTTATTCCATGACCAGTCAGTATATCAAAGGAGTTAAAAATAGTAAAAAGTCTTGGTTCCTTTGCAACATCAAGTAGAAATAAAATAGTTGCCTTTGATAAGACTTGAACTTGTATCTCATATCTTGGAAGCTCATTTGCATTTTGCCACATCACTGACTGTATCATTTATAGTCCTAATCCCATGATCATACTCAAGTACTTTCATGACATTTCTCTGGGCAATCCAAGTTTTGTTTTGTGGTGTCTCTCTTCTCAGTGTAACAGTCTTGTTTCCAGCCTGTATGACTTTGCCTGCTAAACGACTCTACACCATATTGTGTAGGTTCTCTTAGAACATAATTAGTCTGCCACAGATTTTGATCAACACTGTCCAAGCCATGGGTCAGCTCTACAAAGAACAAGAATCAAAATGAACCTAAGAATAAAATTGTATAGCCATTCTTATTGATTATAATTTCTCTCAATCCAACCATGGGGAGTGACTTTAACACTTACCTCTTCAGCCCAAGTTAAACTGGCTCTAATTATAGCCGACCACATCTTCATCTATCCAAGTCTCTATTTAAAAGCAAATTTGATTCTGCTGTCCAAATTTTTCTTGTGACCAACTATAGTAGATGATGTACCACCAGACATCTGTTCAACTTCTGACTGCTTCTTTAAAAAATTGAGCTTTGGATTCTAGAAAAAAAAACCTTTTTCCCTTTTAGAGCCCTCAAAAGTAAACTACTTTGAAAAAAATGATACCCTTGTCTACTGATTTCTGACCATACCAGCTCTAAAGACTTGACTTCATTATGAACATCAAAGAACTTAACCCTTTCTTCCTCATCAAAAAAATCTTCTCATTTTATTTTATCATCTATTAAAATCTGCTGACCTTTCTAACTTGTTGGGCTATCCTTTTGATACTTCTATACATACATCCATGTATATACTCTATCAGTGCTCACATACATGCTTACAAATAAACTCACCTCCATATACATATGTATATGCTATGCCTATGTGCACACATACTCATATAGACACACTCACACCTACATGCTTATGCATTATTGCTCATAAATATGTGCACCGAGGATGGGAAGAGCTTAGAGTGTCCCACTAGTAACATGCGACAGGTTTTACTGAGTTACATGGAACCAGTGCCAAAGAGTTGTCTCTATTCTGACCATTTTACCATTAGTAAATAAAACCTATCTTTGAAGGTTGGATGAATGTTTACCCTTAGGGAGAAGATTACCATTGCTCCCTGGTCCACTCTGTCCTGGTGTGGTAGCACCTGATAGGGCCTTATCTATGGGTTAAATAGAACTAACGACATACTTATGCTAAACTGAACTGTTTGATTAAACTGAATAGCTTGAAATAGAAATGTTTTTGACAAATAAACTGTACTTACATTTAAACTGTGTGCTTATGTTAAACTGAATTGTTTGAAATTGAACCGTTTTTGACATTGAAACTGTACTTACACTAAACTGAATTATTATATATAGAACTGTTTTGACATTTTACTGTGTAAACAAAATCTGTACTTACGCTAAATTGAATTAGAACTGTTTGAATAAACAGAATAGCTTGAAATAGAAATATTTTTGACAGTTAAACTGTGTACTCATGCTAAACTGAATTGTTTGAAATAGAACTGATTATTTACATAAAAATGGATTTGGCGTTAAATAACATTCAAATGTTGATATGCCATAAAACCCAACCAACCAACCTTGGGTAGGGGAGAAACGATTATTGACAATTTATTCTGTCTTTCCTTAACCATCCTTTGCATACAGTTTTAATCAGACTTTTGTTTCTAAAATTCAATGTCTCAAAAACACTTAAAAAATCTGAGGTGCTTTTTCCAGTGTTATAGGTTACATTTACAAATGGATCTATAAGAGTTTGGACTTCTTTCAAGCTGTAGCCATGTTCGCACTAATGTACGATTGCACCCCTTGGACTTTAACAAAACACTTGGAGAAAAAGCTGAATAGGAACTACACAAGAATGCAGCATGCTGTTTTGAACAAATCCTGGAAACAGCAACTGTACAGCCCCTTCTCAGCTTACTAAACATACAATTAGGACATGCTGTGGACTTTAAAGATGAACTCATTAGCAATGTTCTATGGACTCCTATGCGTGGACACACCAGCATTGGCTGACCAGCAATAACTTATTTTCACCAGCTCAGTGTGGATACTGGATGCCATCATAAGGACGTGTGAAGACCAAAAACTAATAGACGGGTGATGAGATAGTGTGTCAAGGGAATCTATGCTGTCAGCACACCTCGATGATGTTATAACGTATTTACTCTAAGTCATATAATGTCTTATTTTTTTTTGTCTATTATCCCATAACACAAAAGATAGCTGAATCTACATACCCCCAATTTTCCATATTTACTAATATGACCCCCCAAAATTATTCTTAGTTTATTAGTTTCTAAAAATTCCAAGTTTCTAACAAAAGGTTTGATTTACAATATTGGTATAATGCTCAACTGGATCCTTTTTTTGTGTCCATGTTAGCTGAACCAAATCTTTATTTTTATTTTACACCAACTGCAAGTGTCCCGGGTATGACACTAAACAATCTGATGGTGAGGCTCCATTGATTCTAGAGCTTTGGGGAATGCGGAGTATCCCTTCATTGCTATTGCTCCCAGGTCTACTCTGACAATGTGCAAACAAATAACTTATGCTAAATTGGATTGTTTGAAATAGAACTATTCGATCATTTAACACTGTATAAACAAATGACTGATGTTTAATTGAATTTTTTGGGATACATAACAATACTTGGAACTACTTAACTTTGTTGACTTAGGTGTACAAATCATGTATCTACTATATATGTATAAAGGTGATTTGGCATTAAATAACCGACAATGGTTGATATGCCATAAAACCAAACCAAACTGTATTTCTATTTATTTTTTTGTTTTTTGTGTCCTGAGTATAACTTAAAACTGCATCTCATTGTAAGGCTCCAGTCTTGAAGTTTGGGGAATGTGGAGTACCCATTCATTACTATTACTCTCAGGTCCACTCTGAACCAGAGTGGTAGTACCTGTTTGGGTCCTATTTATAGGTCAAACAGAATTGCTCAATTATTTACTCAGAATTATTATCAGTATGAAGTTGAATTATTAATGTTTGCAAAAGTTGAAACCCTTTAACTGTGTGCAAACAAATGATTGATATTAAATAGTTATTAGAGTTAACAATACTTGAAACCATTTACATAGGAATACTTGATCGATAGATAGAATTACTAATGTTAGATAGCTATACTTGAAACCATTTAACTGTATGCAAACAAATGAGCTGGAGCTAATTTAAAAATAATGTTAGCTACAAGTTATTTAGTTAAAAATCATATATATGGATAAACAGGATTTGGCATTGAATACCCATCAAGGGTTGATATTCCATTAAACCGAGACCCCTCCAATCTTTGAAACCATTTAATTACAAACATATACTTGATGAATAGAATTACTAATGTTAAATAACAATACTTGAAACAATTTAACTGTGTGCAAACTTATGAGCTCTGGCATATTTAAAAATATTACCTACAAGCTAT
The DNA here is from genome assembly GCA_963585895.1 of Sepioteuthis lessoniana. Lineage (NCBI taxonomy): Eukaryota > Metazoa > Mollusca > Cephalopoda > Myopsida > Loliginidae > Sepioteuthis > Sepioteuthis lessoniana. The sequence continues at coordinate 32,315,717 of OY757939.1, forward strand.
TTCATTAACAAATTATATATATATATATATATAAGCAGGATTTGTCATTAAATAACCTACAAAAACCTAACCAACTAACTAACCTTTGTTTTTATTTAACTTTATAGAATATTGTTGAAAATTTCCTGGATAGACATCCAAAATTTAAACATTTTTTTTATTGGGTTTTTCTCTGGTTACCAGAAAATAAAGAATTAAAAATTTGTGCTGTTTGTGGCAATGGTCATGTCGTGGTCATAAATTTTAACCTTTTTGTAAATATCAGGTATACTTGAAGAAAAAAAATGCAGATTTACTTTAGTACCAAAAAGAAACTTCCTGATACAACCTTATTGCAGCAGAAATATCAGTGTCGAAAGTTGTCTAAATATTCACAGGAGTGTTTTGAAATGCTGCGAGTCATTTAATACTTGCTAAGTAATGACTGTGGCTAATTCTTGTATAATTGTTACGACTTTTGGTGTGTATGTCTCTTTTACACTCACACTCTCTTTTTCTACCTCTCTCTCTCTCTCACACACACACACACAAACTTCCTTGCTCCAAGGACACTCCCCAATTTTGGTTTAAGAGGGAATGTGGGAAAATTAAGTAAAATAAAACACTAACTTTCAGCCAATAGGATACATGGTAATTGTTGACTTATTTTGTTAGGGGTGTCCTTTACAGGGAAAACTATGTCATGTTTGTATTTATGTGTATGTGTGTGTATTTTCTATGACAGTAACCATTACATCATGAGCACTTCATTTTATTTTACACACACACAATGGACAGGGCAACCAGAGTTCAAATCCTGGATGATGCTGTTTGCATTTCACATAGTACTGATACCCTTGGGAATGTTATGAATCCAACTATTCTTCTTCCAGCTGTGAGTAAATAGTAGTAGGGCAGACTGGACTCTTCAAGCTTCATATGACAACCAGTCTCAGAAAAGGAAAACTCTGAACTCAAACTGTTAAACTCTGTTTAAAAATTGGCTTAGTACTGCATCCTTCTTGTGGCAGAGGGCTTAGGTGAATATACTCACATATTTATATACACTCTTACACACACACACCCACACATACATTTATATTTACACACACACACACACACACACACACACACACACACACACACACACACACACACACACACACACACCAGTCACAGTAAAGGAAATCTTTTGTGCTATGTATACTACATCACTATTATTATTGGCTGTTTAAAAAAAAACATTAAAAGAACACTTTCATAGGTGCCTTGACACATGAAAAGCTCACTGGAATAAGTGCATTGAACGTCAAAGGAGCTATTTTGAAAAAAATGAGTGCTTCCTTTGTTCATTTTTCTCTTGGTAAATACAGTTTTAATCTTGATACTTTTCAACACATTATACTGTAAATCAAAGTACTTCCTAAAAATTTAAAAAGTTTTGTAATTTTGTGAATTAGAGTAAGATGTTGAAAGTATTGTGATAGATAAAACTAACAGTTGTTTTACATTTTAAAGGAGTACAAACTTTAAAATTTAACATTTTCTGTGAATTACACAAGGATGCTGCTTCTTGCTTTGAACAAATCCTAGAAGTAGAACTGCACAAAACAGCAGCTGTACAGCCACTTGTCTCTCATCTCACAAACCATCGAGGGTACTGGTGAAGAAATAGAAAGAAACTCAAGAGTGATATTCTCCTATGGACTCTCACAGTTGACACAACAGTATTGGCTGACCAGTGAAAACTTCCATTCTCCAGCTCTGTATAGACATTAGAGGTACTACCTAGAGGATTTACCATGTGCGATGGTCGATAGGGATGTATGGTGAGGGATTGTCAAGAAAACTTGTGCTTTCAGCATACTTTGATGACAAATCATTATATTATGTGTATTATCTAATTGGTGTGTTTAATTTAATTGGGGGCTATCTAGAGACTTTTCTAATGAAGATGTTTGAGTACCTCTCACTTCAACAAAATTAAGATCTTTATGAGATATATCAAAGAGTGAAGGCAAAAGCAGTATGTTTGTTTGTTATTTTTGTTTTTTAAGTTCAAAATACATTATCTATTTGAATATTCAGAAAGAAATGCATGTAGGTTAAGTGGGGTGAATCCTTCCGGTGTAGTGACTAACTTGTTGGGTTATTATGTTCCCATTCAGAATAATACCCTTTGGATAGTTAGGAACCCCCTTATTCCCTGAAGCTATGGATTAAATACTACTACTACTGTTCATTTACAAGTATGGCTTTGGTATTAAAAAAACCCATAAAAATTGATATACCATTAAACAAAAAACCCAAACCAACCAGGATGGCCAAATCTTAACATGCCTAGAAAGAATTTTATTAATTCCACTAGAAAAATAGATAACATTTCAGTGATGAATCATCATGTCGGACAGATTTAGAAAGAGTTTCTTTGTGTTGGGTCAGTGGTGGCCAGCAAGGCCTACACAAAACAAGTAGATTCTTTCACAGAGACTGCTGAAGAAAATCTGGCAGAGGGAGTTTGGGTTTTGCACCATTGCCACTGTGTGTATATGTGTGCACACACAGGCATAGACATTATGAGAATTTTACAAATCTATTGATAAATATTTATTGTATATTCTACTTAGCTTTGGTGACCGTCAGACACTCCCTACCCAAAAAAAAGGATGTCTTGAGTATAACATAAAACCAATTGAGAAGCCCTAGTTCAGGAGCTCTGGGGTGTATAAAGTACCTTTTCATTGCCATTACTCCCAGGCCGAGGTCTGGGGTATGTAGAGTACCTTTTTATTGCCATTACTCCCGGGCCGAGTTCTGAGGTCTGGGATGTGTAGAGTACCTTTTCATTGCTATGACTTCCAGGCCCATTCTGTGAATGTAATAAAATAGCCCTCAACCCAAAATAACAAGTTTATTTGTCCAGTCGACTAGGGCTGTAGAATTGCTGCTCTGTAAAGGAGTAAGACTCCCCCAACGAGTGTCCTGGATATGAAACTAAACCATCTGATGGTGAGGCTCCATTAATGCTAGAGCTTTGGGGAATGCGGAGTACCCCTTTATTGCCATCACTCCCTGGTTCACTCTGGCCTGGAGTGATAACACCTGATAGGGTCCTTTCTACGAGTCAAATAGAACTAAACTGTGTATTTATGCTAAACTGAATTGTTTGAAATTTAATTCTGCATTAAATGACCCAAAGAGGGTTGATACGCCTTAAAACAAAGTAACTAACCAACAAGTTTTTGATATGTAGTAAAATCATGCTCAACTTTGAATATTATGGGTACAAAGTGTCTATGAATTTGTTCAAATAGAATAGATATACTCCATTAGCCAAAAACCAAGAGAAATAATAAGGGGAAAAATATTACATTTGTTTATTGATGTTGATTGTCGTGTGCTTAGAAAATTTGCTTTCTTTATTGTGACTATAAATTGCTTAAATAATGGCAATGACTACATATTTTATTAACAGCTCATTTAATCAGTAACCCCCAAAAGATCTAGTAAATTGGTAATAATGATTTTCTATGTAAATTGCAATAAATGGCCTACATTTTCTACTTGGCTTGAATATATTAGATTGATGCTGAAAATTCTGGTATTTTGGGACATTTATTTTTATTTATTTGAGGTCTGCTATTTGAGGACTGTATGAAAAATAGTATCAACTTATCTCCTTCAAAATAATGTTCCCTTTTGAAATGATACATCAATATCTCTCCTGGAAACATTGCGGAAAGTATTCAATTGACAATATATACAGTTAGTTTGTGACATTTGACAGCATGCTGTCAACACTTTTCAAATGGCAACCATAGAGCTGGGTTTTGATTTTTGGGAAGAGGAAATAGTCACAAGGATGGTGATCAGGGGAATAAGAGGTTTATAGTGTGACAGCAAAAACTCTTTTTGATGAGAAATTTGTTCATAGAGAATTAGATATGAAAACTTTTCTGAATATTCTTGTTTTCTATATTAATGAGATACTTAAACAAATAGAAATGTAATAATACAAGATGATTCAATTGATTGTCAAACATGAACACTCTGTGTGTGTGTGTGTGTGTGTCTGTGTGTGTGTTATATTGACCCTCGACTGAGCTGTCAATCAAGAGATGCACCTGTGTAAGTAAGCGGAAGAACAGCGGAAGCAGGTGGGCGTTAAACAGTAATATAACCAGGTGCCCAGATGGTTTTAGTCAGTTGGAGACAAGATGCCGAAGTGAGAGCCAGCGGCAGACAGAGGGCTTTGGGCGCTCAGTGACCCATGGTTGAGCAACCCCAGCCAAGATGAGGAAGAAGTGCTGCTATGGTTGCTTTTTATTTGTAAGATGAGCTATTATTCAATATGTAGTTAGTATTCAACAAGTCAGATGAATTGGATAGTAGCTGATCTGAGGATTGAAAAGTCTGAAACTCCCAGTTGTGAGTTTTTATCTTGTTTTATATATTAATTAACAGTTGAAATAAATTGTGATATCACTCTGCATTTTCTGTAAAAATTTTATAGATTAAAACACATTACTATTACTTCCAGGTCCACTCTAATCATGAGTGATAGTACTTGTTAGGGCCCCATCTATGGGTATAGTATTACTACTGTTCATCTACAGGTATGGCTTTGGTATTTAAAAAAACCATGAAGGTTGATATACCATTAAACAAATAACCCAACCAACCAGGATGGTTAAATCCTAACACGCTTAGAAAGAATTTTATTAATTCCACTAGAAAAATAGATAACATTTCAGTGATGAATCATCATGTCGGACAGATTTAGAAAGAGTTTCTTTGTGTTGGGTCAGTGGTGGCCAGCAAGGCCTACACAAAACAAGTAGATTCTTTCACAGAGACTGCTGAAGAAAATCTGGCAGAGGGAGTTTGGGTTTTGCACCGTTGCCACTGTGTGTATATGTGTGCACACACAGGCATAGACATTATGAGAATTTTACAAATCTATTGATAAATATTTATTGTATATTCTACTTAGCTTTGGTGACCGTCAGACACTCCCTACCCAAAAAAAAGGATGTCTTGAGTATAACATAAAACCAATTGAGAAGCCCCAGTTCAGGAGCTCTGGGGTGTATAAAGTACCTTTTCATTGCCATTACTCCCAGGCCCAATAGATCTGTTTGAAAATTATTTGTATTACATAGGAATACTTGATATTATGTAATCATGTGAAAAAAATCTCAAAAAAATTACACAAAAAATGTAAGTATAAACAAACAATATACACGATTACCTAACCTCTTGACATAAAACAACCCTAGACAGGTTGACATCCCATTAAAATTGATCAACTGTTTTATCAACTTTTGAATTTTTTCCTCATGCTTATAAATGTCGTACTAGAGTTAACTGGTTGTATATATAGTAACATGCTGAGTAGACTGAGGTAAGTACTACAGCTTATCTGATTTGGAGGTTGAATTTAAACTTTAGAAAATACTTTGTATTTGTCATTGATCATCGATGAATTTGGCTAAATGGAATAAATAAATATCTTCAGTTGGCCAAAACTGACCAATCAAACTTGGCTCTCAATCAACACTCTCTTCACTTGAAGTATTTCCTGTCAGCTGACATCATGAATTGTGTGATTATTGAAATTGTATTGATTTCTTTGTCCTCCAAAGCGAGAACAGGCATGGTTGGCTAACGATCCAGGCTTGACCGCATTTTTATTTTCTGTGTTGATGTACCTCTAATTTGTTTTGTAAATTGTTGAGCTAAATTAGTCCTGATGTAGAAATCTACTATATTGGGATTATAAGTCTTGTTACAATTCATTTTTTTTGCTATACAAATACATATTGCACAATATTAGAAAGTATTTACCCCACTCCCTTGCTATGGGCAGGATGTGACACAGGTAAGTTTTTTAAGTGAAGTATAAAGGGTTTGAATTTTTTTTGTTCTTGACTGGTTCCAAAACAAGGCTTAAGAACCCACTCTGTCTTTCTTAGGGGAATCCCAGTAGCATAATGGTTAAAATGCTGGACTACAACATTATCATAAGAGTTTGAACTCAGTCATTCTATGGCATTCACTTTCAGACTAATCCTCTTGGAAAAGGCATGAACTCTCGTCTTCCATGCTAATGGTTAAATAATACCACTACCATCTTTCTACAAGTATGGCTTTGGTATTAAATAACCTGCAAAGGTTGATATTCCATTAAACAAAGAAATCAAACCAAGAAACCAAACTTGTCCTACTATTTACCTATAGCTAGAGGCAGCAGAGGTGGAATCATGCCTTTTTCAAGGGCATTAGCACAAAAATAAAATGCAAGCAGCCTTGTCCAGGATTTGTCACATGTCCATTTCCCAAAACAATAACCGTTATAAGTTTAAACTTATTTCATAGCATTACTTGCCTCAATTAGAAAGAGTATATGATACTGTTGAATATATAATACCATAGAATTCTGTAACCGTTTATATCAAGTTTTTATTTTATTGTTCCATGTTTGTCTTGACTAATGGACTTTGTGAAATACAAAGTGTTTACAAAAGAGATCCTGTTTCTAATATTGGCATACACAATGCATGTTGAGAAACAGATTTTTTTTGTTAAGGCTTTTTCCAGCACCAGGTTGTGGTAGTCTTGTTTGCAGCCTATACAGTTTTGCTGGTTGGATGACTCAACCCATGTTGTGTTTAAGAAAAATTTGTTGGCTGCTGGTTTTGATCAAAACTGTAGGAACCACTGGTCAGCTTCACAAAGAAAAAACAAAGCAAAAAGGAATTTGAGAATATGCACATATGACCGTCTTAATTGATGACAATTTTTTTTCTGGTTTATCCTGGTCAAAGAGTGTGTGTGGCATTTTATAATATGGACTTGAGCCCTGGACAGTTTTCTATCTCACCCTATCTAAACGGGCAACTGCTAACTTTTTTGTCCATAGCAGCCCACTGCTGCTTACTATTTTAGAACTTCACTGTTCAACTTGTAATTGCTTCCTTGAATATATGGGTCTGGACTTCCAGAAAAGAAAACCATTTTTCCTGTGTGGACCAACCACTTCTTTAAAAAATGATATCCTTGGCTACTAACCTGACTGTATTAATACTGAAGACTTAAGCTTATTAACATTAAAAAAGAAGCTAACCCTTTCATCCCCATTCAGAAATTCTTCTTTTTCTATTTTCTCATCTATTAAAATCTGCTTTACTCTTTTATTTTTTTAGCTATCCTATATAAATGAGTTATATTTCTAGCATTTTTTAGTATACAATTGAGCTCATATGTAGAGGAGATGATGTGAGGCAATGAATCCAGCCTTTCAATTGGGTGTTGTGCAAGCTGGTACCTACTCTGTAATTTTATGGGACCTGTTCTGTTTGAGTTTGCAAGAACCATTCATAAAATTGGAGTTTAACATACTTAGATCTTGGAGAGATTTGCATCCCTTTATGCTTGCCATGTTTTCCAATGGTGAGAGTTCCAACTCTATAATACACCTCTCATTGGGCATGAGTGACATAAAACCTGTTTTAGGAACTATTAGCCCCTGCTCTATTCAGATGTAAAATTCATTGAGTATGGGAGAGGATTTATCCTTCTTCCAATCCTACAATGTGCCTTGTCTGCAAGGCCTTAGTGAATACTGATTATATCCCCTTGCAGAGAGATATGCCCCTCCCCTTTAAAAAAAAAAAAGGTGGGTGTTCTGTGTATGACACAAAACTGCATCTGATGGTGGGACTATAGTTCTGGAGATCTAGGGGAGTTAATTGCCATTACTCTCAGGTCCCTCTGTCTCAAAGTAGTAGTACCTATTAGTCACATTTATAAGCCAAATAGGTCTGTTTGCAAATTATTACTATTAGATAGGAATACTCTATATATAACCGTGTGCAATATATGCTTAAGAAACAACTACACAAAAAATGTAAATATAAATATAAAATGTACACAATTCTTTAATGTTTGAACAGAAAATAATACTAGAAGGATTGACATGCCATTAAAATCAAACAGTTAATCTCACAATGGCAGGATGTGAAATAAGGTTTAGTTTGAGAACCTCCAAGAAGTGATCTTCCTTGGGGGCAGTGGCAAAAATCGTCTTAGTTCTATTGGCATTCCTACTTATGAAGAGGCCTGAGGAGTCATGCAATAAATTCAACCCTTACCCCTTTTTAGACAATGGTGGAAGGCGAAGGGGTGGCTCTCTGAGACTGGACAGTCAAATTGATTAAACCAATCTAACAAGTCCAGTGTCTTGTAGACTTTGTGCTATGCTTTATAATTGCCATTATTCATTCAAAGGGAAAAACTGTTTGCAATATTTTGGTAGTATGCGAGATACAATTCAGCAGCTCTGGATGCATCTGCCAAGATCATGAAAGTGATCAACCACCCTGGGATGCGAGATACTGAGCTTGCCTGACACTTTCAGTGTGCAACTCACCAAATTTGCTTCTAAGGCTTAGAGGATGGCTCAGATTCCATAGTTTTAGGATTACCTGACCTTACTTGATTGTTGAGGTTCTTTGAAATCCAAGTGAAATTTTCTGAATCATCTGGTCACTGTATTGTTATCAACTGGGCCTTCATCTTCTGCCCTACTAATTTTTTTTGTTTGCTTCTGCGATGTTATGGCCCCATTTGAATTCATTAAGCATATGTTTCTGAATTAGACTGTGTTGCACATTCATCTGTGCAGCTTTCAAATTACACATTGAGTAAAGCAATGCACAATGTGTCGGCACATCATCTACCAACTACAGCTTGAAATGCTTTGCGTTGCACATTCATCTGTGCAGCTTTCGAATTACGCATTGAGTAAAGCAATGCACAATGTGTCGGCACATCATCTACCAACTACAGCTTGAAATGCTTTAGTCACTAATATATACCAAAATATTGCAATACTTTTGACTCACTCTAGTATATATTATTAAGTAGCTATCTCTAAATTTTTGTTATTTCAGTTTATTTGATATCATATAATTAACATAGCTTTAATTCTGTAGATTGATTTTAAAAAAAACAACTCTGTAATTTCTTTTTTATATTTTAACACATCAAGTTAAATAAAAGTGATGGTATGTAATTTCATTCAAGATAAAAAATTTTTTTAAATCAACATGGAAGAAGAAAAAGATGATATAAAGCCTGTAGACATCCTTGCTTTGCAGAACACATTGTTTTATTTTCAATATTATTGATTTGTGAAGGTGCTACTTTCCCCAGATCCAACAAAATCATAGTGTGCAGTTGAAACTGGGAAAAGAAGTATCAATCTTAATGTAAAACTTTTTTTTAATTTCTTGATATATTTTTTTTCTTTTAATCTATAGATTTTCATTTGTCTAAAAAAGCTAACACCCGTAATAAAGTACACCACTCTTTTGGCAGGATTTAAATACACTGACTGTATCCCCTGCAGAGGAGTAAGATCCTCTCTCCCGCAAAAAAAAAAAAAGAAGAAAAAAGGTATCCTAAATAGGATACTAAACTGGATCTGGTGATGAGGCTGCAGTTCTGAAACTCTGAGGAGTGTGGAGTACTCTTTCATTACCGTTATTCCCAGGTCCACTCTGACTTGAAGTGTTAGTACCCATAACAGGTACTGGCACTCTAAGTCAGAATAGACTGGGGAGTAATGGCTATGAGCTGGAGTGTCACCATCAAATGCAATTTAGTGAAACCTCTTTTTGGCATGGTGTTTTTTTTAGTTTAGTGGAACCTCTTTTTTTGGTGGGGGTGGTGTTTTACCTTTCTGCTGAGGGTACAGCATATTCAAAGCTCTGCAGACAGGGAGAAGTAACCTTATGTCTGTGTAGCACAATAAGAAAAGCTTGATAAATACCAATTAAGATCCATTTTATTTTTTGTTTAAAAAGACCCAAAATACTAGTTCTTTTATTTCTTCTTTTTTTTTTTTTGTTAGTCCAGCCATAAAAATACCCCCCTCCAAATCCTTACCTTTGAGTGGATTGAGGGACTAATGAAATAAACTTCATCTATCCCATTGATTATAAAAAGTTCGGTCTTGTTGGAAAGCACCAAAATACTTTTCTTTATATTGATAATGTTTTTTTATTTCAGATTTTTTACAGCAAAATTTTTGGGCAAAATTTTAAAATTTAACAACTTTGAGTGATCTGGAACCAAAACAAAAAAAAAAAGAAAAAGAAAAAAAAAAAACTGTGAATCATCAACATTAAATTTCTATTAAGATTTGACCCCAAACTAACAACACCATGAATTGGGTTTATAGTTATCAAAAAGAAAGAAAAAATCTTTTTTTTTTTCCCTTTTTGAGCTTCCATATTTTAAAATCTTAGATATTAGCATTTTGTGAGAAATTTTTTAAAATCTCCCAAGTTCTCTTTATGCATTCTTAATTAGATTCTATATGAAAACTACTGGTAAATGTATTTCTGATTGATTTGACTACCAATTCTTTTGTTGTGGACTTGGCTTTATTTTTAGTGAGGGAAAAAAATTCATTAATTATATTAAATGAAGTTTGGCCCAGTACGTATAAAGTAAAAGGTTTGAATATTATTAGCTATGCACCAGAATTATCTGTCAGTCTGCAATTGTAGACTGAGGTTTTTAGATAAATTATGGTCTGTAAATTACAAGGTCTATCAAGAAAATAATAAGACAATTTTCTTTTTTTCCGGTTGGCACCCCTGATTAAAAATCAGCTGATCAATGAAAGCATTCATGTTTTGGATTATTAAAGTCTAAAAATCACCAAAAGATTTAGTTCGGGCAAATTGATTTAACCTCATGTCTATCTATCTATCTATCTATCTATCTATCTTATATACTTACATATTATGCAACTTTCTAAGCCCTGAATTTTTGCCTAATATTAGGGTGTTGCATGATACACAAGATCAGATAAAAACAAAGTATATGCAGTATTTACACACACAAATTTTGTACCTTGCATATGGTGTGACCCTCTAATATCAGTTTAAAATTCAAGTCTCAATAGCCTAATATATGAGTAAATACATTATCTATCTACATTATATCAGTAAGTCTGTAGCTTAAAAGTTAATGAAACATTTAAAATACTTTCATATAGATCACATAGCTTGAATTTTGTGAGCCTCCTAAAGTCTATGATTGACTGAGTGATTGATTGTTAACAGCATGTCAATCCCTCTTGGGTTATTTTATGCCTTGAGGTTAGGGAAATATATTCATTATACATTCATATTTACATTTTTTGTGCAGTCATTAAAGAGTTATTTGTCTACAGTTATATGATTTGAAGTATTCCTATCTAATAAAAATAATGTACACACACTTGTATGGTTTTAAGTATTCCTATCTAATACTAATAACTATGTAATTTCAAGTAATTATCTTTATTAAATAAGTCATTTGTTTGCACAGTTATAAAGTTTCAACTGATAATAATCCTTACCAAACAGTTTTATGACATCAAGTATTCCTATTAAATACAAATAATTTTTAAACAAATCTATTTGACCACCTAGATGGGATTCTAACTGGTACTACCACTCTGAGTCAAAGTGGACATGGGAGTAATGGTAATAAAAGTCACTCATCATACTGTTCAGATCTATGGTCTCACCATCAGATGCAATTTTGTGTCATACCTAGGACACCCCAATTTTATTTATTTATTCATTTATTTAAAGATCTTTCTTGTTTTTTTCTTTTTTTTTTTTTAAATCTTACTCCTTTGCAGAGGATACAATCCACATATTCTAAGCCCTGGTAATGTAACCATAGAAATGCATCAGGAAGAAAGGGATTGCCCTTGGTCAGGAATTAATGTCAGCATTACTGTGACAGAATTGGGTTATTATATGTATAAGGATCAGCTGAAAAGTTCATAGACTGACCAAAATACTCTCATGGAATGGGAACAAATAAGGTTTAATTTTCAACATAGTCCACTTTGTAGTCCACATACTTCTTCTGTCGAAGTTGCAGTGCTTGCATCTCATTGGTCAAAAAAGTCAGACACAACAGATATGATATCATCATATGAACTTTACTCTTATATAATATAGATTCATTTTTACTGATTTTATGATAGAAATGTGCTGAAAATAAAAATCAAATGATTTTCTGTAGTCAGGAATTAATTCAAACGATACTGATGAGATAGGGCCATTGTATGATAACAAGATTATCAATCATTGCATTTTTGCTTGATAAATTCTCTCTCTCTCTCTAAGCCACACCCACTGAGTGCACCTAAGATTTAAGTCATAGTCTTTAATTATACACTTCTAATGTGCTATGATGGATAATTATAATTCCTGTTTTTATACTTTTCTATATTATTTACCTTAATTTCAAAACTCTATTTCTACAGCAGTCTGCATTAATAATCATCTAAGAAAAACTGCTGCACCCTTGCAATACAAAAACTCGTGATGAAATAATTACTATAATAGTTACATCAGGAACTAATTCTGCGTGTTACCATTTGGGTTTCTTTCTCATCATATCCTTTTTTTATATAGGTTAATCATTTAGTTGTGATAGGTAAGAAGTGTGTCATCTATTTATGTCATTCAACCTTTTTATAGGTAAGGTTTTTTTGTACATTAGTTGATGTTTTGTATAAACCTCCGCACATAGGTAATTCTATCAATACATCCAGTGTATCTGTGTATCATATTCATTACAGTCACATAGCCATACAATACTTATGTATATCAGATGCTTGTGGTGTAATCATTGTCGTCATAGAAAATGGATACAGCAACCTGAGTTCAAATCTTGGACCTGGCTGTTTGCATTTCACATAGTGTTAATACCCTTGGGAAAGGTATGCATTCAATTATTCTCCATCCAGCTATCAGTAAATAGTAGAACAGATTGGGCTCTTTAATCCCGGTATGGCGACTGGTCTAGAAGGAAACTCTTAATTCAGACCTGTTAAACTCAGTTTAAAAAATTTCCCTTGTGTCACATCCTACTTGTGTGGAGGGATTGGTAAATTAATATGTATGTATGATGGGTAATTGTCAGAAAGTCATTAGTGTTGTCTCTTCAACCTGGTAAGGAGTATCTGTAGCATCTAATGGAGTTCAAACTTTAGTTGCTCTATTACATTTACTAATACCCTTGTGAAAGGTATGAACTCTCTTATCCACCTCCAGCTATGAGTACCATTGGCAAAATGGTTAGTGTTTACCAATGGTCCAGAAGACTGAGGTTCAATCCCTGGTTGAGTCATATGAAAGACTCAAAAAAATGGTACTTGATGCCTCCTTAGGAAATGTATGAACTCCCTTATCCCCCCAGCTATGAGTTAAATAGTATCATTGGCAAAATGGTTAGAGTGTTTGCCAATGGTCTAGGAGACTGAGGTTCAATCCCAGGTCAAGTCATATAAAAAACTAAAAAAAAAATGGTACTTGATGCCTCCTTGCTTAAGTCTCAGCAGGATAAGGTATGAATCAAAGGTAGGTGGAACAATCCAGTGAAAAGTGTAGCACACTCCCCTACACCTTAGTATAGTAGCTATTGAAAAAGGAGCCTTCGGATTGCCCTTACTTTACTTACTGTTCTTCTACAAGAATGGTTTGTGAATTAAATGACCCATAGAAGTTGGTATGCTTTTAAACAAAGAAAGGAAACAAAACCAAATAACCCGACCTAGGCTTATGAAATTGATGATTGTTAAAGTAAAAGGGAAAAACTCTTCTATATTGTTCAATTAAGTTCTGCATCAAATCTCAGAAGTAAAATGTATTTCTTTTACACACACCCACAAATTATAGTTGGTCCAATGAGAGAAAAAGGGAATATTTTTAAATGAATAGGTCAGCAAATGATATCAAATTTGGTATTTAGTTTTTTTTTTTATTATAGTATATGGAATATTAAAAAAGAAAAAACCTAAATACCAAATTTGAAATCATTTGTGAACTTATTCATTTTAATACATACATATATATATAATCTCAAAGTTTGTTTGTTTAAAAACAGCATTTATATTTCTTAACAGGTCTTTACCAAATTTGGTTGTTTGATTGATTTTAGCTGCATATTAACCGATCTTGGGTTATTTTATACCTAAAAGTTAGAGAATCATGTTCATTGTGCATTCATATTTACACTTTTTTGTGTAGGTTTTTTTTTTTTTGCACACTGTCCTATTGAATACAAATCCTTTTTAGATTATCTATTTCCCCCAGAGATGAGACCCAAATAGATACTATCACTCCAGGTCAGAGTAGGCATGATATGGCAGTCTTGTCAGCAGGCTGCACAGCCATGCCTGTTAGATGACACAACCCATGTGTTTGTTGTTAAGAAAGATTAGTCAGTTGCAAGTTTTGGTTGAAAGTCTATAAGCCACAGATCATATTCATAAAGGAAAAAGAAAGAAAACGAACCTAGGAATAAACTTGTCATTTCTTTATTTACTTTTGTGTTTAATCTGGTTGGTGAAGGCATGTGACAGTTCACAAGATAGATTTTGATTTTGGTTTCTCACTAGTGATGGTAAATGAAGACTGGGTCAGTTTTCTATCCTATTCTGTTGAATGGCTAACAATGTGACCAGCAATGGTGGGCTGGAGAGTGCCTCACTCCTTGACCTGGCAGCACAACCACCTCTGTCCTTGATCTCAATTCTAACCACTAACTGCTAGTGAGGAGTTCCCTGTGATGTAATAGCTAAAGTGTTGGACTATGGCCTTGAAGTAAGCAAGTTTGATCTCCAGTCGTCCTGTACTGAAAGAGTTAACTTACTTCAAAGGCAGAAATGACAACGAACATGCTTTGCATGCAGAGTATATTTGAAAAAGAGACAGGGTTGCTGTCAACATGAAAACATATCGATAAGAGTCTTATAAAATCTGTGGGACCTATGTTGATAGGCAAATTTGAATCTGCTTGGATGTAGATATAAACAACGAAAGAAAGGTTCAATGGGACATTTTCCATTTGTTTCTCTGGTGTTTGAGATCAGTATGTTGGCGCAAGATAAGTTGAATACAGAGTTGGAGTGAGTAATCTAGGAGGCGATAAGAGAGACTGGAAGGACGCACTACTACAGCATTGGGAGAGCAAATTTCATATACAGTTCACTTTTCAAACTACTATCCTTGGGAAAAGTATGAACTCCCCGATGTCCCCAGCTATGGGTTGAATAGCATCACTGCTGTTCTTCAAAGATAGGTTTGGCATTAAATAACCAAGAAAAGTTTGTATGCCATCAAATAAAAGAAACCAAACCAAATCAAATCACCTGAATGCTACCTAGAATATATGGAGCCTCACTTCTGGGAAAGAAAACTACTTTTCTCAAGCAGATTTCCCAATTTAAAAAAATTATATCCTTTGCTACTGACTTTACTGTACTAGTAAATTCTGTATTCAAAATTTGTTTATAGCAAAAATTATTTTAATTCAAAATGGTGGCACATCAAACTTAGTACTCCAGGCTTTGACAAAGTTCCGTCATCAGAATTTGTTGGCTGAGAAGTACAAACCATGTGAAATTTACTGAAGAATGTATGATGTATATGGAGAAGTATGTTTTTGTCAAATGTTTACAAGTAGACTAAAAATGGTTTTGCCACTATGAGCCTGAGTCAAAAAGACAATCCATAGAGTGGAAACACATTACGAAAGAAAATGATCTGGGTGCAGCAGTCAGTAAAGAAGGTCATGCTGACAGTTTTCTGGAAAGGACCTATCACTATTGATTTCCTTGAAAAAGTGTTCTATAATAGGGCATTAAGATAGATTTTAGTTTAAGGGAGGGAAAAAGTATATATATATATATATATATATATATATACATATGTGTGTGTGAGAAATGCTTTATCTTGAAAGAAAAAAAATTTATGAGCAACTTTTTTTCTTGTGGGTTCTGGTGAGTGCTAGTAGCATCCAAATGAAATCCTTTTGTAATCCCCTGCACACACACACACACACACACACACACAGCAGAGATGGGATGGTATAATGTATCATGGCCAAGTCATGTTTTAACTGTTGAATAAAACAACCCATGACCCTAAGTAAGCATGGAGCTATCTGCAACCCCTCCCCAAAGAAACAGGAAATGTCCATGCACTTTCTTTTTCTTGAATATTGTGGAATTGTCTAGAAAATTCTTGAGAATTCTACTACTTCAGCAATGGATATAAAACCCCGTTCTGTTCCTGGAGGAATAGGTTCCGGCCATAAAAGTAGTGTAATTTCTGTCCCATAGGTCGGAGTTTGAATTTTTATCCGCTGAATTCAAAAAGAAACTATCGGTAACAAGGAAGAGTACAATAATCTTCTTGGCACCTCTGTATTTCCAGCACATCCCTCAGTAGTAGTAACATCAAAAAAGGTGCAAATGTAGACAGTGTTTTCTATTGCAAGTGCTTCAGGCAAACTTTACCTGAATAACCTCAGAACAGATATTTTGTTAGATTAAAAAAAAATTAGTTATAAACCAATTCCAGACAAAAAGTTAACATTTGTGGGGAAAATCTTTTTTCAAAAATTAATTTTGCTTCTTTTTTTTTTTTTTTTTAATTCCTCATTAATTGAATGACCCTTGTGTGTGTGTGTATATATATATATATATATATATATATATATATATATATATATATAATAGGTCCTTTCTCAGTCAAATAAAATTCCCCTTATTTATTGAATGACTCTCATATATAAAATCAGTCAGTCGTCATTCAAAAAAATTCCCCTTGTCTTGTTCATCTTACTTGGATGGTTTGTCAGATGGGAGGTAAGTGGCAGTATAGCTGCTGTTTTGTCGAGTGCTCTGTTAAAAAAAAATCTTTGTTTTGCAATATTTTAGTTTAAACATTCTCAGAAATATACAAATCAACTATATATCCATCTATGTATGGCCACTTTTTTTTTTTTTTTTTTTTTTTTTTTTCTGAATATTATTTCTTTTGTATTATATTTCTTTATTCTTACCATCAACATTTTACTATAATTCACCAAATGTCTTTTTTGTTCATCTATTTAGTATGACTAAAATCACCAAATTTCCCATACCTACTAATGGGGTTTTGGAGCATTTTTTAGCTTAATTTTTGAAAACTTATGTTTCTAGTGAAGGAGTTTGATTTACAGTGTAAATATGATACTAAACTGGACTCTTTGTGTCTGTTGGGATTGCTAAATTGAATCTTTTCTGGTTGGGGAATTTTGAGTTTACTTTTAAGTAGATATCTAGCTGAAAATGACAGTTAAGATCATTATTTATATATATATATATATATATATATATATATATATATATGACAGAAGATCAAGATTTTTAAAAGATTGTTTTTTTACATCTATAATAAAAGTAGTAACAACTCGGGGCTCATAGATGTTAACCTTTTGATAACATTTATTAACTTATAAGTCTTCACCATGCCTGTCTTTATTGCTGCAATAAAAAGTGGGATGAATAAATTTATGATCATTTTATGTAGCTTGAAATCAGATAGTCAATGTCCTGATGGCCTTTCTGGATAGGAATTGGCCAATCAGAATATTAAGTTTTATCTCTGATATGATGAGTTTTCTTTCTTTCTTCCTTTCATTCTTTTTCTTCTATTTTTACTCACTGCCTCTAAGTGCATGTGTGTGTGTGTGTGTGTGTGCCTATGAAAGACACAAACTTATGAACCTTTGACTTATTTTTTTAAATATTTCTTCTTGCTTTTATTGACTTTTTTTTGGGTTCTAGATTTGATTGCTGTGGCAGTTTTCTATTAGAGAAGTTCTCTCTTATTCTCTTTTGCCTGTCCCATAGCTATTATGTTTTCTGAAAAGAACCCCAAATGCCATCTAGGTTCTCCAGCTAATGATGAAGGTGGACAATAGGCACGTTATGTCCATTATCTGCACGAAATTCACAGATGCTGGAAATTGGTACAAAAATATCCTTTTTTTTTCTGATCATGTATTGATTATCCAAAAATGTTGAATGTTATTTTCACTTGTTTTATTATAGAACTGTCTGATGCACAATTTCTTTGTGTGTGTGTTCACATGCATAAACACCCTAAGTAAAATTGCAACACCCTTAAAAATGTGTTTCAATTTACTCAAGATTAAACATACAGGAAATTATTGTTGAATTACAGTAAATGATCTCATATGCGGATCAATATGTACACAAGTTCCATGATATGGAGTGTAACAACAGTATTTAGAGCTCATGCACATACTATGCTCAAGTGAAAATTGACATTCTTAAGAATATTGCAATTCTATTTTCCATCCATGGTGTGTGTGTGTGTGTATATATATATATATATATATATATATATATATATATATATATATATGCAAGCAAGTTTTGTTAAGACAATGGAACATTGTTTATTATTTTTTATTTCATTGTTTTTTTCAAGTTTACTTGTTATTTTTCTAGTGTTGCGATCTAAATGGTAAAGGAATTGTCCCATATCTTCTGCCCAAACACTTTCAACCATACTTTTGGTTGTCATCAGGGGTAGTGTAGTTTTGAGTTGACTGTTTCAGTTTTTATTGTTAGATCTTGACACTGGAAAAATAACAAGGAGATTTGAAAAAATAGAATTAAAAATAATAAACAGTGTCCCATTGTCTTTAACAAAACTTGCTTGAATAATAGCTTGCTGCCTAAATGTACACTCTTCAAAATATATATATTTACTAGCCTGCTATTTTATGGCAGATCAACTTTGTGGGTTGTTTAATGCTCAATCCTGCTATATGATTTTTTAAGTGAATAGTTTGTAGGTAAGATCATTTTTAAGAGTTTGAGCTCATTTGTTTGTACATAGTTAAATGGTTTCAAGTATTGCTATTTAACATTTATAAATCTATTTATCTAGTATTCCTATCTAATATAAACAATTTGCACACTGTTGCATGGTTTCAAATAATTAACAATAATAATTCTTTGTAAATGATTCGACCCATAGATGGGACCCTAATAAGTAATATCAATCTGGATCAGAGTGGACCTGAGAGTAATGGTGATGAAGGGGTATTCCATATTCCTCAAACTCCAGGACTAGATCCTCATCATCAGATGCAGTTTAGTGTCATACCAAGAAAATGTTTGTGTTTGAGCATGTGTGTGTATGTATGTATGTATGTCTGTGTGCGTGTGCGCGCACATAAGCACACACATACACGTGTGTATATATATGTGTGTGTGTGTGTGTGTATATATATATGACAGTTGTTTGTATACATCTTATAAGCTGCCAAAAGATTAGATCCTGGAGGCTAAGAAATATTCTATTAGGGTTACAAGGATGAATTTGGGATAGGTGGCTCTGTGACCTTTGAGGTCACTCAATGTTAGTAGTGTGTCAAAACTGCTATTTCCAGCCAAGTGGAAAGTTTATTATGAAACACAAAAATGTCTTTTGATTTCACAAGTTATGGGGGCTGATTAATTATGACCTGAAGAAAAAAAATGTAATGGAATTTTTTTTAATAGACATGTGGAACTTTTTATTAGGAGGCAAAAAACTTTCTATTTGGAGCTTCCCAACCTACATAACATCAGTAATATTATGGAATGTTCTTCTGGTTGGTTGGTTGGTTGGTTTTTATGGCATATCAACCCTTGTAGCTTATTTAATGCCAAATCCTGTTCATACATATATATTAAATATATGATTTGTAAAAACTTCTTGTTGATAGCATTTTCAAATGAGCTTGAGCTCGTTTTTTTGCACACAGTTAAATGGTTTCAAGTATTTCTATCAAATATGGATAATTCTATTAAATATTAATCATTTTCTTTTCACATAGTTAAATGGTTTCAAGTATTTCTATCAAATATGGATAATTCTATTAAATATTAATCATTTTCTTTTCACATAGTTAAATGGTTTCAAGTATTTCTATCAAATATGGATAATTCTATTAAATATTAATCATTTTCTTTTCACATAGTTAAATGGTTTCAAGCATTGCTATATAACATTAACAATTTAACAGTCATTTGTTTGCACACAGAAATGGGTATACATATGATTTGTCACAGAATAGTTTGTAGGTAATTTCATTTTTGAATGAGTTAAAACTAATTTTTTGAACACTGGTATTGTTTCTTTCTACACAGTTAAATAGTTTCGATTATTGCTAACACTTTTAATATAAGTCATTTGTTTAAACTCAATATAAATAGTCAATCAGTTCTATTTGACCCATAGATAGGACCCTATCAAGTGCTACTACTCCAGGTCAGAGTGGACCTGGTAGGTATTGTAATGAAGAAGTACTCCACATTCACCAAATCTCCGAGACTTGAGGCTTGCTTTTAGATTGTTTTGTGTCATATCTAGAACACATGCTGGTGCTGGTGGGGTTTTAACCCTCTGCAGAGATGCAATCAGTGTATTCTACAGTCCCAGTTGACTGGGCTAAATTTTCTTGTGGGTACAGAACTCACTAGAAAACTTCCCTGACAGTGCATAGACTATCAGAAATATGTAATTTTCAATTGTCTGCTTTAGTCTAGGTTTGAACTGGAGCTGAGTTTTTCAAAAACCCGTTACTTTTTCTTTTTCTTTTTTTTTTTTCTTATGATAAAGATTTAAGATTGTTGTGTAGGAAACCTTCCACCCCTCTCGAAAGTGAACTGTTCTGCTCGTGGAGTTGCTGAATGAAGGCTTTAAGTAAGAAGCCTATCAATTGACATGGAGCAGTATGCTGTGCTAGTCTTACTACTCATGCGACTTTTGTACCTTTTATTACCAGCCTAATAAATCGTTTTTATTGTTATATGTTATTTAGTGTTTGTATTTACAAACCCCAAATTAACATCATAACAAAAACAAAAATTATTTAAATTACTAGTAAAATCAATAACCCCTTGGGATGTCATGAATGTTAACCTCTTGATAATATCTATTAACTCATAAGTCTTCACTATGCCTGTTTTTATTGCTGCAATAAAAAGTGGGACAAATTCTTCTTTGATACTCTTTTGCCAAACCAATTATATAATTCAAAATGTATAAATAAAAAAAAGAAATTTTTGTAAAAATTAATCTGATTTGACTTAATTTTGAGAGATTATCAGTGAAAATTTGGAAATTATTGGAAAGCTCTGAAGTCAGGCATAAAATATTTAGAAAAGTAGCCATTAAAAGTGAGGTTGCCTTCAGAACATTCTGACTTATCCTGGAACCTTCAAATCTAGATTAATTCCACCCATTGCCCACTCCCCTGCTCCAGTGTAGCCAACAATGTTGAATATTGACGAGGAGTGGATCAATACTTTTTACTACATCAAATAGTTAAAAAAAACAAAGGTCTAATGTTAGTTTCTAAGCCAATTATGTATTTACCCCGCCTCACATGGGTAGAGTGTGCCACAAGGTCAGTTTTTAAGTGGAGTTTAACAGGCTTGAATTCAGACTTTTGTTCTCCTAGACTGGTTTCCTAATCAAGGCTAAAGAACCTAGTCTGCTTTACTATTTTACTTGTAGCTGGAGGGAGAATAATTCGATTCATACCTTTCCTAAGGGTATTAGTGCTATGTGATGTGCAGTCAGCCTTATCAAGGATTTGTACTTGTGTCACCAGGTCCATTTCCAATGATGATAACCATTACACCATGGACACCTTAGTTTCCAAGCTAATAACAGTGTAACAATATTGAAAGACTTGTTTCTCTGTTCTCTAACTAATACAAACTGATGAAACTTGTGTTCCTTCATCATGATGATGTTCATTTCTTCATTTTTTCTCACAAAAGTCTCTTCTGTTTGCTTCAACCAAATCTCACTTTTGTGCACTATGCATATTTATAAGTGATGATAATATAATAATATAACAGACTCAAATATGCACATGAACACAAATCATATTGCAAATGGCTGCTTACGCAACTGACTCATAAAACTGCAAACTTTTTGCTTTAGGTATGTACCAATCATCACACCTAGCAGTACTGGGTACCTCAGCAAGTTATAGAAATATTTCAAAGTGTCGGTGTCTATTGCATTCAGGTGTTGTTGTTTTTTTTTTGTTTTTTTTTAGGAATTGGCCCTTTTTTTTTTTTGGTATGACTCTTGATACAGCACTTACTATTATTACAGTATTTCTCCTTTGGTTATTGTATATTATTTACCCTGATTTGGCTATAGCTTTTTTCTTACTTGCTACCATGCACTTAGTATGCTCTCAGTGGGCCTTTTGCAAAACATTGGTTATTTTTTAGAATTTGTTAATGTAACATGTTCTTAAGCTAGAATTTTGGTGCAAACATGTTTGAAAAATTTTGTTTCTATCATTTTTTATTGAAAAGTTACAGTGTTTTGAAGTTGACAGATTTATCAAAAACATTAGAGGTAAAATTTGTACTTGCAAATTTATCATCGAAATTGTGGTGCAATCTTTAATATGGCTTTCTAGCTCAGGTATATGTAAATTTAAGACAAAATACTCCTATAATTTCCAGAAATAGTTTGATTTACTTATTTATTATTTTTTTTGACTGAAAAGTTTAGCATAAATTTTAAGACTATTTCACTTTGATTTTTTATAACCAGATTTTAATGTAACACCAGAAAAACGCCTATTTTTGGGTAAAAATCTCCAAAATATTTTCTGTACATCTGGAACAATCATAAAATTAACATTGTAAAACTAATACGAGCTGAGATGGTGACATTGAAAATTCTACATATTGTATTCGTTTAAACAGTCTATTTTTTTGTTTGTTGTTTCAGATATGTGCCAAGCACCTGTCTAATTCGCAGGATGCGGAACACCACTATAGAGCTGTATGTCGAGCACTTTTTGCTGAGGCCCTCGAACTAGTCACTTTTCTTGACAAAGTTTCTACCGGACAGAAGGTAAGTATTTCTTTATATATATATATATATATATATATATATATATTTGTATTTTTCACTCTAACATCTAAGTTTTGCTGTAAACTATATAATTAATGTGTGTGTATGATGTACTGACCCATTGGCCTCGAGGGTAGCGTATTTGCCAATGTCCTAGGAGACTGGGGTTTGATCCCAGATCAAGTCATACCAAAGACTCAAAAAATGGTACTTGATACCTTCTTTCTTAACACTCAGCATTATAAAGTATGTATCAAGAGTAAAGTGGAGCAATCCAGAAAAAAGAATTGTGCCTTCCCCTACACTTTGGTGTAGTAGCTATTGAAAAGAGAGCCTCTGAGTCGCCCTCGACAACGGTGGCCAACTTTACTTTTACTATGATGTACTTGTGAACAGGATATGTACACATTAGACACAGCATTTATAGTCAATACTTAGAACTATTTAGTGGATGTATATATGCATTGCATATTGACCTTTGACAGACCCATCAGTTGGGGATTCCGTAAGCAGGATACACCTGTGTAAACAAAGTAATTACTGGTAAACAAGCATTGCGTAAGCTATGATCAATAAATTGAGAGCCAGAAGGAATGCGTAGGCATTTATGAATTATATATACACAGTCACAAACAGAACAGTTGGTCAATTGCAGTCAGAAGAGCCGTTGGTAAGTGCCCAGAGGTTAGGAGTCAGATGGCCCCCACCTGAGAACGTCCTGTCAAAGAAGCAAAGACATAAGGCCCTGAATATAGACTCACAACAGGGATAAAGAAGATATGGGTCAATATCTAGTCCAATTCCTTTGTCTCCCTGTCTCTCTCACACTTACACAATTTTGACCCTTTCAAGTAATAAAGAAGAGAGAGTATATTTTTATGAAAAAATGTGTTATGGTCCTTTATTCCTTCATGACTATACAATATACCTATTATATGTGTGTATGTATATATATATATATATACACACTCTTAAAGACCGTATATAACACACTGTTAGTACCTGGGAGCACTCAGGTTATTCACTTTCATACACTCATATCTCATTATGATTTTTAACTCTTTCATCATGGTCAAAAAATAGGTCAGTATGTAACCACACAAGACACTCTACTAATATGGTGGTGAGTAGGTTGTATAACTCCTTTTGGCCAATTAAAAGCCATCACAAGCAGTCCTCCTGAAACAAATAAATGCATCAAAATTTCCTCCCTTTTTTTCCTTGGTGGACCTGCAGCTGGTCACGCAGTATAATGCCACCCTCCTTGTAGCATCATCAGCTAGTACATCCAACAAACCAAAACACACATCGTCGACCTTGACTTAACCACTTACATGACTACTCATGTGGCACTACCAGCCAGTACACATGTCTGTTCATATTTTGTAGCTTATTCACTAACAGTCCTGACCATATAAACAAGCAGCATGACAATTCCATTGGTATCTTACCCACTGTAGCAAGTGCCACATAAGGTTTAAAGCCTGTTACACTGACCATAGATTAACATATATTGAACCCTCACTTATGGTCATCTTAGGTATGAGAGCCTTAATTTCTCATACCCACATTCATATGTGCTATACACTGACCCACATTATGGCTCTATTTGCAACCAGCCTCAGGTAAAAGACCCTCCCATTCCCCACAAATTACAAGATCATTAATAAGAACTGCTATAAGTCATACTCTGAAGTTGACTTTCCTTTTTCCACTATCACTGCAAATAAGAATACAAGCTTATGTTCTGTACACCAAATTTCTCTGCCTATTGCTATTGTACTCTTAAGGGACTTCAAATCAGAACTTTTCACCAAATAGATATTTTGACTACATAATTGCTTGTATATTCATTTCAAATAGACCTTTTCTTGTTTGGTCTAATCAATTAGGGCTGCAGAATCCACAGACTGCTTCTCTGCATATGTATGTTTACACACACACACACACACACACACACACACACACACACACACCTTGGATATGTTTCAATTTACTCATAATTAAGTATACAAGTAATATTTGCTAGATTAGAGTAAACTGATATACTGATACATAATGATCAATACACAGCCCAGTCTGCTGGGGCTATAGAATACACCAACTGCATCTCAGTAGAGAGGTAAGACTCCCCGCCTACCCTAATGAGTGTCTTGTATATGACATTAAACAATCTGATGGTGAGGCTTCGTTAATGCTGGAACATTGGGGACTGTGGAGTACCTTTTCATTGCCATTGCTTTGTGGTCCTGTCTACGGGTTGAATAGAACTGTTTGACAATTAAACTGAGTGTAAACAAATGATTTATGCTGAATTGAATTGTTAGAAATAGAACTTTTTGATCATTTAACTGCATGTATCTACAAAATGTGTTTACAAATCATATATTTAATTATATATGTAAAAGCAGGATTTGGTATTAAATAACCAACAATGAGTGATATTCTACTAAACCAAACCAAACCAATCAATACATACACAGGTTCAAAAATAAAGGCTGTATCACCACTACCATATTAATTGTATATCCTCCCTGGTTATTAAAATGAACTTGTATTCTTGTATACATACAATACAATGTTCTTTGAAGTTGCTTGTGTTGTAATGGTTAACACTATAGGAAATGAAATCAAATCCTGGATGAGGCTGTTTGCATTTCACTTAGCGCTAATACTCTTGGGGAAAGTATGAATTAAAATATTCTTCTTCCTGCTGTGGGTAAACAGTAGGGCAGATTAGGCTCTTTAACATAGGTGCAGCAACCAGTCTACGAGAAGAAAGACTCTAAATTGAAACCTGTTAAACTCTGCTTAAAAATTAAACCTTGTGTCACATCCTGCTCATGCAGAGAGGTTAGGTAGATGCATGCAATACAATGCTCTGATAGGAGTGCAAACTGTCACAAGTTGATCAAAAACCTTGAAAATTTAATCATATCTATTGCCCACTAACATACACATAATGTACCCAGATCAAAATTGGCATCTTCTCACAGTGTTGCAATTTATCTTTCTTTTGTGCCAGGGCCGGCCTTGAGCCAATTGTGTGGGTCTCACACCTCTTAAGGCAAGCCCTGCTCAGTACATACAGACACATACACCCACATCAATTATTGGCATGGAAAATAAAATCAGTAAGCAGGGTTCAAATCCTGGTCAATGCTGTTTGGGTTCTCTTCATATGAATCCATTACTTTTACCACAGGTATGTATAAAATAGAAGGGCAAACTAGGCTCTCTAGCCTTGTTGGGGTAACTAGTTTAAGATAAAGACAATTTTTTATTTAAACCCCCTGCTAACATGTCCTAATTTAGCACAAAGTAAGACTAATTCCTCCCTGCATCTTACTGACTTTGGGAAAGGCCCAAGTACTGCAATAGAGTGAGAGAAAAAGGCTGATATGATGATGCTATGCACACAATGTGTGCATATCCTCAAAGCATTATGTATCCATATGCACTTGATGCAGCTACATTGATTTTTTATATCATATGATGTATCTGCACACAATTTGTAGTAGTCGTTAGTTTCTTTTTCTGGTTGTAGGTCATGGGAAGGAGAGAAAAAAATTTGAATATACAATACAACCTCTAAAGATGTACACCTATGCCAGTTTAAAAAATAAAAAGTTAATTTTCTTCTATATCAAAGATATTATTTTATTATTTTCAGTGTAATATAATACTATCAAAATTAATAGTATTATATATTATTTATTGCCAAACTCTACAATTTTGAAACTAAGTAACCAAGACTAAAATTATCTATCTATCTCTATATATATATATATATATATATATATATATATATATATATATATATAAAAGGTGTACTTATTTTTGGACTGCTACATTTTCATAGTTTTGGCTTAAGTATTTCAATGCTGATAAGAAGGCTTGGACAACCTTTTTAGAAAAGTGAGGTGCATAAGATACTACTAAAAAACATTCAAGGTATTTTTATGTCGAAGGTGCATCAACCATTTTCACTAGAGAAGATTAAGGGAAAAGTTGGGTTTTCTTTTTCTTTGGTAAAAAGATCTTTCCTATAAAAAGATCAAGTCTTAGGTAGACCGTTCTGTAAGTTGTGTGTGTTGCATGTGGCCTGCAATCTACAGTTAGTCTGTGACTGCTGTAGAGTTTGATAATACATCATACCTAGTAATTTCTGCTTTGACTATTTAATATTCTATTAAATATAATAGAATTTGGGTATCTTTGGTTTAGAAGAAAATTGATTTTTTTATAAAAACAATTGGTTGGGGTTTACTTACTTATAGTCAGTATTGTATACACAAAGCTTAGTCTGGTACATGGACAGTTATTTATAAGTGATTCAGTATGATTACAAAGGAACAATCAACTCGGGAAATATTCAAAATTATTTTATAAAAGTTGATGTGCCATGGTATTTCTCTCATTAAACTAGAATTATTGAAGAGGAAAATTTAAAAAAAAAACTTCTTTAATATTTAAAATGGCCACCTTTCAATTGAACCTTAGACAATTGAAGATTGGTACAAGTATTTGTTACATGCAAAAAATATATATCCAATTAATATATATATATATATATATATATATATATATATATATATATAATATAAAGCCCAATTTTTGGCCTAAATTTGGAATTTGCCTATACAAGAGTAATAATTTTGAAAAATTGAAATTCAAACATTATGGAAAAGATGAGGATCAATCTTTGAGTTAAAAAAAACAGTTTCATAATTTAATGGTTTCATGACTATAAGTCAAAGGTTGACCTCTACTCAAGTATATTCTCGGAAGGTTGGTGTATCTATATAGTTTCCTTTGATTAGTTGGACACATGGCCACTAGATCTTGAGTAAAAAAAAAAATTAAAGTTGTGAGCTATTTATTCTGCAAACCTGTTCATATGCTGGCACGTAGGAAAATTTGACAGTTTTTCTTAGAAATAAATTCATGCATGTTAATTTGACTTTATATAGCACATCTCGCTGGCCATTGTATGTGGTAACTCTATTGCTATCCTATTAGCTAGACAAACCAAGATTAATAATAATAATAATAATGATGATTGAAATAAACTTTATTTAATGTAAAACATTTTGAATTGGGGTCTGCCAGTGTATGTATTTACTCAGTCTCTGTGCCACAGGCATGATGTGACACAAGGTCAATTTTGAGTGAAGTACAGCTAGTTTGAATTCAGTTTTCATTTTCTTAGACTGGTTGCCTTACCAAGTCTTAAGAGCCCTGTCAACCCTGCTATTTTACCAATAGCTGGATAATGAACACATTGATTCATACTTTACCCAAGGAGTGAATTTAAACACTGATAGCCTTGTCCAGGATTTGAACTCATTGAGTCCATATCTTATGACAATGACTATTATATAAAGTATAAGGTTGGTCATCTATTCATGAGCTTTAAACAAGAGAGTACGGTCTCCACTTTAAGTGGCAAGCCTCTAAAATTAATTGACCTGTCTTGGCAGCAATATCTCATCTACTGAAAGCAATGTCAACATATGCATAGCAAAGATGTGTGCTGCTCTCAACTGGTTATCAATCACTTGGACACTAATGAAACGCATGGAGGAAAAACTAGATGGGAACTATACAAGAATACTACATGCTGTTTTGAAGCAATACTCCACAAAACAGCAGCATTTGTGTGTCCATCTTGCATCATTGAGAACAAAACTAAATTTTTAATACATGATAAAACTTCAAACTATTGGAATTTATATAGCACCCCACAAAGTCGAAATGTGATACAAGGTTGGTTTAATGTGATGTGCCCCATAGGAAGCAAATCTCCCAGGAGATGCTGTTAAAAAATTGCTTATGTTCTTTGGGCATTTCCCTTGAGGGGAACCCCAGATACTGGGTAACCCAGCCTTTACTCCCTTTTAGGCAAGGGGGACAAATGCTACCTTGGAGAAAGGTTCTTTGGAACTGAACTGGTAATGTTTTAACTACCCAACATGAGTACCAGGTGGTTTAATAGAAATACTGATATTTCTGTACTATTCATTAACTTTTTAACATTTATTAACACTGTTTATCAGAGTGATATTCGTATACAATTTGTGTAATAATTTTTAAAAGCAGATTTTAATAAATAATTGTCCTGCATTATTTATTTTTTATTGTTTTTTTTTTGTATCTTTCATTTAAAAGCAATATTTTTCTGAATAACTTTAATAAAGTCACTATTGGTGTCAGTATAAAAAGAAATAATTGTAAATTCTTAATTTTGTTTTCTTCTTTATTCAATTAACCATAACTGTCATAACTTTGCAACAACACAAAACTTTTACTGTGTTTATGAATATTGTAACATTATTAAAAAATTCAATTTTTGAGCATTCACTGTATATATTTCACAATAGATTAGTTTTATTTTTATCTAAAAATTTCATGTAATTTTATTTATTTAGTCTGCCTTTACTTCAAAATCAAACATAGATTCCTTTTAAGAAATGTTTGGTTAGTTGGTTGGTTGGTTTTTATGGCATATCAACCTTTGTAGGTTATTTAATGCCTGTAAAGTCTTTATATCTGAGGTAATGGATACTTGCTAGGTATGGACTATTACCAAGATGAATCGATACGATGAATGATGATTAAAGACAGAGGGAGAACAATCATCTGCTGCTATGCCTGGTACATTCCTTTATCGACCAAATCCCCCAGGATGTAGTAGGGGCTGTAACCCCTGTGGCATCTGAGGTTATTTCCCTTTTGTTAGTTAGGATATTACAATGCTCTTTTTTTTTTCTTTTCTTTTTTTCTTTTTTTTAAAATAATGGTAACAACAATGACAGTGGTGGTAATAATTATCTGGGGAGGGAGTTCTTTCAGTCTGTGAAGTGATTGGGATGCTTGAACAGATGGCTCGGACTCTGTCGGAGGAGATGTCTGTTAGCCGGAATGAGAGAAAAGAAAATGATGATGATTCAGACTATTGTGTATGGGTATGTTTATTATTTTTTTTTTTTTTTTGTTAGTGGTCAAATCTTTTGGGTGGCCGTTTGGTTCTGCTTGAATGCCTGAGGTTTAGGGTTGTTTGTTGTGTTTGGTTGTCTTTGTATTCTGGTGGTGTTGTCATATGTGTGTAGCTTTCATCTTCAGATGAGGGGTAATCCAGTAGGTTATGTGCAGGGTTTGTTGTTGGCTTAGGGATTTTTTTGAAGAAGCTGGAATTTCTTGTAGTTTGGTTACCTTTGTGTGTGGCGGTGATCATGGATCCATTTTTCTTTATGATAGTCATTGGGTTAGGCTGGTAAGGTGTGAGAGCCTTTGAGGTGTTGTTGCTTTTTATAATGACTGTATCACCCACCCTGAGATCATTGGGTTTCACGTACGCTTTTCTATCAGCGTATTGCTTTATTTTTCTCTTGGCTTCAGTGTCATACTCCCTAATGCTGGAGTCTTCAGCAATGGGTGTGATCAGGTGTGGCAGGCGGTTTTTTATGGTCCGGCCAAATAGGATTGTGGCTGGGGGTGCGCCGGTGGTGCAATGTGGTGTCGTCCAGTAGTCCAGCAGGAATTTGAATAATTCCTGTTTCCAGCTTCAACCTTTATTTAAGGCAGCTTTAATGGACTTTTTTACAGTGCGCATGAAGCGTTCTGTTTCCCCGTTGGCCTGGGGCCATAGGGGTGTTATTCTCCTGTGTCTGAATCCAGTGATGGAGGCATAGGTTTTGAATTCGTGGCTGTTGAATGGTGGGCCATTGTCCGTTTTGAGGGAGACTGGCACGCCAAATTCGGCGAATATCTTGTCTAGGTGGGGTATGACTGATGTTGTTGAGATGGAGTCCAGGATGTCGACAACAACATAGCGTGAGTATTCGTCTGTGACAACGAGGAGGTACTTTCCATTTTGGAGGTGTCCAAAGTCAGCACTGACTTCTGCCCATGGGGGTGCTGGTAGTGGGGACATTTGCAGTGGCTCTCTTGCCGGTTTATGGGTATTGATGTGACAGGTGTGGCAGTTCTTGATGTTTTCTTCCACTAGAGGCTGCATGTTTTTGAACCAAACCTTTTCTCGGAGGAGAGCCATGGTTTTCACAATGCCTTGGTGTCCAGCATGTGCTATTTTGACAGCTCTGTTTTGTAGTGCTTCAGGCAGTACTATTCGGTGCCCTTTGAGGATGATGCTATCCTTGTGTGCAAGTGATAATTCGGCATGATTGGCCTGCAGAGTGTGGAATGTTGCTTTGTTTATGCCATCCTCGACACCATGCCATTTGTTGGTAAGGATGGCTTGGATGACGGTGGTGAGTGTCTTGTCTTTTGCCGTTTCCGTTGCAACTTCATCAATTGTCATTGCTTTGGGGGTTGAGGTTGAGAGGATGTAGTTTATATATTCCTCTGCTATTTTTTGTTCTCTGTCGCTTGGTGGTAGGTGCGTTGGATGGCGGCTGAGATAGTCAGCTGGGTTGTCATGGCCTGGTCTGTATACGACGGTCATGTCGTATGGTTGCGTTCTCAAAACCCAGCATTCAATGCGTGCTGATAGTTAGGAGCGGGTGTTGTTAAAAATGGATGGTAGGGGTTTGTGGTCTGTAAAGACAGTGAATGGAGCTCCAAAGATATATATGTGAAAGTGTTCACACGCCCATATGATGGCGAGTGCTTCACGTTCTGTTTGGGAGTATCTCTGTTCAACTGCGGATAGAGCACGACTTGCAAATTGTACTATCCGTCCATTTTGTGACAGCACGGCAGAAATGCCTACCGGACTGGCATTTGTATGTATTTCAGTGTGTTTGTTCAGGTCAAAGTAGGCAAGTGAGCATGCTTTGCTCAGTGCCTCAATGTTTTTTAGACATTCAGTGTGGCGTTCAGTCCAGGACAACTGTGTGGTTTTTTTTTTTTGTTAGTTGACATAGTTCATGGGTGAGGGTTGTATAGTTTGGAATGAATTCTGCCCCACAGAAGTTAGTCATCCCCAACAAGCTTCTGACTTCTGATGCGTTTTTAGGGTCGGGTAATCCAAGGATTGCTTTTATTTTGAGGTCGCTTGGGCTGATGCCTTCATTACCGAATTCCAGTGACCTTGTTGTACTCACATTTGCTGCTATTTAGGGTTAGTCCTTTTTCGCGAAGTCGTCTGAATATCGCATGGAGGTTTTGGTCGTGGTCTTGCTGGTCTGATCCGAAGCAGAGGATGTCGTCACTGATGTTGATGGCTCCCTTGATCCCTGTAAGTGCTTGACTAATTTCTTCCTGGAATACCTCACTTGCAGAGTTGACACCAAAAAAAAGTCTTTTATATCTGTACAGGCCCAGGTGTGTTGCAAAGGTGGTTATATATCGGGATTCTTCAGCTAGTTCCAATTGGTTGTAGCCTTGGTTAAGATCCAATTTGCTGAAAACATTAGCTCCTGATAGAATAGTTTTCAGTTCATTGAGTGTGGGGGTTGGGTGTCGTTTCCTTTTGATAGCTTTGTTTGCCGCCCTCATGTCGATGCAAATCCTGATTTTATTTTGACCCTTTTTGGGTACTACAACAATAGGAGATACCCGTGGGGTTGGGCCGTCTGCCTTTTCAATCACTCCCAGTTTCTCATTTTTGGCTATTAACTCTTCTATATCCTTCCTTACGTGAAAGGGGACCCTGCAGTATCTCTGAGCGATGGGTGGTATGTTTTCATCTATGTGTAGGTGAACTTTTTTCTCTTTGAGTTTAACCAGACCATTGAACAGGTCTGCGTAGTCCTCTAGAAGTTTAAGAGTGGGGAGTGGGGTCTGTGCATCAGAGTTACTGATGTGGTTGACTGAATGAGTGTTTGCTGACAGTAGGTTGAGCCTTTTACATGTTTCCCAGCCAATAATGGGTTTTTCTGGGTTCTTTATAACATGTATGTCCGCTTGGCAGGAGATGCCTCTAAACTTTAGAAGTGTGCTGAATTGACCTAGGACTGGGGTGGCTTCCTTGACACCGAATCCAGATATTATGGTTTTTGTGGATCGGAGGAGGGGCGTTGGTCTTAGGGATTTGTAATCTGCCACAGACAAAATGTTTATGGTGGCGCCAGAGTCAGCTAACACATTGAACATTTGATGGCCATCACCAAAAGATAGGTCAAAGTAAGGAAGGTTTTTCACTTTACCTGTGTGGAATACATATTCCGTGTCACTGCCGCTGTTTGAGTCTCATTGATGGTCCTCAATGTAATTTACCGGTCGTCGACTGGTTTGAGCTTGTGGGCATGGGGGGCGGTTTGTTCTTCGCCGTCTGTCCTCGTCATTTAGTTTTCTGAAACAGACAGAGGCGAAATGTCCCCATCTCCGGCAATAGGCACACTGGTTCTGGAATGCAGGGCAGGATGTTGGTCCCCATTCATGTGGGTATTTCCCATTGCAATTTCTGCACCGGTTTTGCTGGGGGCATTTGCGTGGCCATTGTTGTTCATGCGTGACTTTGTTGGCTACTGCATTAATGGATGTGGTAGGTTTTGTAGTAGTGTTAGTGTCTTCTAAGTGCATCTGTTCCATTTGTTTGGATATGGTTTCTGTCATTTTGGCATAGTTTATTAGATCACCTAGGAGCATGTTTGGGTTCATCAGTCCCTTTTGGCGAACTTTTTCTGATAAACAGCCCGTTATTAGCTGGGATTTTATTTCTGCATTTCTGTCTGGGAAACAGCACATAGCTGCTGCCTCTTTTAATTCCCGATGAAAGTCCTCTATGTTTGGGGTGTTTTTTTTTTGTTTTTTTTTTGTTTTTTTTTTTCGGAATATAAATCTGTTATACTCAGTGTTGTTTTCTGGGTTGAAGTGGTTTTGCACAGCCAGGACAAGCTTATCGAAGTGTGTTTCGTTTTTTTCTGGTGTGGTTTGTTCAGACAGTAGTTCGTCAATAAGATCATTTACTTCTTTGCCAACAAAAGTTAAAAGTATAGCTTTTTTTCCATTTATCTTCTATGTTGTATGCAG
The DNA here is from genome assembly GCA_963585895.1 of Sepioteuthis lessoniana. Taxonomy (NCBI): domain Eukaryota; kingdom Metazoa; phylum Mollusca; class Cephalopoda; order Myopsida; family Loliginidae; genus Sepioteuthis; species Sepioteuthis lessoniana. The sequence continues at coordinate 32,349,454 of OY757939.1, forward strand.
TGAAATAATTTCTCAGTCTGTTGACATATTTTGTCCATTTTGCTGCTTTGTTTTTTGATTCGTATTCAAATTCTGGGTAATGTGGTAAAGTGGCCATGTTAGTTTGTTTTTTTTTCGGCACGTGGGCAGGTTTGTTCTTTTCTTCTTTTTTTTTGTTGTTATTGGTGAGTAAACGACTCTTTCTTTGTCACCAATGTAAAGTCTTTATATCTGAGGTAATGGATACTTGCTAGGTATGGACTATTACCAAGATGAATCAATATGATGAATGATGATTAAAGACAGAGGGAGAACAATCATCTGCTGCTATGCCTGGTACATTCCTTTATTGACCAAATCCCCCGGATGTAGTAGGGGCTGTAACTCCTGTGGCATCAGAGGTTATTTCCCTTTTGTTAGTTAGGATATTACAATGCCTAATCTGTTTTATGCAAATAATCAGTTCTATTTCAAACTTGTGCCACAACTGAGCAAAGCTTAGTAAATGACATCTTTCCATTTTTCTTTGGGCCACTGTAACTCATTTTCTTAAACAATGAATAATAAATGAAATAGAAAATTTCAAGTAGCTGTTTGTTTAAGACTCCCACTCCAACCTCAGTTTGTAAATCATGGTTATATTCTTTTTAATGTCTCTTGTTCAAGACAGATACAGACTAATTGGCTGGGGCTATAGAATATGCTGACTGCATCTTTGCTGAGGGTTAAGACCCCTTCCCTCCACCAAACGAGTGTCCTGGGTATGGCATTAAACTGCATCTGATGATGAGGCTTTTATCTTGGAGCTTGGGAAAGGTGGGGTACGGCTTCATTACAATTACTCTCAGGTCCACTCTGACCTGGAGTGATAGTACCTGTTAGGGTCCTATCTATGGGTCAAATAGAAATGTTTGATCATTTTCTATACTTGAAACCACTTAACTGTACAAACAAATGAGCTATGGCTTGTTTAAAAATATTACCTACAAAGTATTTGTTTATGAATCATATTTAATATTCATATGTGTATAAACAGGATTTGGCATTAAATAACCTACAAAGGTTGATATGCCATAAAACACAACCAACTAGTGAGACAGATAAATTTGAGATGAAGAACATTAATAGAATTAGAAAAAATTGATGAACAGCTATTCATATATACTTGTTGGGAGTATCTAATGTTAGTAGGCAACTTGGAATTGCAGATGACAAAACTTAAATGTTATCGAATAAATTCTAATATTATTACTGGCCCATTGTCCTAGTGGGTAGAGTGTTTACTAATGGCCCAGGAGAATGGGGTTCAATCCCAGGTCGAGTCATGCCAGAGACTCAAAAAAATGTTACTTGATGTCACCTTGCTTACTACTCAGAATTATAAAGTAGGGATCATAGGTAAAGTAATGCAATCCAGGGAAAGGAGTTGCTCCCTCTCCGACACCTCAGTGTAGTAGCTAATGAAAAGGGAGCCTTTAGGTTGCTGTTGACTATGGTCACCAACTTCTACTTTTTATATCTAAGTGAGTCAAAAGTTTTGCAATATCTTAGTAATGTGAGGCACAATTTAGCAGCTATGGATGCCTCTGCCATGGTTGTGAAGGTGATAAACCACACTGGACTGTGAAATGAGAAGCTTTCCTGATACTCTCCAAGTACTACTTGCTTCTGTGACTTGGTGTATGGCTTTGGAATCTACAGCTTTAGACATTCCTGACATTGCCTGATTATCCAGGTTCTTGCAACCTGAGCAAAATTTCTTGATTCATTTGGTTACTGTACTGTGATCAATTATGCCTTCACCTTTCACACAACAAATATTTTTGGTTGCTTCCATGGTGTTATAGCCCAATTCAGACTTGTAAAGCCTGAGTTTCTGAATTAGACTACATTGCCTGTCTGTCTGTGCAGTTTTCAAATCACATATGGAGTGAAGTAATGCAGAACATGTCAGCACACCAACTGCCATGATACTGCCAACCAAAGTGGGTACTTCTATGGCTTAAACTGCTTTGGTCACATGATAGACATACTGCAAACTAGCATGTACTACAAAAATATTGCAGGACTTTTCACTCACCCTTGTATTTTTAAAAAAGAAGTTAAAAAAAGAAATGGTAGATAAAATGACTTATAAAATTCTGACAAAATGCAAAAAAGAGTTTTTGAGTTGATAACATTTCTACATAAATAATATTATAATGTGGCTGTATCATTCGTTTGCTTGCACATTTTTCTGTCTGCAAAATGACTCTAATCCCTCATTGAGTTTGTTAGGAAAAGATTAGTCAATTGCAGGTTTTGGTTGAAACTTTATAAGCTACAGGCCTGGTAACAAAAAAACAAAGACAAATTCAAAATACACATGAATAGTCATTTTTATTCATTCTCCTGGTGGGTTGGTATGGGTGACATTTAGCTTTCCAGCGAGTAAACCCTAACTCTGGTTTCTTGGATTGACTCTTGTCTGTTCGACTCCTGATGACTCCTTTGAATATATGGTATCTTGACTTCCAGAAAAGAAAACTGCCCCTTCTTACATGGACCTCCTTGAAGTGTAGTACCTAAAAAAATTTTAAAAATGATATCCTTGTTAATCGAATTTTGATCATACTAGCACTAAAGACATTAAAAATTGTTGTTGTTTAGACCTGTTCTCTAAATGTTGAGTTGTATTCGTATTTGTTGATAAATATTGATCTCTCTCATCTGCTATCTGTTTATAGAATGCTGCATAATAGAAATCTGCTACAGAAATAACCCTATGTGGTAACCTTTATTTTATTCTGTGCACTGATATTAAAAAGCATTGAATCAGTAGCAAATTGAAAGGCCAGTTGAATATGTTTTGCAAATATTAGAAAATATGTGGTATTACTAGAGTGAGTCAAAAATTTTGCAATATTTTGGTAACATGAAGCACAATCTGGCAGCCATGTGTAGAAGTCAAATGACTCACTTGCTAACATGGCTGCTTTCTTGTGTCTTCTTGGGAAACGCAAGCCATGTTAGCAGGAGAGTACCTAATGCAGCATGTGGGTTGGTGCATTTTGCTAGAATGGATCTGCCCAACACATTTGCATGAGTGGTGTCTATTCACCTATATATTCATCGAGTAAATGGCAGTATGAATCAGATCTGCACCTTAGGGGAATGCCGACGGGGCCAAAGGTATTTTTGGCAATGCCAGACGCATGTGGGCTTTGCCCTGCGACCGGACCCACCTTAAAACGGCCTTGTGCCGCATTTATCCGGTTGTGGGGTAGATGATAAATATCAGATCTGCACCAGTCTACTTGTGTGTCAGACCACTTTCAAGTCAACCAATATTCGACACCATGTATGCTTTTGCTGAGGTTGTGAAGGTGACAATCCACATTGAACGGTGAGATGCCAAACTTACCTGATACTCCCCAAGTGTGTATCTATGGCTTGGAGCATGACCTTGAAATAAACAGTTTTTGGCCTACCTGACATTGCATGATCATCAAGGTTCTTGCAACACAAATGAAAACCATCTAGTTACTGTACTGTGATCAATTGAGTCTTCAGTTTTTTCACAGCAAACATTTTCAGTTGCTTCCACAATTCTGCCAACCAAACCAGATACCTGTATGGCTTGAACTGCTTTTGTCACATGCACAAACCAGCATATACCACAATAGTACAAAACTTTTTGACTCGCCCTAGTATTTACATATAATCCTATTCTTGTTCTAAGACACTTTCTATTTTTTTCTTTTTTTCCCCCCTTTTTTCAGATTTTACAAAAACAAAAACAGCATTATGAAGAAATTGAAAGATTGGAAGCCCTTGAAAGATCTGATTGGGTAAGTAAGACTTTAGTCTTTACATACAGCAATAATTTAAATAATGTTGTTAGGTATAAAGGGGGTTAGCAAGCTTGGTTAGCAGACCGTTACTGGTAACCCAGTTGGCTGGGGCTTTAGAATATACCAGTTGCATCTCTGCAGAGGGGTAAGACTCCCCCTCCTATTTAAGTGTTCTGGATATGACACTAAACCATCTTATGGTGAGGCTCACTCTTGGAGCTTTGGGAAATGGGGAGTGCCCCTTCATTGCGATTATTCCCAGGTCCACTCTGATCCAGTGTGGTAGTACCTATTAGTGTCCCATCTGTTGATCAAATAGAACTAATGTTCTAAGTATGGCAGTAAACTGCATCTGATGGTGAGGCTTTAGTCCTGGAGATTTGGGAAATGTGGAGTACCCCTTCATTGCGATTATTCCCCTGTCCACTCTGGCTCTGAGTGATAGTACCTGATAGGGTCCTATCTATGGGTCAAATAGTTAACCATTTAACTGGGGGAAAACAAATGATAAATGTTTGATCATTTACTATACTTGAAACCATTTAACAGTGTGCGAACAAATAACTGATGTTAAATTGAATTATTAGTATTACATAGCAATACTTGGAACCATTTAATTGTATGCAAATGAATGAATAATGTTGAATACAATTATTAGTGTTAGATAGGAAAACTTGAAACCATTTAACTGTTTGCAAACAAATGAGCTCTGGCTCGTTTAAAAATTAGGTTACCTACAAACTATTCATTTACAAATCATATTATGTATGTGTAAATGGGATTTGGCATTAAATAACCTACAAGGTTTATAATGCCATAAAACACAACCAACCATGACTGGTGAGTTTGATTCTCACTGGGTACTTCTAACCTTTGTCCATCTAAAACTAGTAATATGATAGTTTGAATAATGCAATTGTATGTAAGGTTTTGTAGTTTGAATTATAGAATACTTTTTGTCTATTCCAGTTTCTGCTTACTTTGACTTCCTAGTCTTTTCTTTTCCTCTCTACTGCAGTCTGCTTGACTTTCTCAGTAACTGACAAAAATCCTGAAATGGGGGTAGGGGTTAAAGCTGAGTAGCAAGGGTTATCCAACAAACAGAAAAAAAGTTGCCCTTGGAGAGAAACTGCAATAACTTGAATATCTATCCATTGGCTAAACCATTAGAATTAACAGGGGTGACGGATCTAGTTAAAATAAACATCTCTCCTAACCTGGAGGTTGTGAAATCAACCCCTGAGCTCAGCAGTAAATTTCATTTAACTTTTTCTTCAAACACATAGTTTATAAGCCAGGCTAGTAGACCATTAGTTGTGAGTTTGATTCTCACTGGGTACCCTATTCTTCTGACCTTATTCCAAACTAAGCTAAATTTAATGTATGACAACTTAAATAATACAGTTTATTTTAAGATTGTCTTGACTGTTCAAAACTGCACTGTTCAAGGTCATATGATAGATTTCAATGTAATTTGTTCTATAAGAAAAAAAAATCTTACTGTTCATAATTGATACACAAAGAAAAAGCATTTGTAATAGAAAAATATCACTTGCAATTTTTTTAAAAAAGAAGCTTTATATCCTGTTGAAATAATCATTTTGTGTAAGCATACTACATTAAAACTCGTTCAAATCAAAACCACACGAACCCAGTTGACTGGAGCTATAGAATACATCTACTGCATCTCTGCAGAGGGATAAGACCCCATCCCCACCCCCTGACATGAGTGTCCTAGATATGACATTAAATCATCTGATGCCAAGGCTCCAGTAATGCTGGATCTTTGGGGAATGCAGAGTACCCCTTCATTGCCATTGCTCCCATGTCCACTCAGGCCCACTCTGATAGTACCTGATGGGATTCTTTCTATGGGTAAAATAGAACTGTTTAACATTTAAACTGAGTGCAAACAAATGACTTATGCTAAAGTGAATTGGTAGAAATAGAACTGTTTGATCATTTAACTGTGTATCTACAAAATGTGCTTACAAATCATATGTATTTAATATATATATGAAAATAGAATTTGGCATTAAATAACCAATAATGGTTGATATGCCATAAAACCCAAACAGATCAAACCAAAACCACACTATTTAAGATGTTGCTGTATTTCATGTTATTCATACCTTATATTCATTTTCTTAGCCATTTCCATTACTTCATTTTCCTCTTACTGCATTGCTTTCAACAATTTTTCATTTTTTCCCCTCTACAAAGAAAAAAAAAAGATTCTTTCATTCCAAATTTTCAAAAGAAAGTGATTTAATCGATTATAGTTTTAAAAATATATGAATCTTTGTAATCAGTCATCAAGGCATCTAGAGTAACCTCCCTTTTGGCTTATTTCTTGGTGAAGAGAAACTCTAAATAGTTCTGCAGCTTGTTAAAATTTATACAAAATTACCCAGTAAACCTCAGCTTAAAATCAGTTTTCAGATTCTTATTCATAAAGTATATGCTGGAATGATGAATGAGCCCTAATTTTTAGCCACAAAAAGGTTTTTTTTTTTAAATATATTGTAGTGAACCACAGTAAGCTTTGACTTGTTCATGAACATAGTTATTATAATGAATGATCTCTTGTTTTTAAAGTAAAAACTTCTCTTAAAAGATTGTTCATTACATGAGTATTTACTCTGTAATTTTTCAGTTTAATTTTCTGGGGGCGGGGATGAGAGGGTTGTGGTATAGATAACATGCTGGACCTTGACATCGAAGTGAGTTTGAGCTCCAGGTGCACGATTACATTCACTTTTGGACTAATGCCCTTGAGAAAGCTATGAACTCCCTTATCCTGCAAGCTATAGGTTAATTACTACTCCTATTATTCTTCTACAAGGATGACTTTGGCATTGAATAACCCATGAAGGCTAATATGCCATTAAACAAAAAATTGAAATTGAGTTACATTTTTAGCATGGAGAATGAGTATTTAGTTAAAATCTGTAGATTTAGATTCATTATTATAGTGAAATTGAGCAGCACAGCATTTATACGTCTAGGGTTTTCGGATGTCAGCTATTTTAAGTTTAATGGTGTAACTGGATTATAAGTTTAAATTTGATGGTGTAACTGGATTATAAGCTTTTACTTTAAAGAGTTTCAAACTTTTTTTTTTTCATTGAATCTTATGAAAGGCAAAAAACTATTAAAAATTCTTTTATAAACCTAAATTTCTTTGTTTGAAACACAGAAATTCATCTAATGGTGTTAATCTACTCAAGAGTAAATTTTGAAACTGATTTCATAAAGAGAAAAATTTGTTTTGGTTTTTGTAGAATGCTCAATTGTCAAGTATCAGCAATGAAAACCTGCACAAGCACAGATTTAATGAATTGCGAAAAAATCTAGTTCTATGCTAAAATTCTTCTCATATTCCCAATTACATGAATTTACCAATCACTCTACAAAGCAGGATGTGACACAAGGTCAATTTTTAAGCAGAGTTTAACAAATTTCAATTCAGAGTTTTCCTTCAAAATCAGTCGATATACTTAGGTTAAAGAGTCGTCTGCCCTACTATTTACCCATAGTTAGAAGGAGAATAATTGGATTCATACTTTTCCTAAGGGTATTAGCATGATGTGAAATGCAAACAGCCTCATCTAGGACTTGAACTTGGGTCACCTAATCCATTTCCTATGATAACAACTATTATTCTGCAAGCCCCTCATAAAATATTCCAAATTATATATATATATATATATAATTATATATATATATATATATAATTTGGAATATTTTATGAGGGGCTTGCAGAATAATAGTTGTTATCATAGGAAATGGATTAGGTGACCCAAGTTCAAGTCCTAGATGAGGCTGTTTGCATTTCACATCATGCTAATACCCTTAGGAAAAGTATGAATCCAATTATTCTCCTTCTAACTATGGGTAAATAGTAGGGCAGACGACTCTTTAACCTAAGTATATCGACTGATTTTGAAGGAAAACTCTGAATTGAAATTTGTTAAACTCTGCTTAAAAATTGACCTTGTGTCACATCCTGCTTTGTAGAGTGATTGGTAAATTCATGTAATTGGGAATATGAGAAGAATTTTAGCATAGAACTAGATTTTTTCGCAATTCATTAAATCTGTGCTTGTGCAGGTTTTCATTGCTGATACTTGACAATTGAGCATTCTACAAAAACCAAAACAAATTTTTCTCTTTATCTGTTATATTTTTAAAAACAAATGTCTGACCTTTGATGTTAACTCAATGTTTGGGTCAACAGAACAGATTACAGATCCACATCCACACACAGGCATGCACAGAAATTAGATGGAGCTTGAATCTTTTGAGTCTCATGTCATATTATTGAATTTCTCTCATATAATGCTATCTTAAAAAAACAAAAATATTTACAGTCAAAATTAAGAATGTTGAAGTAAAAATATTTCCTTTTGAAAAATGGGAACTAAAACTATTGTAACCTAACAAAAACGTTACTGAATGAGAAATAACCAAAACAGAGGTTGGAAAATGAAATGGAAATCTTTATAACATTAACAAAATACAATACTTGCCAGCGGCGTGAAGAAGGTAATAGCTGCTACTGGTGACTGCTTAGTATATTTTCACCCCCTTACAAGAGTGTCCAACGTATTTATGTGGAATGAGACATACCTATTAATGTTCATAGTTAGGGTATATAACAAAAACACTTTTGAAATCCATAAATATTATTTTTATCATTTCAGCCAGAAATCTATTTGTCTGGATCGTATTAGAAGGATTTTGTTTTTATGAGAGCTTATAACACATCACTCAATAGGTCCTGGGCCTAACATTGATGGCGCCACTAATAAAAAATCCATATGATTTTTATAAAGTACTAACCTTCAAATGTCACTTGTCATCATTTGAGCTCAATCAGATTATTCATTTACAAATTACAATTGTTTAAGTGAAACTACTGTTGCAAATTTTAAAAACAATGGAAAAATCTGAATTTCATGTGTTGATAAAGCATAGCTTTCTCATGGAAAAAAATACTATTCAAGCAAAGTGATGGCTTGTTAAGTGCTATTCGGTCTTTGCTCCATCGAAAACAACTGTTTAAATGCAGTCATACAGATGCAAATGATGCTGAATGCTCAGGTTGCCCAAATTTGGCAGTTGTCCCTGAAAACACCAAAAAACTCCACCAACTCCTTTTGCCTGATTGTAAATTGAAATTACATGAGATCGCAGTGGAGTTGAAGATATCAGAAGGTAGTGTATTGACCATTTTACATGAACATTTGTTAATGAGAAAGTTGTATTTAAAGCGGGTACCACATTTGCTCACAGTCAATCAAAAACAACAATGTGTCGACGATTCAATGGAACAAAAAGAAATTTTTGCATTAGTATGGGATAATGGATGAAACATGGATTCACCACTTCACTCCAGAGTTAAATCAGCAGTCAATTGAGTGGACAGCAGCAGGTGAAAGCCATCAAAAGCTACCAAAGATGCAAACGTCAGTAGGCAAGGTTTTGGCCTCTGTATTTTGGGATGTGCAAGGTATTCTATTCAGTGATTACCTTGAGAAAGGAAGAACTATCAATAGCAAATATTATATAACATTATTTGTATGTTTGAAGGAAGAAATCGCCAAAAACAGCCACAAATGAAAAAGAAAAATGTACTCTTTCACTAAGACAATGCACCGTGTCACAAGTCAATCGCAATGATGGCAAAAATACATGAATTTCATTTTGAATTGCTTCCATACCCACCATATTCTTCAGATCTGGCCCTCAGTGACTACTGGCTGTTTGCAGACCTCAAAAAAATGCTCCAGAGAAAGAGATTTGGTTACAATGAAGAAGTGATATTGGAAACTGTATATTTTGAGGCCAAAAAAAAAGAAACTGAGATGTATTTTGAGGCCAACAAAAAAAAAACATTGAATTGTTAGAGAAGTGTTGGAATCAGTGAATAACCTTGAAGGTGACTATGTTTATGAATAAAGTCGAACTTTGCCTAAAAGTTGCTGTTTTATTAGTTCGGCCCAGGACTTATTGAGTGATGAGCCCAAAATAAACTAACCTCATTATTTTTTTGTGTAACATTATTATGAACACCGGAAGTAAGGTTTATTTAAATCAATATTTTGAGGCATGAAAATAAGATAAAACTATAAATGTTAGTGGGTTAAAATAATTTCAAGTCAGGATGTTATTTCCTACCAAAACCACAGACAAATGATTTGTTCTGAGAGAATTTTCATTGCTTCAAAATTGATAGAATGGAGAATACCTATTTGAGCTTATCCTGAAAAGCCCTACTTTGAAAGTTGGCATTGAGATATATATATATATATATATATACACACACACACACACACAGACTGGACAAAATAATGGAAACAGCTGGAAATTTCAAACAAATTTATTTTAATATAGTTTTTTGATTGCAGCCCTCCCACGAAATCGAGCTTTGTACAGCGCCTTTCTTACAATTTTTGAGGAAACTGAATTCTCGAGATGGTCATTAAGTTCTGCTGTAATTTTTGGAACTGTATTCTTATGATCCTTCCTAACAATCTGCATAAGAGTTTGACGGCCCCTATCAGACAGCTTTTGCTTTCTTCCAGAGTTTTGCTTCAGTGAGGAGGTTTTTTCTTTCTCAAATGCTGTCATTACTTTCGAGACAGTACTCCTTGCTACACTGAATAATTCAGTGTTTTTTGTTACACACGTGCATGCCATACAAGCAACAACAGTTTGACATCTTTTAAAGTCTGAGAGATCTGTCATTTTAATGAATTTTGTTTAATTTCTTCTGATAATATCTGTAAAAAACAATTTTAGTAAAATAAGATGAGAAAAATTAATAATAAATCAAAAAACATAAAAATAACAAACATTTGATGGTTTTATAGGAGTTTCAAAACTATGCTACAAAAATTCTTGGTGTTTCCATTATTTTGTCCAACCCCTATATATGTAACATATCAGTTATTCAACAAAACACAAATTTTTTAAAAGCATCCACCAGTTCTTTTATTATTTAGATTTAGTAAAAGACTTTATTATACCATTTCACACTCATACACAGTGCAATAGGTAAACTGTTGTCTAAATTGCACAAAAATGAAAATAACTTTGACTTCTCATGGTATCAGATATATTTACCAAAATTAGTGGAAAATATCTTGAAATATTATTAATTAAATTTATTCAAAGAAATTAACATTGGCTTCAACCATAGCCTCAAGATGACTTCGGAATCTCCTGCAAGCCTTTCTGACTGTCTCCTTGTTTAAACTGGTAAATGCTGCTGTTATCTTTGCTTTCAGTTCATCTTTGGTGTTGCACAGTTTCATTGGTCTCTCACTCAACTATGCCTCACGTATAATTATCAGTGGGATCACAATCAGAGAAGTTAGGCGGCCAGATGTTGAGGTAATGTGGTCACAGAAATTTTCTGTCAGTCAAGACTGGTTTCTCCTGCTTGTGTGGCATGGTGCAGAGTCCTGTTGCCTGATGTAGGGTTTTCCAGCAGTCAGCCTCTTGATCCAAAGTAGCTATACATCTTCCAGGCACATGATGTAGGCCTCCATGTTGAATCTGAGGCCATAGAGGAAGATGAATGGGGGCATAATGTGACCATCACTAGTGACCACCCCTAACTCTATGACATGGACTGGATGTTTGGTTTTCATCACTATCGGTACATCTTGTGGGGACAGAGCAAGCCAATGGTTGATCTGTGAGTTCATCATCTGATCCTGGCACAAATGTTTCTCATCTGAGAAAACACAAAGGATGAAAGGATTGCTGGAGTTTGTTCTAATGCTTTACAGCACAGTCTTTCCTCTTATCCTTCATAACCTGTGGTAAAAATTAACCCATTCTCATCTTTAAGAAATACCGAATGTCTTTACCTGCCTGATAAGAAACTCAGATACACCCATGTCCTTGGCTATGAATCTGATTGACTTGCTAGGATCATTGCCAGTCATGGTTTGGATCTCACCAAGAAGTGAATTTTTTTTTTTTTTTTAATCAGAACAATCAGTGAGACTTTCCTGTTACGATACCTTTGTTATCACCATTGGACTCATCCAACTCTTTTTGAATCCTTTGTACTGTCCTCAGATTGACATCCAAACACTCTGCAATCTTTATATTGTAGTTTCTAGCATGAATATCAAGCAGTACATGATGCCATTTCCAAATTTCTGGAGGAGTGAATTGCATCATGGTATTGTTTTCCCCACAGACAGTGCTTGTTTAACACTAGTTTGTTGCACAGTAAATAAAACCTGAAACAAAGTTCATGTGCAAAATTGATAATTTAAAATGGTGTCTATTCAGCCATCATACTCTCTTTATGTGTGTGTGTGTATATATATATATATATATATATATATATATATATATATATATATTACACTATGCTCGGGTACGGTACTCTTGTACCATTTTTCTGGGCATGGTCACCGAATATATAATACTGCTTTGTACCAGTTACCGGTATCATTTTTCTGGGCACTTATCTTGGGTACAGCACCAAATGTAACACTATGTTCTTGGGTTGGTTACCATTTGTAACGCTATTGCTTGGGTATGGTACTAAGTGTAACAATATTTTGGCACAGTACCACTGTAACAACTACTATCTCTGATACCAGCGCCAAATGTGATACTATTGTACACAATCGGGGTACAAAATGTAATAATAATGATTGGTCTTATCCTGGCAATGACACCAAATGTGGTACTATAGTTGTCACAGTACTTTTATTTTGATCTTATCCTAGTAACAGTGCCAAATGTGTTTCCAGATAGTTTGTTTATCAATCCTCTCTTTGCCCATGCTATGTTTGAAAGATCCACTGATAGGGAATGACACAATTTATCCAGAACTTCTTTTGATGATTGGGATGATCCATTGGAACAAAGTTGCCTGGGTGTTGGCAACTCAAAGACAAGAAGAACTCTCCAACAATTAACAATCATTTATTGTTCACTGTTCAGACTGCATACAGTAGCATGAGAGAGAAAATCCGTAAGGGTCTATGAAAGAGACACCCATCCACCCACAGCCTGACCGAACTATCTGAATGCCAACTTCTAACTGCTCAAACTGACTAGCTTTTCAAAATTCGCTAATTTTATATGTCTTAATTCAGGCTATCATTAGAGTGATGTTGTCTTGCTAAGATATTGCATCATCTCACACGTGTCGCCAAATGTTTACCGTGTTTTTAATTTACTCAATCAAACTTGTGAGAAGACATGAATCTATTTTGTTTACAGTTGGTTTTCCGGTGTAGAATGACAGTACTCTGGTCGAGGTACACTCACTTGAACTTTACAATTTGACTTACATTTCTGCTCAAAGAGTTTAGCTAACTTGACGACTAACTGAAAAATTCGCGACCTAATCAAACCAGATTATAAAATAATTAATACAATCAACCACCACAGTAACTGAATTTTATATATATATATATATATATATATATATATATATATATATACCTACACACTCGCACACACTACTGTTTTATATTTGATGGTTGTTTGTGGTGTAACAGTTAAAATTGTTAAGAAATAGGACTTGGCTGGTTGGGTTCAAATCCCGTATAAGGCTGTTTGTGTTTCACATGAAAAGCATCTCTTCTCTTTTCAGCTGTGGGTAAATAGTGGGACAAATTGGGCTCTCTAACCTCGTAGGTAGGTAAACTAATCTAGAAGAAAAAAAAAGCTAAATTCAAAACCAAGGGTAGCAACCTTATGTCATAAAAACCTACTTGCTGCTACTGAAAAATGCACTTTTGATATTGTATGACTGTGGCCGTTTTCTATTAAAATTAATTTTTAAAAAAGTCTGTTTTGAATTGGTGTAATATGTGCCATTCAGAATAATATGTTCTTGAAGGTTTTACTATTTTGCTGTTTCTCAAGATGGGATAATTTCATATCTTGTACATTATCTTGATATGACACATCTCGAATTAGAGATGTCTTACTATAAATAGGACCCTGGCTATGTACAGCACATAATTGTTTGGGGTTTTTTTTGTTATTTTTTTAGGACAACTGTAAACTTAGTTATAAATAAAATGTTTGGCCACCAGTATATTGGTATAACTTTTATTACATATCCTTTTTCTTTTTCATTTTTTAAATTAAATTTGAAAAAATTTTTTTAAATTCTCATCATCATCACTTGATTTCTGTAATGTTATCTTATGATGTCACTGTGGCAAGATTATTCGATTGCATATTTCAGGAGTCTATAGTTCAATTTCTCAATCTAATATTACAATTATTAATTATGAATTTGCTTGAAAAGTCTGATACGTGTAGAAGCAGTCCTCACGCTGTTGTGGCTAACATGCTGTTCTGTGACATTGTAGTGAGTTAGTTCAAACTCCTGTTGTGCTATTATTTTCCCTTTCAGACTGATACCCTTAAGAAAGGTATGTGTTCCTCAGAAAAGGGCATACAATGAATAAGACAAAATATACTTAAAAAGAATAATAAAAGTTATATATTACAGTAAACAAGTAATACAATATCACAAGTGTAGCTTTTGCTACCTACTGCCTGAGTGGATTACAGTCAAATGTTATATCTTTATTGAAAGAGTCCATTGTGTATCGAAAATAGGGATGATACCACAACAATATGAATTTCCTTATTCCTCCAGCTATGGCTTAAATAGAACCACTACTGTTCTACAAGGATGGCTTTGGTATTTAATAACCCACAAAGGTTGATATGTTGTTAAACAATGAAACCAACCAACCTAATAAGTGTAGATTTTAGTTAGTGATACTTGAAATCTTGCAGTAAAATATCTCTAGGAAATATTGATAACTGCCAATTAGATTGTTCTTTGGAATACCTGATAAAATTCTTTCATTCAGATGCTCATGTCTATAGGCTGTTTTCATGGTGCTTATCTTCAAAAATAATAGTAACATTTTGGTAGCTGACATCAGGGAATGCCCTGATTTTTTTTTCCCCCCTTTAGTTACAGTCTGGTGGATAGACTTCTGGGGCCAAGTTATCTGGGGACTTTCTCCTAAGAGAAAAGTAAAAGTTCATAGAAACTTGTGTTCTTAGAATATACAGAAACCCATGTTGCCACAAGGTGTTTGACATTCCTTGGCAGTTTTTTGTTTTTGGTAGTAGTTTTTTTTTTTTTTTTTTTTTTTCAATAAATAGTTTAATTTTTCTTGAACATGTCCTTGAGTTAATCCCCTTTGAAAGAAACATTTCAATAAGATGTTGAGAAGGTGGTCTTCTTTTTTATCATGTGACTAAAAAAGAAACCAATCAGAAAATAAGCCCCCCCCCCAAAAAAAAACAACTTTTTTTCACCTTCTTTGGAGACAGGACCCTCAAGCCAAAAATTAAACACTCATGTCAAAATTATCATTAAAAAAATGAACTTCCAAAGTGGAGTTCAAATCCCAGACAAGACTTTCACTTCTGGCTAATGCTCTTAGGAAAGGCATGAATCCATCTCTTTTCTCTAGCTATGGATAAGTTGGCAGATTGGGCTCTCAAGCCTTGTTGGTAAACCAGTCTAGGAGAAGGAACAAATATGAATTCAAAAAACCAGGAGTTGTGGAATTAGCAAATCCAAGCCATGAAACCTACTTGCTCTTGAAACCACAACACTGATGTTATGTTCTTGAAGCCCTATGCTTCTCAAGGAGTTTAGATGATCACAATAGATTTTATTATTAGAAATAATGATGACATTGAATTGTAGTCTCCATAAGTATGGAAACTTTTGGAATTTTATTTATTGTATTATTGATTCAACCCTGAATCCTTATCTGTCATATATATATATATATATATATATAGACACACTTTGTAAAACTTCTAATTTTATAGATTACAAAATATTGTGTTGAGTCAAATATTTTCTGATTTTTAAAAGCATGTTGTCACAGCATATTTCAAACTTCCCATGTTTTAGATGCAACTGGAAATTAACTCATAAAGAGTGCCTTCATTGGTCATTCTTATTTCAGTTGTGAAAGAATGTACATCATAATTTAATCTATGATCTCACACCCCTAAAATGGAGGAATTGAAATGGTATATTTGACTTATAATGTTGTGGGAGGTTAAGAACAACAAAAGTGCAACAAAAACAACTAAGAAAATTTCTAGTGTTTATGGCAAAGGTGTTATTACTAACTGCCAAGTCCAAAACTGGTTTTCAAAGTTTCATTCTAGTAATATGTCATTGAGAGTTGAACCCAGATCAGTCTGTTTATCAGACCTTGACTAAGATGCTTTAAGAGAAATGGTGAAATGCAAGCTGTGCAAAAGTACTCAATAATCAGCACTTGACCTCAACACATCCCAATCTACAATCTGCTGTTACTTGTAAAAGACAAAAGTGAACAAGCTGGGCATTTGAGTTCCTCATATTCTTAGTGAGAAGAATAAGAAAGATATTGCATCCATAGCAAAAAGTCTTTTTTCAAAGTAGCAAAATGACACATTCTTCAAAAATATCATTACAGGTGATGATAAATGGGTATTTTATGATAATGTTCAGCGCAAAAGGCAGAGAATTGACAAGAATGAATCTCTGCAGCCTACTTTAAAGGTGGTGCTTCATGGAAGAAAAGTCATGCTGTTTGTAGAGTGGAGTCACCATGGAATTATTCATTTTTATTTTTTAAAACCACAATCACACACTTAATGCAGATTTATACTCTCAATAACTGCAACATGTGCACGAAAATCTTCTAAGAAATGCCCTGCCCTTGTAAATAAGAGAAACATTGTGCTTCTCCATAATAACAACGCAAGGCCACATTCAACAAGACTCATGCAGGAAAAAATATTGGATTTAGGCTGGTCTGTTCTATCCCATCCACCATATTCACCAGACCTTACATCAAGTGATTTCCATCTTTTCTGCTCTTTACAAAATGCTCTGAATGACAAAAAATTTTCCCAAGAAGATGAAGTGAAAACGTTTGTGGAAAACATCTTTAACTTGAAACCAGCTGAATTTTACTTGAGAGAAATCAACAAACTGTCAAATAAATGGCAAGAGGTGATTCAGAATAATGGCAAATATACTATTGATTGAAATTAATTCATTGTTAGATTATTCACAAATAAGTTATATTTTACTAAAATGGAAATTATTTACAACTCAACCCAATATTTAAGGTAACCTATTTTCCATTGGAGAGAACAATTCATTATTGAATTTCAGTGCTGTAATTCCTATAATTTCATGACTGAAGTTACAGCAATGAAAATGTTAACTTCTCTTTATATTGATATGGTTTGTTTTGAATGTATTACTCTAAAAAAGGAAAAAATATCTAAACAATATTTTAAAGGGTCTTAAACTTTTTGAACGTAACAATGAAAATGCGTCTATTTTTTTCTTCATTTCTCTCAGCAAATTTATAAAAGACCTTTAAATTTATATCTCTTTTTGATCTCAAGTGTAGGAACCCTCTCTTTTTCTCTGCTTCTTTTTCTCTCTCAGTCCCTTTTTTCCTTTCTCTGTCTTTTTGTCTATTTTCTCTCTCTCTCTCTCTCTCTCTCTCTCTCTCTCCATCACTTTTTCTTTCTCTATCTCTGTCTATTTATCTTTTTCTTTCTATCTCTGTCTATTTGTCTCTTTTCTCTCTTATTTTTTTCTTTCTTTTTCTGTCTCTGTCTGTCTTTCTCACTCCACACACATACACAAGTGTGTCTAACAATATTGTATTGCCCTGTACAACTAAAATGAAGCTATAAACATTATTAGAAAAATAAATTAAGTTTTTCAAGTGAACATTTTTGACTATTAAAATATTTTACTGTTCTTTACTGAAAAATATTTCCTTTTAATAGTAACAAAATTTTATCTTATTTTGTTTTAAACTTCAGAGATTTGTCAACAGAAATTCTGTAAGTAATTATTCAGTTATACTCCTGACTTTCTATGAGTATTTTTCATTAAAAACTCTCTGTATGCTTTTTTTATTCTTCTGTGACAATCTTTCAAAAAAGCTGAGACTTTACAACTTATTATGAAGAAAAGAATATTATTGATATTGATTTATTCATTGTTCCTTGAATATATAAGAATTTTAATTAAAAGATACTAATCACACACACACACACACACAAATGTACTTTAATTTTTTTTTTTGTTGTATTTCATCTTTTTTTATATGATGGTGGGTTGAAAAGTTCATAGGCTGACATCATACCTGCTGTTGATGACTTTTTTGACCAATAGGATCCAAGCATTGTAACACTGATAGAAGAAGGGTGTTGAATGCAAGGGGAATTATTTTGAAAAATTAACCTTTTTTGGTCACATTCCATGAAAGCATCTTGGTTATTTTATGAACTTTTCAGCCGACCCTTATTATTGCTTTTTGCTTCAGGTAAATTTTCACAGTCATTTTCTCTCTTTTCAGGCTCGGTTGTGGATTCAAATCATGAAACAGCTGCGACATGGTGTTAAGCTGAAAAAGGTGGAACACTGTACCCACTCTTTGGAAGGGGAGTATGAATTGACACCTTATGAGATGCTCATGAAAGACATAGTCTTCAAAAGATACACCCTCAACAAAATCATGGTATGTGATGCTTGGCCCTCTTGACTGTCTTTTATTTTTTTATTTATTTTTTTTGTTTTTTGTTGTCTCTGCGTTTATTGGCTTTTGACTCTTGGTCCTGCTTCTCATATTAATTGCTTGAGGCCTCATCAAGTCAAAGATATTATTTATTTTTTCCCAGTAACCAAAGTTACTTTGTTGGGTTAACATTTAATGTAACAGTAAATAAAAATCCTATGGATATGATTCTATCATAAATTGTGAGTATAAGTTGACCTTTTAAGCTTACAAAAATCTCTACAAAAACTAGGGGTTGATATATACAGCTGAGCTAAAATCCAAAACTTTACCACAGAGTGGTCAGTCAGTGGTAATGGTTTGGATTTTAGTGGTTTACCAGTGGTAATGGTTTGGATTTTAGTGGTCTAACAGTGGTAATGGTTTGGATTTTAGTGTCCTACCAGTGGTAATGGTTTGGGTTTTAGTGGTCTAACAGTGGTAATGGTTTGGGTTTTTGTGGTCAACCAGTGGTAATGGTTTGTATTTTAGTGGTCAACCAGTGGTAATGGTTTGGGTTTTAGTGGTCAACCAGTGGTAATGGTTTGGATTTTAGCCCTACTATATAAGTCAACCTTTTGCTTTGTATAAATTTTTTTTTCAGGTTTAAAAGTTGACTTATATGCCACAATTTATGGTAAGCTAGTTCCGAGAAAACCTAAATTAAATCTTCAATCCCAAAAGGTGGTCATGGTGGGGATGGACTGAACAGTTGGACAATTAAGCAGGATTCAAAGACTTTATAGCACCAAATGATCTAAGTAACAAAAGTCTATTTAAAGCGACCTTAAATTAATCAATAATATAGCTCAAATACTTTGGTATTACAAATACCTACTGTTCTGTTAATATAGTCTGATAGATATTGTGAAGATTTTCACTTGAAGCAAAGAGAATGTGCTACTTCATGAGTCTATCATGTAAGTAGCTATTTGTAATCTAAGATTGTGTATGCACTGGGTCACAGTTTCAATACTGTTGAGTTTGGTAATAAATATTACTTAATGATGTCCATTTTGATTATATAATATTCCTCTAGTAATAATTACATCTTTGTGATTTCAGTTCAGAAGAAAATTAACTTTTTAAAGATTATTAGGAGTGTACTTATTACTTGATTATCTGATAGTGTGTGTGTGTGTGTGTGTGTGTGTGTGTGTGTGTGTGTGTGTGTGTAATAAATATATATATATATATATGAAGGTTGTTTAAAAAGTTCTAACCCTCACCTAGATTTTAGATGTTGCACATATCTTGTTTTTTATGGGCAACACCTGCACAGAAATTAAGACAGAAATCTGAATTATTTTTTCATTTTATTAGCAGTGGTTGTGTATGTATATATATATATATATATATATATTCCACTGTATTAACTTGAACTTGTGCTCATTTTTAAGTAAAATACAGAAATATCTTTTATCTGTTTATATTGATTATTAGTCAAGAAATTCAATTGGATGCTGTCCTGTTGTTGACATTAAAATTTTTATACCACATATTTGACTTATGAATCGAATCAAGAAAGCCATTTGTCACTTTGATAAGTGTGAATAAGGAAAATATTTTGTAAAAGAACTTTTTTTTAGAAAAAGGTATTACTAATAACAAAGAAATAGAAATATTTGTGATATCTCTCTCTCTCTCTCTCTCTCTCTCTCTCTCTCTCTCTATATATATATATATATATATATATATATATATATATATATATATATATAATTTTATAGTTTTGAACTGATATTACTTAAACTGAGCAAACAGCTGTCACCATTGGCTTATTATATTAGTGAAGGGGATTGTAAACAAGATATTTCTTTAAGAGTCACTTCTGACTTCTTTTCAAGTTGTTCTATTTCAACTGTTTATTGTCAAAAAAGTTGCTCTTCCACTCACATTAAACCCAATTTACAAGGAATCTCTTTTTCTAAAGTGTCTGTTGGCTAAAAGCAATCAAGCCTCATTGTTGTATCAAGCTCAGCTCTCAAAATCAAATTGTGTACTATTTATCTTTTGACACTTCAATTTTCCTTAGGAAGAAATTCACTCTCTTGATGCCTACTATTCTATTAAATTTAAGTAAAGTTAATCTTTGAGATGTCATAGTTGTTTCAGTTTTGCTTAGTCTAGCATATAGGTCTCAAGTTGATTATGTGCCCCATTGACAGGGCACAGAATACACTGACTGTACCCTTCCTCCTGCAAAAAAGGGGTGTCTTGGATATGACACTAAAATGCATCTGATGGTGAGGCTCCACTTCAAGTGAACTGGAGAGTTTTGAGTACCATTTCATTGCCATTACTCCCATATCCACTATGATGCAGAATAGTAGAACTTGTTAGGATTCCATCTATGTGTCAAATAGATCTTTTTAAAAATGATTAGTATTCTAGTGCAAAAAAGAAAACTTTTAAGAAACAACTATGCAAAAAATGTAAATAGGTACACACAATGAATGTGATTCCCTAACCTCTAGGCTGGGGTTGTAGAATACACCAACTGCATCCCAGCAGAGGAGTAAGACTCCTCCAGTGAGTGTTCTGGATATGACACTAAACAATCTGATGTTGAAGCTCCAGTAATGCTGGAGCTTTAGGGAATGTGGAGTACCCCTTCATTGCCATTGCTCCCAGGTCTACTCTGGCCTGAAGTGGTAGCAACTGATAGGGTCCTATCTATGGGTCAAATAGAACTGTTTGATGTTTAAACTGTGTACTTATGCTAAAGTTAATTGACAGAAATAGAACTGTTTGATCATTTAACTGTGTGTTTACAAATGATTGATTTATCTACAAAATATGTTTACAAATCATATATTTAATATGTATGTGTAAAAATGTATTTGGCATTAAATAATCAACAATGGTTGATATGCCATCCAACCAAACCAAACCAAACCAATCTCTAAGCATAAAATAACTCTAGACAAGTTGACATGCCATCAAAATCATTTAATTAGTCAATTTACTGCTTCACAGTTTGGTGGTCTTGTTGATGACCTTCTTCCTTCAATATCCTTCCACGTACCCTCTTAGAGGTCAGCCTTCACTTCTCTTTGTGGACTTATAATTACTTACTATCCACAATCTAACTACTGGTCAGGTTCTTTGTTGCTTAACTGTGTTGATTCAGTGAGATTTGGGCATAAGTGATCTGTCTTAAATACTAAAGTTGAGTAAGTACCACTTGTTAGTATTTATAATAAAAAAACCGACAATTACCTTTTGTACTATTTAGGGATTATTAGTTTAAAAGATCAAGAGAGGTGAAGCCTCTTCAAACCACTTTTGTCTTTTACAAAATGAATTAGAATGTTCAATTTGAGCCTGTTCATAGTAGGTCACTTCTTTTACAAATATTATCATTTGCAATACTATTTAACAAACAAATCTTAAGTTTCAAGTTCAACTGCACTAGAGGCCATTATGTACTATACAGGATTGGTCTGGAAAGTAATTAGAATGATTATGTTAAAAAAATTTTTTTACTAATTAATTCTATGTTCTTCAAAACAGTTTGAAAAATAAAAATGTTTAAGTTAATAAATCTCTTAAGTGTCACTCACTTAAATTAAAGATATTTTTCCATAAAAATCCATGAAAATTTTCAGAGGAAAAGATTATCTTTATAAGATAATATAAAAAAATTTGGTAAATCTTTGTCCAACCAACTATCGACACTAAAGAATTGTTTTACTGCTATTGTCCAGCTGTCATTTACATCTTGATCTCTTCCGCAGTATAGATGGGTATTTCAACTTGTATTTTTACACTTTTCCTCATATTTTAATTGTACATCCATTGTTGATATGAGAATCCCTCTGTTTGTCTCTGTTATACCTACAAAAATTGACATTTTATTAATACACCAAGCATTGTTTCTATTTGAATTTATATTAATAGTTTGTCTGTAAACAGTTTATTGTTGAGTTATCAAAGATGAGGAATTTCTCTCCTTGATTTTCCTATAGGATAACAGTCCAGTTCCATGCTTCTCAAACTATTTCAAGTGGAATCCCTACTGGATATTTTTCCAGTGTGTCCACATACCAGTACTATAATTAGTATAAGTACTGCCAAAGCTCGTACTTACTGGTACCATATTGGTAACATCATTATTTGTTTATGATCCAAGAAAATATTGTTTGAAAATCTGTAGTGATATCAATTTATACTGGAAAAATATAAAAATAATATGAATATAATAAAAGTTGACACAATTTTTATCGTACATGTTATATTATGACAGTGGAAACTGGCCACATACTGGCAGTCAATGACTTGCGTACAAGGACTGGTATGTGTACCATCACTGAGTAGCACTGGTCTAGTGGATAGAAGCATTGGTTATGTATTTAGTTTGCCTTGTGGTCTTGTTCAATTCCTAGGTCAAAGATTTTCTATGAAATAGAATGATATGAGTTTTCAGAATGAGTGATTAGATAAATAATATCTTGGCTTGATGATATACAATATGAATTCCCTGTTGTCTAAATGTGCCTCAATATTCCATCCATATTTTCTATAAACTGTAAAAGCTATGCCATCACGTTTAATAAAACTTCCATTCATCTCTGCAAGTCTTTTATCTATATCTACATTCTCTCTTTAAAAAAAGAAAGAAAAGGTTTCAAATATTTGAGAATATTTTCCAAAATTTGAAAAAAATGTATTTCCAAATTTAAATTTCCAAATTTAAATTTTATATAACTTAACATTCTTATTCAAGAGATAATATCTTTTTACTATGTTGAGTCAAAAAATTTGCCTTATTTGAGACACTATTTGGCAGCTTCACATGCTTTTGCCAAGGTTGTAAAGATGATGAACTGCACTCGACCGTGAGATGGCGAACTTGTCTGATAATCACCGGATTTGCCTCTATGACTTGGAGCACAGTCTCAAAATCTATTGTTTTTAGGCCTACTTGACCTGCAAAGTTCTTACAACCTAAGCAAAATTCTTTGATCTATCTGGTTACTGTACTGAGATCAACTGTGCCTTCACCATAAGCACTACAAATATTTTCAGTTGCTTCCATGGTGTTATGGCCTTGTTCAAACTGGTAAATCATAAGTTCCCAAATTTATTTCTGAAAGTAATTATATTGGATATATCTTACATTTTTACTTAAGAGATAGTATTTTTTTTTTTAATTTTTATTGCAAATGAAAAAAGACTTGAAGGAAAGGCTAATTGAAATATGATCAAATCTGAAATGTTTTTTTTTATCAGCTTGTGGATTTGGTATTATAATAGTGTTATCTCCTTATTAAATCACAAGCCTCTGAAATTTCTACATCAGTTCACATTCCCCAGTAGCAATGTCTCATCTACTGAAAGTGATGTCAACATACACATAGGTAAATAATGGATGGGTTGATGACCATATGGAAATCTGATCTCTGATGAAATAAAACTCTTTTATGATGTAGCCATGTCAATATGTTTGCATCACTTTGACTCAAATAAAACAATAGAAAAAAAAAAGCTATATGGGGAAAAACACAATGATGATATGTGCTGTTTTAAACAAACACTGGAAGCAGCACTCTACAAAATAGCTGCTGTATGGCCACTCACTTCCCATATCGCAAACCATCCATGCTGGGCACTGCTGTAAATCAAGAACAAACTTCTAAGAGATGTTCTTCTATGGACTCCTACACATGGATACACTAGTCTTGATCTACCTTCAGAAAGTTTCATTTGTCAGCTCTGTAGACTCCTTGATGATGCATTTTATTTCCATAATTTTTATTTACTTCATAGTTTCATCCCTTTGATAATAGTTCCATGAGGCTCTTACAGTGTGAAATATTTATGATATATCATTGAAAGAGCAGGAAAAAAGATTTATCCACTTCCCCATATAGATGAAGTGTGACACAAGGTTGAGTTTATATTGATTGTGACACTATATACAGGCTTAGCTCTATGTATGTATGCATGCATATGTGTGGTTGTGGGTTGACTATGGGTATGCATATGCATATGTGTGTGTCCATATAGGGGTCCGGAAATAGGATTGTTTGGCTCTCCATATACACAGAGGTCAACCAGAGGACAGTAAAAAAAAAAAAAAGAGGAAATCTGCCACTAGAAGTTGGGAGAGACCAACGCAGGAGGAGAGATGCAGAAGATAGTCAGAAGAGTCATGCCATTCAGAGAAGACACACAATCAAGTCGGGAAGAAAAAGTGAATTGGCCACGAGACCAAGATGTGCTGAGAAAAATACACAGAAAAGATGGGTGGGAAGACCAGAGATAGGTAGGCATGCAGATAGGCTGAGTAGTAAGTTTTTTTTTTAATTAAGGGATTCAGTTAAAAGAAAATCACACAAGCTTCTCTTCTCCAAAAACATCTATTCAACCTTTTGTGTTGTTACCTTGTTCTTCACTTTGTGGCCACAAGTATATATTGCCACAGGGATAACTAAAAAATTGTCCAGTTCTATCACATTTCTTTTTTGGTATGCCTCGGGCATTAACCTATTCCTACCCTTTTATATACATTGGGGAGCTGCTGCCTTTGGAGATAGTCCTCTCAAACATTGCTCCTTGAAATCTGTAGGTTGTATTTACTAAACTTTTCTGCTAAAAGCAGAATGTAACACAAGGTCAATTTTTGAGTAGAGTAAAGCTGGTTTAAATTCAGAGTTATCCTTCTCATAGATTTGTTCTCATACCAGGATTAAGGAACCTAGTCTGCTCTATTTACCCATAGCTTACCTACCAAAGATTCACGTTGCTCTATACTTCCAGGTCTGGTGAATCTATGACCAACAAGACACTTACCAAAGGCTAACATAATTCACATTGCATCTTATGACCAGTATAGTCAAGTGGGGCACAAGTTTTGGCTCATGTTCGATCTTCCCCTCTCCTAAACCCCCTTTATAAAGAAAAGACCTTGTGTTAAATCCTGCCTGGTGGGAGACATGGATAACTATCTACTATTTATTATAGCTGGTGGTGGGGGGTGGGGAGAAGAGTTGGATTCATACCTTTTCTAATGGTATTAGTGCTATGTAAAATGCCAATAGCCCTGTCCAAGATTTGAACTTGGGTTGCCAGGTTCATTTCCCATGACAGTAACCGTTAGATCTCAAGCACCTCCATGAAATGTATTTGTAGTGAAGTTAAGCTAACATTATTCATATAAGATGAAAGATGTTCCAACAATAATATTGCATCTATAAGATATTATATAATGTTTATTATTAATAAAAGAATTTTGATATTTCATTGAACAGAGAGAGAATAAAAAAGCAAGCAATAAATAATTAAACACACACATGATCTCCAAAGAGTCATTCAGCTTCCCCTCAATAAGAAAAAGAACAAAAAAAACAAAAATGCTCCAGGCAGGATTTGAACTGGTGCCATCACCACCAACATTTATTATAGACCTAGCTAGAAAGTAGCTATCTTATTCAACTAGCTACAATGCAATCTATTATTTATCTTCATTCAACTGCTGCTTATTCTTCTGCCGCTTTTATTTTTATCTCCAATGAAAAGACATCCATGTATATCATAAATATTTAGGAAGAGTACTTTATTGATATTCTCTCTTTGATTGGTCAATATTAAATATTGGTCAAAATTTCTAATATTAATTGGTTTGATTTCTTTGTTTAATGACATATCAAATTTTGTGGGTTATTTAATGCCAAACCTATATTTGTATCTATAACCCATAGCCGGAGCATAAAAGTGTTCATACCTTTCCCATGAGTATTATTTCAAAAGTGAATGTATTAGCCTGACTGAAGTTAGAACTCACTTTCTACTATGTTGCAATCCAGCATGTTATCCACTACATCATGGGACTCTATCACTCTCTATTATCAGCAAGTGTTATATCTAACAATTAACATTCAATTATAATAGCAATGAAAGCAGAGTTTGTTTGCTTATCGAGAGTTTGAGTCACTTTGCAGTGATAATCAAATTTATCTCTGAGCATTAATATTCTCAAGGAGGTGCTTGTGGTGCAATGGTTATCATAGAAGGAAATGGACTTGACAGTTCAAGTTCAAATCTTGGACAATGGCTGTTTGCATTTCCCATTTTGTTGGGAAAGATTTGAGTCCAGCTATTCTCCATCCAGCTCTGTGTAAATTGTAGGGCAGACTGAGTCTTTTTTAATTTTCAGTATGTCAACCAGTCTAGAAGTAAAAAAAAACAAACTCTGAATTCAAATTTTTTACACAAATTTGATTGGGGACCACCATGGGACACCAACACCTAAGAAATGCTGTACAGGAATACACATACAGAGCCAGCTTGAACCCCCCACCCCACCCACACACACACAGTAATACTCTTTGGTGGCATCTGTCTGTCTTATGAAACTATAAATCTATATGCCTTGCCAGTAGAGTTTAGAATATATCAACTGCATTTGGGTAGGATTCGACTCCCACCCAAAAAGGGGTATCTTGCGCATGAGCCTAAACTACATCTGGTGGTGAGGTTTCACTTCCAGAGATCTGGGAAGTATAGTGTACTCCTTCATTGCCATTAATCCTAGGTCCACTCTAACAGAGAGCTAGTACCTGTTAGAGTCCCATCTCTGGGTCAAATAAATCTGTTTGCAAATTATTTGTATTAGATAGGAATACTTGAAACCATATAACCATGTGGGGAAAAAACTCTGAATAAACTACACAAAAATGTAAATATAAATGTACAATGGGCAAAATTCCTTAACTTCTAGGCATAAAATAATCCCAGAGAGGTTGACATGCCATTAAGATCAATTAATCAATCTCTCTTAAATGGACCGTCTTTCCAGGCTGTGAGGAGTCCTATCTAACCATTTTGATTATGTCCATTATAACTTGATTTGAAAAAGCACATTTTTTCTTTTAATTATCAGTCTACAAAATCGATAAGCATTTTGATTATATCTATTAAAACAATTATTTTCTTAGAACTTCGAAAATGATTTTCATTTTTTTTTTTATTGTCAGTTTTTAAGTTAACAATAGATGAATAAACATTTTGATTACAAAGCCATTGTTTTCTGAGATTTTCTTTGACTCTCAGATTTTAAATACTATTACTGTAATAATTGCAACCAGAAGGCTCCCTTTTCAATAGCTACTACACCAAGGTGTAGGGGAGGGCGCTACTCCTTTTCCTGGATTGCTCCACTTTACCCTTGATATGTACCTTATATTGTTGAGTGTTAAGCAAGGAGGTATCAAGTACCATTTTTAAAGTCTTTGGTATGACGTGACCTGGGATTGAACCCCAGTTTCCTGGACAATTGGCAAACACTCAACCCACTTGCCAATGAGCCGGTCAAATGATATGCATTCGCCGGCTCATTGGTCTAGTGGGTAGAGTGTTTACCAATGGTCCGGGAGACCTGGGTTCAATCCAAAGACTTTAAAAATGGTACTTGATACCTCCTTGCTTAACACTCAGCAATATAAGGTATGTATCAAGGATAAAGATGGAGCAATCCTAGGAAAGGAGTACCGCCCTCCCCTACACCTTGGTGTAGTAGCTATTGAAAGGGGAGCCTTCTAGTTGCCTTCAACTACGGTCGCCAATTTTACTTACTGTAATAATATACACAATCATAACCTCTTCTGTCTATTTTATTAGAAAATTTAATGAATAAAAAAAAGTATTTCGACTTGCAGTTTAAGAATGTTTTGAAAAAAGTTCCTAATTTGAATATAAATGAAATTAGGGTGCTTGGACAATTTGGTACTGGATGCTTATTCTGATTAGTTTTTTGGGTTGTTTCTTTTTTAAATAGATTTTAATGATAAGTGAGGAAAAAAAGAAAAAATTAAGAAAATTTAGTTCATTATGCATTCTTAGACTATATCTCAAAAAAGGTTTTTGCTTATAGAAATGTCATATTAAATAAAATGAATTGATCAAATGTGTTTTAGTCTTTATTCTTCTAGATAATAGTAAAATGAGTTTTAAAGCTTTATATTAAACCCCAATAAGTGGAATAACAGTTATATACCTTAAGATATGGAAGAGCGGTTTACTAATATAAGCCTCATTTTAAGGTGTACTGAATTATCCTAGTACCAAATAGTCCAGATACTGGAAATTAGTATGACATAGCTTTTACTTGATTCATCCTTCCTCTCTATGTTTTTTATTGGGAGTATTTACCATTTGAGGAAAGTTTTTTTCTTTAATTTTTATCTGTAACATTATGCCTGCAAGTCTTTCTTAATTGTGCTTACAGGTATCAATGGTATAGTAAAAAATATATTCATAAAAATATAATTTTAAGAGTCTGATAGAAATAAAAGAGCAAGAGAGAAAAGCAATAAGTCTTTGAGAAAAAAAATTTTTTTTCAGATGTTTAATTAAAGAATTTGGCATTAAGCTTAATTTCTGCCAAACTCTTCTATCTCTCTCTCTCTCTCTCTCTCTCTCTCAATTGCATGTGCTTCTCTCTCTTTCTCTGCTTTTTTCCCTTTTCCATTGGATGGATCTCTTTTAAAAAAAACTAAAAACACTCTAAAATTCTGCTTTCACTTATAGAAATATTTCTTATTTTGCATTTGATTTAGACATTAAATAAATTAAATTGTACATAAATTTTCAAATTTACTACCTTTGTCTCATAACATTTGTTATAGTTTGTATATAAAACTTACAAGCAAATTACAAATATTATAGGACAGCAGATATGAAGTGTACTAACCATATCATAAAATAGTTGTTCTATTTATATATAAAACTTAAAAAGCAAATGTTGCAACTTTTGTGAGACAGAAGTAGTAGATATTTTATGCAAATTCTTTCAACTATTAAAACAAAAATATTTATAAAATAAAGATTATGTAATGTTTAATTTTAATTCAGATTTTTAGATTAAATCTTGAAGAATGACTTGGAAAATTGATATTTTTAGTTTTTTAATCATTGTTTTGAGTTTTTTTCCTTAATATTGTTGCTGCTGCACTCATCCTTTAAGTTTTTTGTGTTTTTTTTCTAAGTATAACTGACATATTCTTATCATACCTGGATGATGTGTTTGTATATCTGTCATCTAGAGATGATCTGAAAATAAACTGGATATGTTAAAATATAAGGCTGCAGGTTTATTGCAAAGTTGGACCATACATCAACTGAGATTTGATAATGACCAAACAAAACCTTTCCAAAAAAAAAAGATAGTGAATCAAAACCTTTGAAAAGAAAAAAAATACATAGCCAATCAAAACTTTTGAAAAGAAAAAAACATGTAGCCAATCAAAACCTTTTTAAAAAAAACAAAAAAAAAACATAGCCAATCAAAACCATTTTAAAAAACTCAATCACCCACCCACTAGCCAATCAAAACCTTTAAAAACAAATTGGTTAGACTGTATAACAAACTTCTTACTCTGAAACCTCTTCATCTTATAATTCCTGAATTAAATCCATCAACTGAAATGTCCCTTACAAACACAAAGGATGAGTGTAGCAGTCAGTAATAATAAATTTCCAACAATAATAGAATATTCAAATGGTAAGTGATACAACAATCTTCAAATTAAACACTCTTAAAACCTCTGCTCTTAGTGTGCATTAATTAAACATTGTTTGTAATCACTTGTGATGAATTAGGCTGGATGTGTTTTAGTTGCATGGCCAGTGATAATAATTGTAATCATTAGGTGATTGATAAGATCACTTTTGTTTTTTGTTGGTATGCATGCTTTATTTGTTACCCCACCCCTGCAGTTTTTGTTTTTTTTTTTTTGTTTTGTTTTTGGGTGGGGTCCATATCTCTTTCTCTGGGAACTTTTCTTTTTACAGAATACACATTGCCATAACTATTGTTTAATACAACACCCTAACGGTGGGGCTTAAAATATACTGACTATCCCTTGCAAAGGAGTAAGACCCCACTAAAAAGGGGTGTCCTGAATATAACACTAAAACTACATTTGATCAGGAGGCTCTAATTTTGCAGCTCTAGGAGTGTTCAGTACTCCTTCATTGGCATTTCTCTCAGGTCCACTCTGACCCCAGAGTGGTAGTACCTGTTAGATTCCCACCTATGGTTCAGATAGATCTGTTTAAAAATTATTTGTATTCAAAAGGAATAATTGATGCCATATAACTGTAAATTGTGTTCAGTAGGATTACTTAGCACCATATAACTGTAGATTATTTATATCAAAATAATTACTTGAAACTATAATTGTTTATTAAGGATTATTATTAGTTACTTAAAACTATATGATCATGTGCAACAAATGACTATTATCAAATAGAAATAATTATTTGAAACCATATGATTATTACCATTTGATACTTGAAACCAGGGAACTGTGTACAAATTATTTGTATTAGATAGGAATACTTGATATCATATAACTGTGTACAAAAACCTCTTAAGCAGCAGCTACACAAAAAATGCAGATATGAGCATAAAATTAATACAATTCTCTAACCTCTAGCCATAAAATAACCCTAGACAGGTTGATATGCTGTTAAAATCAATGAACCATAACTAAATTTCAACAAGAAAGTTGAGGTTTTTTTTGGGGGGGGGGGTTGTAAAAATGAAAATTAAAATACAGTAAATAAAAACTAGGTTTAAAAAATAAATAAAAAGAGCAAAAGTTGCAAGTATTAGTTAAAAGTGACTTAACAGTGACTAAAGACATTGTTAAGGGGTTAGGGTTTAAGATTAGGGTAAAGAAAAATATTGGGAAAAACAAAAGAAAATAGCTGATTTGTGGGTCATAGAAAATGTAATTTTTAGGCATATAACCATTCATAGCTTCAATGAAGACATTAAGTTAAACATAAACTTATCTGGTTGATAGTATCACATTCCTATATAATTATTTTGAACTTTACCAAATACATTTCATCAACATCCTATTCTGAACATGCACCAAAGTTTATCATTTTTACTAGTGACATCATTGCTGCTGTCATTTTCATCTTTGTCTTACAAGATACTTTAATTATTCATTATTTCAAGAGTTTATGAATTGATCTTTGTTATACATTTCTTATATAACTGGCTAATTAAAACATAATCAGATTTCAGGTTAATAAGATTAATAAAAGTACGTGTGTGTGTGTGTGTGTGTGTGTGTGTGTGTGTGTGTGTGTGTGTGTGTGTGTGTGTGTGTCTCATTCCTCTGCACAAGTAAGATATGACACAAGGTCAATTTTTTAAGCAGAGTTTAACAGGTTTGAATTCAGAATTTTCCTTCGACTTGACAGATTACCAATTGGCTGGGGCTTTAGAATACATGAACTGCATCTCTGCAGAAGAGTAAGACTCCTCCAATGAGTGTCCTGGATATGATACTGAACAATCTGATAGTGAGGCTCCAGTAATGCTGGAGATTTGTGGAATGCAGAGTACCCCTTCATTGCCATTACTCTCAGGTTCACTCTGGCCTGAAGTGGTAGCACCTGATAGGGTCCTATCTATAGGTAAAATAGAACTGTTTGGCATTTAAACTGAGTACAAACAAATAACTCATGCTAACAATTGAATTGTTAGAAATAGAACTGTTTGATCATTTAACTGTGTGTAAACAAATGTCTGATGTTTAATTGAACTGTTAGTGATACATAGCAATACTTGGAACCATTTAACTTTCTTGACTTTTACTAAATTGAATTGTTAGAAAAAGAACTGTTTGATCATGTAACTGTGTGTATCTACAAAATCTGTTTACGAATCATATATTTGATATATATGTAAAAACGGATTTGGCATTAAAAAAACCAACAATGGTTGATATGCCATAAAACCAAACCAAACAAACCAAGGTTAAAGAGCCAGTCTGTCCTACTATTTATTTATGGTTGGAGAGAGAATAATTAGATTAATACCTTTCACAAGGGTAATAGCACTATGTAAATTGCAAACAACTTTATCCAGGATTTGAATTCAAGATGTCATGCCGATTTACTATGAGGATAACAATTACACCATGAATACCTCTATTTTATATACACACACACACCCTGGCCCATTGGCATATAGGTAGAGTGTTCGCCAATGGCCTGAGAGGCCGAGGTTCAGTTGAGTCATACCAAAAGATTTTTAAAATTTTAAAACTCTAAACAAATATTCATTAAAAAATAATCTTACTTTTAGAATGGCATCATTTAAATTGGGCAGTTTATTTAAATATATTTTAAACAAGCAATAATTCAAGTACTGTAATAAGTCAAACTTTTTTGCCTGAAAAAATCTCTAAAAACCAGGGGTCAAGTTTTACAGTAGGGTTAAAATTCAAATCTTTACCGCTAAGTCGTCAACCAGTGATAAAAGTTATCATTTTAGCCCTGAAGTTTTGTAGTTTTTTTGTGTTTTTTTTCTCACAGGCTTAAAAAAATGACTTATACACAGCAATTCATGGTATACTGGAAAAAAGAACAAAAAAAAAAAAGCAATAATTTGAGTATATTAATTTAAATAACAAAAATCAAACAAGCAATAATTCAAGTATATAAAAAAAAAAACAACAAAGCAATAATTCAAGTATATAAAAAAAGAGCTGTTTCAGCTCTGAGAAATGGTATTATCATGTGTTGGAATGTGTACTACTGTAAATTGTCCCCCCCCCCCAACTCCCCACCAGTTTTTGTATTGACAACAACAACATTGTCACTTGTCCTGTTGCATTGAATAAATTTCAGTGCCATCTATTGTGGTACCAGGTGAGTGGAAAACCAAATTTCTTACCAATCTACTAACACAGATTTTATTTAATAATTCTCTTACAATTTCAGCTTTGTATAATTTGTCAAATAATACTTTCTTTCTTTCTTAATAATCTAAAAGTTTTTTCTATTCCAGAAGAAAACTTATAACAGTAACTTTTTACAGAAACCTTGGATTGATGAATATGCATTTTTTTTTTTTAAAAAAAAGGTCAGGATTTATAAAAGAAACTAATTTTTCCTTTTTTTTTCTTTTTTTTTTCTTAAATTGAGCCTCTTTGAAGTCTGCTGAATGGTAATGCTTTGCCATATTCTTGGCTACCCTCAGCACGGATGGTTCAAAAAGTCAGAACGTTTGCTCTTCAGTTCTGCCTTCATGAAAGATAATCCTGAAACCATCCAATGATTATGATTGATCGTTTTATTCCCAGGTCAACGGAGACATCCCACCCAAAGTCAAGCATGATGCCCATGCCATGATACTGGATTTTATCAGATCAAGACCCCCTCTTCATCCTGTAAGTGATCCTCTTT
Organism: Sepioteuthis lessoniana; assembly: GCA_963585895.1. Classification (NCBI taxonomy): domain Eukaryota; kingdom Metazoa; phylum Mollusca; class Cephalopoda; order Myopsida; family Loliginidae; genus Sepioteuthis; species Sepioteuthis lessoniana. The sequence continues at coordinate 32,383,097 of OY757939.1, forward strand.
ATGTCTAACCCACATTTCTTCTAATCCATTTAATTCCTGGATACAGACCCCAAATTTTAAGCACTGGCAAGGAATCCTGTGTCTCCAGCAATCAGCATCATCTCTGTTTTAACAATTTACACTGGTATTTCCTGGGCTCCCTCCCTTATCTCCTTGTTAACCCCCTCATCCTCCACCCCTGGTTGCACTGGTCAGGTAAACACAACTACCTAGATAAAGACATTCTTCTTTTTTTCTTCTTTTTCTTTTTTATATAGCTACTGAAGAGAAGAGCTATTGAGTGCACTCGTTTGATCTCAGAATTGAAAAAAATCTTTTTTTTTTTTTAAAAGACACATATTTAGAACTTATATCTCTCTTGTTGATGCAATTAACAATGATATTCACTGTCATCTTTGTTTTAAAAAAAAGTTCTTATAGCACTCAGTAACCCTTTGCTTATATAACATATAAGAACTGTTATCCACCAACAATAACCTAGTACCTTAAGGTTCACTAATGCTTATTCCACTGAAATATTAATTTCCATTACTGTTCAATTTCTTTCTTAGATAACATTTTTGTTCACTCTTTATTCCTTGTAACCCTTTAAACTATAAATAACTCTATCCCTGTTTGCAGGTCATTGAATACAATCACTATATCCCCAGTAGAGAAGAAAGAGGCCCTGCCCACTTAAAAAATATGTAGGGGTATCTGGGATATGACACTAAAATGCATCTAATCGTGAGGCTCCAGCTCTGAAAATCTAAGGATTGTGGAGTACCTCTTTGTTGCTATTACTCCCAGGTCCACTCTAACCTGGAGTGGTAGTACCTGTTATCTATGGGTCAAATAGATGTGTTTGAAAATTGGATAAGAATCCATGGCACCATGTAACTCATTGTAAATTATCAAGAATACGTAAAGTTTAGGGGTTGTAGAATACACCAATTGCATCTCTGCAGAAGGGTAAGGACCACACACACACACACACACACACAATGAGTGTCCTGGAGAGGATACTAAACAATCTGATGGTAAGGCTCCAGTAATGCTGGTAAATTCAGAGTACCCATTCAATACCACTGCTCCCAGGTCCACTCTGGCCAGGATTGGTAGCACCTGAAACAGTCCTATCTATCGTTTAAATAGAACTGTTAGAGTGAAAACTAATGACTTATGTTATCAATTGAATTGTTAGAAATAAAACTGTTTGATTATTTAACTGTCTTTAAACAAATGCCATGTTTGATTGAATTGTTAGTGATACTTGGCAATACTTGGTCTTAATACATCACTCAATAAGTCCTGGGACTAACTAGTAAAACAACAACTTTTAGGCAAAATTCGACGTTATTCATAAACATAGTCTCCTTCTAGGTGATACACTGATTCCAATGCTTCTCTTACAATTTGATGCTTTTTTTGTAGAACGATCTGTCTTTGGCCTCAGTTTCTGATATCACTTCTTCATTGGAGCCAAATCCCTTTCCCTGGATCATTTTTTTAGGTCTGCAAACAGCCAGTAGTTGCTGGGGGCCAGATCTGGAGAATATAGTGCGTGTGGAAGCAATTCAAAGTGCAATTCATATAGTTTAGCCATCATTGCGATTGACTAGTGACACGGTGCATCATCTTGGTGAAAGAGGTGCCCGTGGTGTAATTGTTATCGTCGCAGGAATTGGACACGACGACTTGAGTTCAAATCCTGGACGAGACTGATTGCACTTCACATAGCACTAATACCCTTGGGAAAGGTATGAATCCAATTATTCTCCCTCCAGCTATGGGTAAATAGTAGGACAGACTAGGTTCTTCAGCCTTGGTGAGGCAACTAGTCTAGGAGAAGGAAAACTCTGAATTCAAACCTGTTAAACTCCGCTTAAAAATTGACCTTGTGTCATATCCTGCCCGAGCGGAGGGGTTGGTAAATAGGATCTTGGTGAAAGAGTACTTTTTTCTTCTTCATTTGTGGCCATTTTTTGGTGATTTTTTCCTTCAAATGAACCAATAAGGCTATATAATATTCACTATTGATAGTTCTTCTTTTCTCAAGGTAATTGATGAATAGAATACCTTGCGCATCCCAGAATACTGAGGCTAAAACCGTGCCTGCTGATGTTTGCATCTTTGGTAGCTTTTGAGGGCTTTCACCTGCTGCTGTCCTCTCAGCTGACTACCAATTTGACTCTGGAAGTGAAGTGGTGAATCTGTTTCATCCATTGTCACATATTTATGCAAAAACTCTTTTTTGTTGCATTGAAACAGTAGCAAACAACATTCTGAATCATTGATGCGTTGTCGTTTTTGATTGACTGTGAGCAAATGTGACACCCACTTTGAACACAACTTTCTCATTGACAAATATTCATGCAAAATGGTGAATACAATGCCTTCTGATATCTTCAACTCCTCTGCTATTTCACGTAACTTCAATTTACAATTGGCTAAAACGAGTTGGAGTTTTTTGGTGTTTTCCAGGACAACTGCCAAATTTGGGCAACCTCAGTGCTCAGCATTATTTGTGTCCGTACAACTGCGTTTAAAGTCAGCATACCACCCCTTAACCATTGTTTCTGACTGAGCAGAGTTCAAATAGCACTTATCAAACCATTGGTTTGCTTGAACAGTATTTTTTCTCATGAGAAAGCAATGCTTTATCAACGCACAAAATTCAGATTTTTCCATTGTTTTTAAAATTTGCAACAATAAGTAAAGTTAGCGACCTTAGTCAAGGGTGACCCGAAGACTCCCTTTTCAATAGCTACTACACCGAGGTGTAGTGGAGGGTTCTACTCCTCTCCCTGGATTGCTCTACTTTACCCTTGATGCTTACCTTATAATGCCGATTTAAGCAAGGCGGCATCAACTACCATTTTTTGAGTCTTTGGTATGACTCGACCTAGCTTCATATGAATAACTGTAATTTGTAAACTAATGATCCGATTGGGCTCAAATTTTGATATGTGCCATTTCAAGGTTAGTACTTTATAAAAATCATATGGATTTTTTTTTTATTAGTCCCACCAGCTTTGTCAGGCCTGGGACTTATTGAGTGATGTGTTATGCTAAATTGAATTGTTAGAAATAAAACTGTTTTATCATTTAACTGTGTGTATCTACAAAATGTGTTTACAAATTATATATCTAATGTATATGTGAAAACAGGATTTGGCATTAAATAACCAACAATGGTTGATATGCCATAAAGCCAAACCAAACTTACTTAAAGCTATAATTGTTTATTGAAGATTATCATTTTTAGTTATTTTAAACCTTATAATTGTGTATGAATTATTAGTGTTAAATAAGAATACTAAAAACCATTTAATTGTGCAAGAAATCTTAATATGAATGTACAATGAATGCAATTCCCTAACCTTCTGGCATGAAATAACAACAAATAACAAATTAACATGCCAATAAAATCTATCAGTCAATAAAAAAAAAAAGATTTTTTTTTATTGTGAATAACTCTAATGTAAATATAGAAATAATTCATAAACTGATAACCTAATCAATAAAAAGCATCTTTTAAAAGATCCTTGGTACAAACTTTTTAAAAATACCCAGAAGGAATTTATATGTAAATTCTCTTAAGACAGTGGAAGGGTTGATCTTCTGATTTTATCATTTTAACATTTTTTTTGCTGGTTGGCTATACTGGTGTGTCCATTGTAGGAGTCCATAAAAAAACCATTGCTTATGAGTTTATTGAACCAAAATAGCTTAAAGTGGCTATCCTTAACATCTGAAGTTATTGATAATTGCGTATACAAGCTGTTTAATTATTCATTTGGAAAATCTCATAGTTTTCTTTATTGGTTAGGTTGTTCTGTCTGCAATTACTGTTTTCAGGGTTACAAAGAAAATTAGTCTAAATACAAGTCATCAAAAAGACACTTGCATTCTTTTTCTCAATAAATTATATATAATCTCTCTCTCTCTCTCTCTCTCTCTCTCTATATATATATATATATATATATATATATATATATATGAAAGAAAGATATTAGTATTAAGTATGTTTTAATGTATTTTTCCACTGTGGTATTATCAAACATTGATCTTAATTAACAAAAGAAATTGTCTAAGAGGAACAATTTTAGATATTTTTGTTACTTTAAAATAATCTGATTTCAGAGTTAATTTTAGTTAATCATTTTTAAGAAAATATACAATAAAAACTGGTTTTTCTCTTGTTTATTCCTTTTGTAAAATAATATGCAGTTCTAAATATGAATAATAATTTTTTTCACAAGTGATGACTGTTCTTCTTTTTGTCGTCCTCCTCGTCCTTCATTCACATTTCCCTGAAAACTTTGATTGTTTCTTATGCTTTTATGCTCACAACTGGAGTTGCTGAAATCTGGGGACAGTAACCCAAAGTTTTTACTTTTCTTGCACCTATTGTCATTAATTATACTCATGATTTTTTTAACTTCATTTTTAACCTTCAATTCTCAAACTGTCTTATATTGACATCTTTTTCTTCTTTGTTTCAATCTTTGCATGATTCCAGAATGCTAGTCATAATCAGATCTTCTCTTTGGCTAATACAGAAGCAACTACTTTATCCTCTCTCCTCCTCATATAAATGTAATTCTCTGGGTTTTTTTTTTTTCAAAATGTACATAGCGTTTGAAAATACAGAAAATACCCCTTTGCTTTCTGCAGTGGGATCATTTTATACTGAAAGAAAAAAATAGTTGTGGGCATAAATCATTATAGTTCCAGCCCAATCGGTAGTGATGAGGGATGTAGAATATCCCAATTGCATCTCTGCCAAGGGATAAGACTCCACCTCCAACAAGTGCCCTGATTATGACACTAAACAATCTGATAGTGAGACTCCAGTAATGCTGGAACTTTGGGGAATGCGGAGTACCCCTTCATTGCCATTGCTTCCAGGGCCACTCTGAGCTGGAGTAGTAGCACTTGATAGGGTTCAATCTATGAGTCAAATAGAACATTTTGACATTCAAACAAATGACTTATACTAAATTGAGTTTTTAGAAATAGAACTGTTTGATCATTTAATTGTTTGTAAACAATTGACTGATGCTGAATTGAATTGTTAGCGATTCCTAGCAATACTTGGAACCATTTAATTTTGTTGACCTCTGCTAAATTGAATTATTAGAAATGGAACTGTTTGATCATGTAACTGCATATATCTACAAAATCTGTTTACAAATCATATATCTAATGTATATATAAAAACAGGATTTGGCATTAAATGACCAACAAGAGTTGAAATGCCATAAAACCAAACCAAACCAAACCAATATAGTTCAAGATGCTGTTTAAGAAAAAAAGTTAATATGATTTTAGATTTGAGACCTCGACCCTTTCACTTCCACAGGGATACTGCTGTCCTATTTGAATTTAATTTTCATTTTAACCCTTAAAAAAAAAACATTGTACTCAAAACATTATACCCAAAACTTAAAAAGTAAAACAACTTTTTAGTGAAAAAGGTTAAGAAAAGTTGACATTATTCAAGACTTGAGATAAATGAGCATTGTTTAATTAGATAACAAAGATGCCTCTCTCTCTCTCTTTTTTTTTTTCAAGTATCAGAACAATTGCCCAAAATATTGAAAAGGTATTGTCAACTTGTTAAATATCATCTTATAAATGATAACAGATGAAATGAGGAAATTCAACTGACACAAGGCTTTGGTTTTTAAGCATTCATATTCTTCTTTCACAGGTTTTGGGTGGGTATATCTTAGTGCCTAAGACAGTTATACATACACAGCACAATCTTCTTATTCTCCATATTATTTGGCTTTAGGCTGAATTATATTAAGTAGTATATATTTTTCTTATTGTACATACAAATACAAAATAGTCATATTTAATCTTTCACTTTATCAAAAGATAAAATTATATATAGAAGTGATGCATCTCACTCCCTCTCTCTCTCTCTCTCTCTCTCTCTCTCTCTCTCTCTATATATATATATATATATATATATATATATATATATATATATATATGCACACACACTTCAAGTATAAAACATGATAAAAACTCATGGCTCAGTTTCACATCATCTATTCTCATATAAGCTAGTATTCAACATGTCTGATTTTTTTTTTCCAACTACTTTCTTAAGTTTGTGTGTGTATGTATATATATATATATATAGTATGTAATTAGATGGAAACTCAAACCTGGTTAAGTTGTCATAATAAATTTATTTCAGCAGAGAATATTACTATACTCTCCGTCTCGTCAGATAACTTTTTGCAACTTCAAGTGTAGCATGTAAAAAGTCATCTGATGAAATGGAAAGTATAGTAATATTCTCCACCGAAATAAATTTATTATGACAACTTAACCAGGTTTGAGTTTCCATCTAATTACACCATATATGCTCTGAATGGAAATTTTGTTATATACCGGCAAAGGAATAAGTGATATAACAATAGCCATACATTGAGCACTCACATAGATTTATATGATATTCCTCATATATTCTATACAAGAATAATCCACACCCACAGTCTTCAGACGCTGACTGGATATTATAAAAATAAATAAATAAATATATATGGCAATGGAATTTCTCCTTATGCATGAGTAATAGCTGCTTAACACATTCCAAAAATCTTTATATATATATATATATATATATATATATATATATATATATATATGAAGCATGTTTTGAAAAGTCAGAATGTAAAAGCTATATCATAAATGTTTGCTCTTTTATCTGATCCTGAAATATTGGGCTTACAGTGTGTAGTAGATATTAATCCTCAGCTTGAAATACCAGGTTTACTGCATTCCGTGAATTAGCATTTGACCCAAGATATTTAGATTACAGTATATTGTAAAATAGTGCTCAACCTGAAGTATTGGGCTTATGGTATATAGTATAATAGCACTCATTGTGATATATCAGGCTTTTATGATATCAAAAGGTTAAGTTTTTAAATTGATTATTACATTGTTTATAGAGCCTCCTCTAATTAAGAATGTATTAGACAATTTGTAAATAGCTTCCATGTCAGAATAGATGGTCTATTAACCCTTACTATGAAGACGAATAAAACATACTGGGTACTGCTTGAGAAGCAGGGATGAACTCATAAGTGAAGTTCTACTGTGGACTCCTATACATGGATTCACCAGTGTTGGCTGATCAGCAATAACTTACATGTATCAGCTCTGTGCATTTGCAGTGTAATGGCTGAGGCTATTTGCATTTCACATAATGCTGATACTCTTAGGGAAGATATGAATTCAGCTATTTCCCTCCAGCTATGGGTAAATAGTAGAGCAGACTAGGCTCTTTAATCTTGGTATGGCAACCATTCTAAGAGAAGGAAAAACTCTAAATTCATGACATCATCTTGTGCAGTAAGGAGTAAATACATTATCCTGTGCAGTAAGGAGTAAATACATTATCCTGTGCAGTAAGGGTCAAATACATTATCCAGTTCAGTAAGAGTTAAATACATTAATTCCTGCAGTAGGGGCCAAATACATTATCCTATGCTCTAAGCATTTGATACATTATCCTGTGTGGAAAAGTGATTATTACTATTATGGCTTTAGATTGCCTTACTTGCTAGTTTAATAAATTAATTCAATGGTAATTTATAATGACATTCATCTTTTTCTTTTTTTCTTTTTTCTTTTTTCCAAATAGTAAAATGAAAAATTGTGAATAAAATAATGGAATCAATTAGAAGAAATGAGTTGCAGTACCTGCAAATAATCTTGATGATTTGTAATTACAAGTGTTTTACAAATGGGTTCATTTTAAAACATGAAAGTAATCAATTTCAGATTGAGATTCAACCTTTAATGTTCAAGTTTTTAATTACTTTGTAATAAAGATATTAATACAGAACAATTTTACAAGTAGATTGGCAATGTATGTATTTAAGCAACCCCCTCTACCACATGACACAAGGTCAATTTTTAAGTGGAGTAAAGATGGTTTGAATTCAGAGCTTTTCTTCTCATAGACTGGTCGTATAAACAAAGATAAAGATCCCAGTCTGCTCTAGCATTTTCCCATAGCTGGGCCAAGAAGAGATGGATGCATACTTTTCCCAGGGGCATTAGCACCAAGTGAAATGCAAACAGCTTTGTCTAGGATTTGGGTTCTGGTCACCAATTCCATTCCCTCTGATGATAATGTTACGCTAAGTATACCTCCCTAATGTAGCTATGTACACATAAGCAAAAATGAAAACTCTTTTGCCCTGCAAACAGTCCAGGAGAAGGAAAAATCTGAATTCAAACTAGTTAAATTCCACTCTAAAAATGACCTTGCATCATATCTTTATTGTGCAGAGGAGTTGGATAAATATATACCCTGTACATCTAAAATGATATCAAATTTTTTTAAACACCCTATCATATTTTTTAAACACCCTATACATCTCAAATGATTTCAAAATTGTTTGAAACATATTATACATCCCAAATGTTATTAGATTTTTTTGAAGCCCCATACATCTCAAATAATATCAAATTAATGCAACCTAAATGACATCAATTTTTTTTAAACAACCAGTATACATCATACATCTCAATAATAAACAACCTGTATACATCATACATCTCAATAATAAACAACCTGTATACATCATACATCTCAATAATGACATCAATAATAATATCAATAATAATATCATAGTGGTGTAATGGTTATCGTCACCGGATATGGACACGGCGATACGAGTTCAATTCCTGGACAAGACTGATTGCATTTCACATAGCACTAATACCCTTGGGAAAGGTATGAATCCAATTATTCTCCCTCCAGCTATGGGTAAATAGTAAGGCAGACTAGGTTCTTCAGCCTTGGTGAGGCAACTAGTCTAGGAGAAGGAAAACTGAATTCAAACCTGCTAAACTCCGCTTTAAAAATTGACCTTGTGTCATATCCTGCCCGAGCGGAGTGGTTGGGTAAATAGGATCAATAATAATATCATACATCTCAATAATGACATCAATAATAATATCAAATTAATGCAACCTAAATGCATCATACATCTCAATAATGACATCAATAATAATATCATACATCTCAATAATGACATCAATAATAATATCAAATTAATGCAACCTAAATGCATCATACATCTCAATAATGACATCAATAATAATATCATACATCTCAATAATGACATCAATAATAATATCAAATTAATGCAATCTAAATGCATCATACATCTCAATAATGACATCAATAATAATATCATACATCTCAATAATGACATCAATAATAATATCAAATTAATGCAACCTAAATGACATCAATTTTTTTTAAACAACCTGTATACATCATACATCTCAATAATAAACAACCTGTATACATCATACATCTCAATAATAAACAACCTGTATACATCATACATCTCAATAATATCAAATTAATGCAACCTAAATGACATCAATTTTTTTTAAACAACCTGTATACATCATACAACTTGGTTTCATTATAGAGAAATAAGAAATTTGATCATGGGAAAATGAGGCAGTAAGTTTGTAGAAAATCAATTTAAAAATTTTTTTTTTTTTTTCAACTTTACAAATTTTAGCTGGGTAGAGTACCCTACCCACCCTCTCTTGTGAATTGAATTACCATGACCAGAAAACCTGGTGAACACTTAGTGTTCACCGGATTTTCTGATCATGGTAATTTCATTCACAATATAATTCCTCTACTTAAAAGAGAAAAATATACATCTATATCCTTGTTCTTGAGGTCATAATAATTACGCGGATGCATATTTCTAATCCTCTTGGGAAGACATGGCCCTGGAGGTGACCATGTCCTCTGTAAAGACTACGGATGTAACTTACAAGACACATTCAGGTTAATTGGCTGCACAATTACCATGACTAGTTAGTTTGGTGTCACTTTTGTGCAATATGGATTGTTGGCTCAGTTGTAAAGTTTCAGCTCTGCAATCTGTGGTCGCTGGTTTGATCTCAAGTGGTGGAGATCACAGTATACACTGCTGATGAGACCTAATAAGGTTGAAACAGCTGCCCAGTGTTTCCATATGTCATGCATAAGTGTTCACCGGATTTTCTGGTCATGGTAACTCAATTCACAAAATAATTCCTCTACTTAAAAGGGGAAAATGTACATCCACCCTCTCTTGCTTTACTTTTCTTCTACTTACTATAACTCCTCTCTATGATTCTGTCTTCTTTCTCTCTCTTTAAATTCATCTTGTCTTCAAACTTTGGCCCAGTTGGCTGAGGCTGTAGAGTACACTGACTGCATCTCTGCAGAGGGTTAAGACTCCTACAATGAGTGTTCTGGTATATGACATTAAACAATTTGATGTTGAGGCTCCAGTAATGCTGAAGCTTTGGGGAATGTGGAGTACCCTTTTATTGCCATCGCTCCCATGTCCACTCTGGCCTGGAGTGGTAACACCTGATAGGGTCTTATAGAACTAAATTGTGTACTTATGTTAAACTGAATTGTTTGAAATAGAATTATTTATACGTATAAAAATGGATTTGGCATTAAATAACCTACAATGGTTGGTTGATTTGCCATAAAACCAAACAAAACTAAGCCTTCAAACTTATTCTCTTTTCACTTCTTCCTATTCTTTCTTTTTGTTAACTCTATGGATTTAGAAGGATTTCAGTTGACCAATACTCCTGTAGTATTAACTTGCTTACATAACTGATGTCCCCTTCTCAAAACCTATACACCCTGTTAGTGAGGCCTAGAATAGGCTGACTGTATATCCTCACAGAGATGTAATCCCCCCCTACCTTTTCCTGCAAAAAAAAGTGGTGTCCTGGGTAGAACACTAAATCATCTAGTTCAAGAGGTTCAAGTACCCCTTCATTGCCAGTACTTTCAGGTCCACTCTGACCCAGAGTGGTAGTACCTCTTAGGGTCACAACTATTGGTCAAATAGATCTGTTTAAAAATTATTCATATTCAATAGGATTTCTTAAACAACTAAGCACAAAATATAAATATAAGCAGACAATGAATGTGATTCCCTTTTATTGCTATTACTCCCATGTCCACTCTTACCCAGAGTGATTGTACCTATTAGGGCTGAATCTCTGGGTAAATAGATATGTTTAAAAATCATTCATATTTAATAGGATCTCTTAAAACACTACATACAAAATGTAAATATAAGTGTGCAATGAATGTGATTCCCTTACCTCTAAGCATGAAACCATCCTAGATGGATTGACGTGACATTAAAATCAATCAATCAAGGAAAATATCGTATATCAATTGTATGCATTTGTTATTGTAAATGATTTAAATCTTTAATATTATTTCTGGTGTATATTTTAAAGTATTTTTTGCATGGCTCCTTACTTTGCAGCTAACTATTTGCACTTTGCTTTCAAATAAATATTCAAGTAAATCTCTTCCCCATACACATATTTTTCTTGTTTTTTTTTTTGGTCTTGCATTTTTGGACTGCTTGTCTTCTTTCCTCTAAAATTTAGGACTTCAATTTAGTCTTCTTTCTGCTTGTTTTTACAAATTTTTTTTATTGTCTTCTTTCCTTTCCAGTTCATTCAGTGCTTGCAACACTTTCTCATATATTGTTCTTCCAGTTTCTCACTCACACTTACTCTTTCTCTAAAACTTTTTCAGCATTTTTATCAAGGAATAAGTCTTCTCTTGAAACCACTTCTTTCTTACTTCTAGCTGAAACTTTTTGCAACAACTTGACACCAAAAATTTCATTTGTTATTTTTTGCAACTAAAATTGTGGAAATTTGTACTGTATAAAGGTATTTAGTCCCAAATATAAAGATTTTGTACTAATTTGATCTTAATCTCAAATTTCTGAGATTAAATACATAAAAATGTATATAGATGTGACTATACTGAGAAAAAACTTGTAACAAAAGGGTTTTAATTCCTGATAACTCAGAAATTTAGGAGATTGATTTTTACCCAGAATGCGATAGTGATGATTATTTTTTTCAGATAGGGAGTTGTTTTTGGCATATACCGAGAGGATAATCCAACAAAATGCATATTCATTATTTTATGTACAACTATTATATTTATATCATCAGTCAGATTTTCTGTCCATTCTAATGTTATATTTAGCGTATGGTAGCAAGGAAAAGACAAACACAGGTTGAAAGTTTTTAAACAATTATATTAACAAAAGGAAAAAACAAGGCGATGAAGCAAAGAATCGACTGTACAAATTTGTAGCATACAATATCAAGTGAAAGAGTGAATCGAGGTGTGTATGTAAAGCCAGAGTTCAAGTACAGTCACATATTTTATAAGTTAAGAAACTCACTTGGTGAGTATGATGGTATAAGGGTGGTAAGGGTATCAGATGATCTTGGTGGTAGTAGCAGTCGTGGACAGGATAGCGTTGTAGCTAAGTCAGCAGTTGTTCACAGCAGGTGGTGTGTCAAAAATCCGTCAAAGTTCAGATGAGTTCTTATGGCCGTAGTGTGTTCTTCCCATCAACCCTCAGTAGGCCAGTCTGATGCCTTTGAAGATTTTCACTGCTTAAGTAGTTACCCTTTGGATCAAGTCGGTTCTGGGAATATTTTTTAGGGGGAAGATTTATGATTGGCTGAAAAAGGGTATTTTGTTAATGTGAATTAATTTCTTGCATTCTTGCCCGGAAGCTCTGTGCGGAGCCTCTTGCGCAAAGACACATTTTATTCATTGTCTCAGTAGCAGTCGTCAGGCTAACATCCGGTTGAATGCTACCCTTCTCCAGCCACGTGTATGTTTTTTGAATGAAATCGTAAATCGGGAGAGATCTGAATCCTGCTATATAACACTAACAAAAAGAATATTTCTGAAATAAGGTGAAGAGATTTGTTTCCATTTATGTGTTTGTCTTAATGTATCTGTCATCTAAGTCAATTCTTAGTTTACAATATGATTCTTTATATATTAAAGTCTTTTGTTGAATTTTTTCTTTTGCCATTTTTGTTATGAATTTTAGATAGAAAGATATTTAATAAATACTTGAATGGGTGAAACGCCTAACTCTAAATTTGCTTAACATTCAGAATCAAAGTTTCTTCTTTTTTTTTGCTTTATATATACAAAGGGGATTTAAAACTTATATATACAAGGGGATTTTTCCTTTCTTTCGTCATGGCATGTGGACAGCATGGATTCCTTTGACTCTCTCTCAACATCTGTTCCTATCAGCTATCACTCTTGGTAAGTCCTCTAGACAGCATCCAGACTAAAACAAAAAGAAAAGCTGAATTTGAAAAAAAGAAAGATGATATTTATGAAAATAAAAACATATTAAATATTTAAAAAAAAAATGAAAATCAGAAGAACAGCAGAAAATCTATCAAAGTAAATTAAGATTTAAACAAAAAAAAAACTATGTTTGAAAATATTGTATACAAATGCTAATGTGTTGAGAAACAAAATATTACAACTAAAATTAATTGCCAGCAACGGCTGGAGAGGAAGCTAGACGGCAATTACACAAGAATGCTGCGAGCAATCTTGAACAAGTCCTGGCGGCAACACCCCACAAGACACCAACTGTACGGCCACCTGCCTCCTATCACGAAAACTATTCAAGTTAGACTAACCAGACATGCAGGACACTGCTGGAGAAGCAGGGACGAACTCATAAGTGATGTACTCTTATGGACCACCACACATGGCCATGCAAAATCAGGACGACCAGCACAAACATACATTCAGCAACTATGTGAGGATACAGGATGTTGTCCAGAAGACCTGCCTGAGGCGATGAACGATAGAGAAAAGTGGCGAGAGAGGGTCAGGGATATCCGTGCTACCAGCATGACATGATGATGATGATTTGTCTACAGAAAATGTAAAAGAAACAAAAATAACAATACCAAATTTTAAATTGCTATGGGAAGATCAGAAAAATAATACCATTTTTTTCTTTTGAGCAGGGGATCTGCTGTTTATGTATATAAGATGTTAAAAATATCCTAATTGAATTTTTAAAAAAACCCCGAAATCTTTAGCCTTAAGTATAATTAATTCTAATAACAATTTTTTATATAATAGGTATATATAGATCTCCAGATTTATGCAAAGAAGAAGAATATATACTGCAAGAGCAACTGAATAAGATACCATTTACATCAGGCCAAACTGAAAATATCATTGTCAGAGATTTTAATTTAGTAAATGTTGATTGAGTAAATGATTTGGTTGTGTCTCCTGTAAATATGATGAATATTAATTTTGCTGGTCATCCAACTCTGGTGTGTCCATGTGTAGGAGTCCATAAAAGGATGTTGTTTATGAGTTCATCCTTACTTCACTTGCAGTGCCCAACATGTCTTACTTGGATGGTTTGCAAGATGGGAGGTAAGTGGCTCATACAGCTGATGTTTTGTAAGGTGCCTCTTCCAGGATTAGTTCAAAGCAACAGTATCTTTGTGTAGTTCCCATCTTGCATTTTCTCCAGGTATTTCGTTAAAGTTCAAGGGGTGCAATTGTTTAATAGTACTGACACATACAGATTGGATGATTTCTCATGTATATATAGAAAGTGGATATGAAAATTAAAAAACAAACAGTAGAAGCATTTTTTTTTAGAATATTTTTTGTCATCTAGATTTTTTATATATATATATATATATATATATATATATATATATATATATATATATTATTAACAATTTTTTGCCAGAGGAAGTCCTTATGGTGTAGTAGCTAATATGTTGGACTCTAACATTGCAGTAAACAAGTTTGAAATCTAGATATGCGTTTATGTTCCTTTTCAAACTAATACCCTTGGAAAAAGCTACAGGTTAAATTATACCACTAATGTCCTTCTATAAGGGTGGCTTTGGCATTGAATAACCTATGAAGGTTGTTTATCATTAAGGGTCTTCATCTTTATTGTTATTTCCACAACGTTTCGGCCGATATGTCCTCCGGCCTTCTTCAGGTGTTTGTTGAACTTGAGAACCTACATGGAACTTCAAACTACGTCCTTTATTGAATCCATGGAGGTTGCCTGTTCTGATTCTGTTAGCCGTAACCGGGTACAAGTGTTAAGTATTCTGGTATTGTTACTCACCTGCAGTCAGGATTGAACCTGCAACCTCCAGATGATTGTCTCCTTAGTGGTTGCAGGTTCAATTCTGACTACAGGTGAGTAACAATACAGGAATACTTAACACTTGTACCTGGCTATGGCTAACAGAATCAGAACAAGCAACCCCCGTGGATTCAATAAAGGACGTAGTTCAAAGTTCCGTATAGATTCCCAAGTTCAACAAACACCTGAAGAAGGTTGGAGGACATATCGGCTAAAATGTTGTGGAAATAACAATAAAGATGAAGACAATAGTCTGAAAAAACCCTTAATGATAAAAATCATCAAGCTTCATCTCAGAAATTCAGACAACTACGAAGGTTGATATGCCATTAAACAAAAACCCCAAATCAAACCAATATATCATCTGCCTTTTTTCTGGTGGCATTGGATACATTCAACTGGTAATAACTAGTGTCCTATGTTCATCAGAAATCAAATACTATCAGTTGAATAAATCCAAAATCCCCCAAAGAAATCTGGAGACTATACAGTCAAAATCTTGTAAATAAAAAGAATAACGGGAAATTGTCAAATTAAAAGAAAAAATGAAAAAAAAAAAATGAACAGAATATTATCAAGAACTGCTGAGTTTGTTTTTTATTAGATATTTATATCACTTATTTGAAATTGGTGATATATTTTCTTTTGAAATTCTGAATTCTTTTTTTTTTTTTCTTTTTTTTTTTTTTAAAGTGTGGTATGGATACCAACGCTATCACTACCTCTTGTGGGGTTGAACAGAAAATATTTCTGTGTTCTGAGAAATTACTGAAAAAAAAACTTAACATATAAAAAGAATACAAAGAAAAAGAAAAAAGAAGTTAGCAAATCTTCTCTTTGTCATGCATTTGCTTGTTGTAGAATTTTTTAAAAAATCATCTTCATTTATTTATTTGTTTTGATTTTAAGTATTTGATCAGTATGTTTATTATCGCAAAATCATAAAATTAAAAGCTTTTTAAGGCACTTTGCTTTGGGGCAGCGGTATTCAGTTTACTTTCTGTAATATCTGTTATTTTCATTTTAACATTTTATATAAATCTGTCTTTCTCTTTCACACACACACACTTATATATATATATATATATATATATAGAGAGAGAGAGAGAGAGAGAAAGAGAGAGAGTTGTGTGGACAAAAGTTAGAATGGCATAATGAAAGTATTTTAAAGACTTGGATGTGTTTGTGTGTGTGTGTGTGTGTGTGTGTGTGTGTATATGCCTATATATACGTGTGTGTATAAAAAAAGAAACTACAATCAAAGCTATATTGCTACTGATTGTTTCACATACTGTGGAATGTTAGCCTTGTGTAATAAATGTAGTTTTGTTTCATGAACATAAAATGTTTTGATTTCTATATTAAACCGCCTATATATGCTCCATCTCAGAATATGTGTGTATGCATATATTTTTATGCTTGTGTGTCTATGTATGTGTGCTTTTCTGTTAGTATGTGTATATATGTTGTCTTTTGTGTGTGTGTGTATATATATATATATATAAGCTGAATATTATCAGGAGTTGATTTAATCAGAGCATTGACTTGGAAATATATCCAAAAAGAAAAAAAGAGATTGTTTATATTTGGAGTAATTAATTTGCAGTCCGCCTTAACTTGCTCTGCATTCACTTATGTAACATTCCAGTTGCTGATAAATAATGAAACCTTTGCTCTTTTACTCTAACCAAAATTTGACATGTGGTTTTGAAAGTGTATCAGTTAAATTACTTTAAACAAATTCACCCTTTAACCTCTTACACACTGTTCTCTGATGCATGTCTTTCTTTTTTTCTTTCTTTTATATATATATATATATATATATATATATATATATACACACACACACATATATGATTGACTTGGCAATGTTAGGTGAGGGTAATATGCTTGTGCTTTCTCCCCCTCTGTTCAACAGACCTTCCTTCAAGATTGACAAGACATAGGGGGTAATGGGCTTTAGCCTGCAATGCTGGCCATGATGTGTCAGTCAAGAGGGTTAAATTCAAAGTTTTCCTTCTTGTAAACCGGAATGGTAGTACTTAGGGTCCCATCTACAAGTCAAAGACATGTTTAAATAATTGTTCATATTTAATAGGACTGTGTGCAAAAAAAAAACAACCAACTCTTGATAAACAATGACACAAAAAGTGTAAATATGAATGTACAGTGAATGTGATTCCCTAACCTCTAGGTATAAAATAACTCTAGACAGCTTGACATGCCATTAAAATCAATCAATTTATTTACTTGCTTACCCAAGAGTAGCTCATTAGAGTACAAGTGATGGTTTATCAATATGATATGCATTCAAAAATATTGAGATTTACCAAGACACAAATGAACTAGAATTAAAATGTTACTTTTCTTCAAAATAGTCTCCTTGACATTCAATACACTTATTCCATTGAGTTTTCAATTGGTCAAAGTACCCTTGAAAATTTTTTTGTGATATGGCTTGAAGTTGTGTTTTAATATCATCCATATCCTCATATCTTAACCTGAGATAATTTTTAAATCATGATAACAAGCCTCACTAACACTGATCATATTATCAGATTTCTTAGCTGGTGGTTCATGACTTTAACCTGTAAGTCTTTTATACATTTGGTATTTGGTTCATGTCTCACCTTTCTGGTAATAAAAATTAACCAACTTAGAGCAAACTCCCCAGCTGTTTGGTTAAGATTAAAGTATAGCAGCTGTTCATCTCTCATTTTTGTCTTCAGGTAGAACATTCCAAAAAATTAACTGCATTTGATTAGTGAGGTTCCAATCCCACTTCAGCACCTCCCCATTGCATCAAAGATGAGTGTCAGAGTAGTCTAATGCTTACAGGGCAATTGTTGTAGTGAACAGGAATTTTCATTTTTGTTCATGTGTACATGGCAACGTTATGGAGGTGTGCTTAGCATAATGGTTATCGTCATAGGAAATGGGATTGTTAACCTGAGTTCAAATCCTAGATGAGGCTGTCTGCATTTCACTTTGTGCTAATGCTCTTAAGAAAAGAAGGTATCTATCTGTTCTCTCCTGAGCTACAAGTAAATAATTTGGCAGATTGTGTTCTTTAGCCTTAGTTAGGCAACCAATCTCAGAGAAGGAAAACTGTGTTCAAACCAGCTTTACTCTGCTTAAAAATTGACCTTGTGCCATATCTTGTTCAGTGGGTGGGGATAAATACATACAGGACATGTCAAAATTACCCTTATGGGGGAGGTGGTTTTGATACACCAGTAGTTACCTATCAAAAACTCTGGCTTGGCATCAATGAATTATGGCTTACATTTTATTTACTAAAATTTTAACCTTGACCTTTGATATCTATTTCAGAGGTCTAACCATAGTGCTGTATCCAAACATCATTTGATGTCAGGAAAAAATACAAATAAACAAATCTTAACATATGCTTTTGTTTATATATTTATCTTCTTTTTTTTTTTTTTTTTAATTCACTTTAACCCAAATTTTCTTTTGATAAAAAACATTTTGTGGGGTAACAGAGACCACCAAGATATTGTGAGACCCCCCTCTGGTAGATAAGATGAGGGAGATGTACAATTTTGAGATTAGCAAGCAGAACAGTCGCAATAAACAAGCCCAGTTCCGTGTCCACAGAACCTGATTTGTAACCGTGGAAACAGGACCTCTGTCATTGCCAGGCAAAAGATAAACTGTTCTTGTCTCTGTCAGCATCACTGTTGCTGCTTCAACTCTGTGCTGTCATCGCAACCATCATTTACGCTAGGAGAAACTAATAAATCTTATACCCAACTTCATCCCTTGTTATTTCGTTTAGGTTTGTTGTCATTTCTGCTACTCCTTTATCCA
Organism: Sepioteuthis lessoniana; assembly: GCA_963585895.1. Taxonomy (NCBI): domain Eukaryota; kingdom Metazoa; phylum Mollusca; class Cephalopoda; order Myopsida; family Loliginidae; genus Sepioteuthis; species Sepioteuthis lessoniana. The sequence goes on from OY757939.1 coordinate 32,401,987, forward strand.
AGAATTTCCTGACTTTCGTGGAATATATTAGACTATGGATTTAGCACAAGATGAGGTAATTTTTTTCCATTCACATATTTGTGTTTTGGTAAACAAATTCTTTTAAAGGTGACAACTTTCTTGTATAAAAAGTTTTTTTTTACAATGTATCTATCACATGTACCTGTTTTTTGTTTTTTTTTCAAATATAGTATCTATTAGTACATTTTAATTATTTATATGAATAAAAATCATATTTATATATAAGTAAACTACAAAATTTTAAAAGATATTTTTCTGCTTGAGTTTTCTAAACATTCCAGTTACTTTTTCTCACCCTTTGTTTTTGACTGTTTGATATGAAACTTTATCATTTGCTTTAAAAATATCTAAAGATCTTTTTTTTTTCCTTTTTTTTTAAATTAAAAAAAAAATTTTTTAATCCAAATTGTCAGATTTGCATGTTTTTGTTATGTCAATATGGACTTAAAATTCCTACTAATTTAAATAGATAAATAAGAATATAAAACCATAAGTCATTTTTGCTTAAAATTTTTTAAAAACCTTTTATGTTGTAAAATAAAGAAATTGCCACAAGAAATTAATACTTCTTTCTTTCTTTTTTTTTTCTTTTTTTACCCCCCCCCCCCTATATATATATATATATATATATATATATATATATATATATAATAACAAAATTTAAGAGACAAAAAAAAAGAAAACAGACAAAAATGTCAGGAAGCATTTAAGATTTTTCCCTTTCAATTTTAAGATTTTCTTGATGAAAAACAAAAACATTTATCTTGATCCTTGCACAGATTTGTACTGATGAATATATAAACTAGCACAAAATGTTGAAAGAATAATAATAAATCATTTATTTTCATACTTATTTTATTTTTTCTACTTATTTTTTGTTAAAGACAACAATGTTTGTTTTGATCTTTTCTTACTAATTTTCTCCTGGTCAATGCACAAGATTGTAATATTTCTACATAAGCTTTAAACTTATACACACAATTTTGTGTAAAGACAAAAAAAGATCAGAAGAATATATAAACAAACCTTGTCTGTAATAGTTGACAAGTAAGATTGCTACCAAAATAGACTTTTCATATGTAGATTTTTATATCTTCTTAGCTATAACTCTGTTGCACACACATACACCCACACACACGCAATCTTCTTAAATATTGAATGTTTTATTATTTTTGATTGTGCACATTTATTCATGCAATTTTTTTCTTTTTTTTTTTTTAACCAAATGCAACTAATTGTAACATAGAATGAATTCCATTATTTCTAAAATTATTTGATCATTTTTTAAAATAATAATGGTAAAGTAGGAAGCAAATTCTTTAAATCTGCAAAATTCTATGGTGTCTTTCTTGCTCAACAAGCCACATTACTTTACCATATGTTGCTTAAAGTAGCAGTCATAGAAAAGATTAAATTGGAAAGGAAAAAATGAAGCTTTAGATTTCCAGACACTGAATTTCCTTTTTGTTGTTTTTGTTTTCAATTTGGTTGTTCTTTTATCATATTTATTGTTTCTTTCATAAAAACAAAATTCTTAATTTCCTCTGGCAATTGTTTGATTTTATTCTATAAAAGGTTTTGAAAACATTTATGCTAATGATTTATAAATTGAACTTATATTTTTTATTTACTTATTTTGATTTATTCATGTAGGAATTTGAATGTTCATATTGACATCACAAAAATATGTAAATTTCTTTTTTTTAATCCACAAAAAAATTTAAAAGAAAAAATCTGTTAAAGTAAATATTTTCAACGCTCAAGATAAAGTTTTATATTCAACAGTCAAAAAACAATAGTTTAAAAAAGTTATATATAAAATTGAAAGATTTTATTGTCAGTAGTTGGACAGACTGATTTCTTTAGTCTTAGTTAAGCAACTAGTCTAGGAAAACCTTGAATTCAAACCAGCTTTACTCTGATTAAAAATTGACCTTGTATCACATCCTACCTGTGATGGAGGGGTTGGGAAAATACATACAAGCATCTTTTTTCACTTTCTCACATGGGTATCTAAGTCTAATGGACTTCAAATCATATATATTTCAGTACAATACACTTTAGAACTAGTTGTTTCTTATGTGAATAAATTTTTTGTTTGATCATTCTTTAATTCAATTGTTCTTTGTGTTTTTTCTCATGTTTTAAATTATCACAAGGTGATGAAGAAATACAAACAGAATTAATCTGCTAACTTTAACTTAAAAAAAAGTTTTCTTTTTCTTTGATTAGGTCATATGTTTATGTAATGTCACCAATATGAACCACAAATTCCTACTTGTACATCTTTATCATTAAACCTTTGCCCCCAGTATTTGTACTACTAACTAGAAGTCCATTAACCCAGGCAGCCAGAAGTTCCCCCCACTTCTGCACTGTGATTGCCAATAAAATGTTGCAATTTTATATATAAGTTTATTATTTTTTAATACATTTTATATTGTCTAAAGAATGTTGTAACCTGATATTTAAGTCTGTAAAGCAGTTAAATATCAGATAACATTTTCAGCTATTTTTCTAGCCAGGAACCTAGGGTGGATATGCCTCATGAACAAGGGAAGCCCAAAGATTTTGAGTTTTCAGTGCTGAAATGACTAGAAACCACAGGCAATAATCTTCCTACTTATATTAATCCTGTTACAGCAACTGCAGAATTTAGAAGACAAACCTTTGCCTTGGTCAGTGGTACCAATACTGATATGCTAAAATCTGTAGTTATTTTCACCATAAAAAAATATATGCAAAACTAGCATTAAAAAAAAATGACTTCTGTTGTAGAATATTTGACAAATTTAGAACAGAATATAAACACTTCCCATTATTAGATTATGATTGAGTTTTTAAAAATTTCATTTAATATTTATTTAAAATTATATGAAGAATCAGCTTCTATATCCAGTGATATTTGTGCTGCTAACTAGAAGTACATAAACCCGGGTAGCTGGAATTTCAGCCATGGAATCCCCATTTCTACATCACTACTGTCTATAAAAAGTTGCAAGTTTATATTTTATATATAATTCTATTATTTCTTAATACAGTTTAAATTGTTCATAGAATGTTGTAACTTGTTGTTTAACAGCCTGTAAAGCAGTTGAATAAAACCGACTCGTTGACCTAGTGGGTAGAGTGTTCGCCAATGGTCCAGGAGACCTGGGTTCAATCTCAGGTCACGTCATACCAAAGACTTTAAAAATGGTACTTGATACCTCCTTTATGCTCAGCAATGTAAGGTACATATCGAGGGTAAAGAGTAGCACCCTCCCGTACACCTCAGTGTAGTAGCTATTGAAAAGGGAGCCTTCTGGTTGCCAACTTTACCATCTCACATTTTAAGCTATTTTTCAAGCCAAGAACCCAGTGTCCTAAAGTTGTGAGGGGGTCAGCGTTTGAAAGGTTAATATTAATAAAAATTATGATATCTATAAATAATTAAATTACAGATTTTCAACCCTTTTAATGGGGAGAGTAACATGAATTGCCTAAATATACTTAATGCATGAAGGCAAGATGCAACTTTGGTCCACATTGCCTAAAAATTTTGGATCTTGTGTGATATGCCCACCAAAAGTGCTTCTTGTTTGATGTAGTCCAGCCCTTGTAAAACATTGCTTGTAAAACGGTTGTTTTTCAGAAATATCAGTAAATAAAAAAAATTCTCTTATAAACACTTGTACGATATTCTCCCATCGCAAAAAATCCAAATTTTTTCCCCCCTTTAACATTTGAATTTCTTATCAGAATTGTATTGTTGTAATTGTGAAACTCAATTCATTTTTTTTTATTTGCAAACCTTTTTTTTATGGTCAAAAGCGTATTTCAACCATTAAATTTGTTGCCAAATGCACCGCACTAGAAGAGTTAAAAGGTTTCCATAAGATATTTTTCTAAACATTCAAAATGTTCCAGATACTTTTTCTCACCCATTGTTTTTTGACTGTTAAATATGAAACTTTATCTTGAGCTTTAAAAATATTTAGTTCAATGGATTTTTTTTAAAAAGTTCAAATTGTCATTGTTTATATCTTATTCAGTACAAAGTCAGAAGACGGGCAAGAGAAACAACTTTGCTGACTTGTCTCTTATTAATAGAAAAAAAAATAGAAATGCTATGAATTTGTTTTCTTTCCTTCTTACCATCTGCTTAAAAAAATAAATACTGTTTATACAGTAAGTTTTTAAGACATTTCATGAGTATTTTATGCAGACAATAGCAAGTTAGCAACCCCTTTCTGCTAAAAAAATGAACATAGGGTTAAAGAAATGTTCCCAGTTGTTATAGAAAAGTTATTATATCTATTTCATAAGATTGTATTTTTCTTTATCAACAAAAATACTAGGCTGAGTCAAAAGTTTTGGTAATGTGTGATACAATTTAGCAACTTAGAATGTTTTTGTTGAGGTCATGAAGATGATGAATCTTACTGTGAAATACTGAACTCGCCTGATAATTTGTGAGTGCTACTTGCTAGATTTACATTCATGACTTGGAGTGCAGCTGCAGAATTTGGGATTTTATGCCTTTCTGACCTTTCCTTGTCAGGTTCTTGTAACCTAAGTGAAATTTCTTTACCCATCTGGTTGCTGTAATGTCATTAACTGTATCTTCACCTTTTGCAAAACAAATGTTTTTAGTTATTATGGCCCAGTTTGAACTTGTAAAGCATAAGTTCTTGAATTATACTGTCGTGCCTTCATCTGTGCAGCTTTCAGATTACACACAGCGGAGTGATTCATAATGTGTTAGTGCACCAACTAACACACTACCAACTAAAGTGGGTACCTACCTTGGCTTGAGCTAAAAGAATGACACAATATTTTTTTTTCTATTACAACTGCAGGAAGATGCTTGGTGGAATCTATGTGATGTAGTGGCTGACGTGCTGGACTGTGATATCATAGTGAGTTAGTACAAACAAGATTTGAGTGATTATGTTCACTTTTGGACTAATACCCTTGGGAAAGGTATGAATCCCCTTATTCCCCCAGCTATGAGATGAATAATACCAATACTATTCTTCTACAATGATAGCTTTGACATTAAATAACCCATAAGGGTTGATGAACCATTAAACAAAAAAAAAAAACATCTGAAAATTATCTCAGAGAAGAAAACGATCTACTTTATATTCTGTTTGTGAGGCTTATAATAAGAGGCTCCCCAAAAAGGAGGAGTTGTCCTGGGTATGACACTAAACTGTATTTGATGGTAAGGCTCCAGTTATAAATAGTGTAGAGTACCTCTCCATTGCCATTATGCCTAGGTGTACTCTGATCTGGAGTGGTTGCACCTGTAAGGGTCCTATCTGTGAGTCAAATAGATCTGCTTAAAATTATCTGTATTTGATAGAACTATATGCCAAAAAAAAAACACCTTTAAAAACAACTACAGAAAAAAATATACATATGAATATGCAATCAATGCAATTCTCAACCGTCTAGGTGTCAAATAACTCTTGATGGGTTGACATGCCGTTAAAATCAGTTAATCAACCAACTAATGCAATTTGTAATAGTTATGGGGTCTCTATTGGCCTAATGAGTAGAGTGTTTGCCAATGGTCTGGGAGACTGGGTTTCCATCCCAGATCAAGTCATACCAAAGACTCAAAAAATGGTACTTGATGCCACCTTGCTTAACACTCAACATTATAAGGTAAGGATCAAGGGTGAAGTGGAGCAATCAAGGGAATGGAGTAGCGCCCTCCCCTACACCTTGGTGTAGTAGCTATTGAAAAGGGAGCCTTTGGGTCTCCCTTGACTAAGGTTGCCAACTTTACTTTTACTTTTTGTTCATACTCATTTTGATTATATCTCTAGGGGAGGATAACCATTAAACACTAATCATAGAGTATTTCCCCTTATTTGCAGTTAATTATGATATAACATCTTTAAGATATGACTCAACATTAAAAAGGATGTAACTATGAATAGTGGCCCAGTCAGCTGGGATTGTAGGATATACCAACTGCATCTCTGCAGAATGATAAGACTCCACTCTCCCAACAAGTGTTCTGAAGATGGTACTAAACTGCATCTGATGGCCAGGCTCCAGTTGCACAGCTTTGGGGAATATGGAGTACCCCTTTATTGCTATTACTCCCAGGTCCACTCTGACCTAGAGTGATAGTACCTGTTAGGAGCCCATCTATTGGTCAAATAAAAGTATTTAATCATTTTCTATACTTAAAAGCATTTAACTGTATGCAAATAAACCTATTAGTGTTAGATAGCAACACTTGAAACCATTTGACTGTGTGCAAATAAAAGTATTAGTGTTAGGTAACTATACTTGAAACTATTTAACTGTGTGCAAACAAATGTGCTGACTTGTTTAAACATTGTTACCTACAAACTATTGGTTTACAAATATGTAAACGAGATTTGGCATTAATTAACCTACAAGTGTTGATATGCCATAAAACCTAACCAACCAACTTGTAAACAGTGCTTCCTATTACCAACTCTTTTGGCAAAATTCACTTTACTTATTGAATGACACCAAAGAAATTGGCAATTGGAATCATTATTTAGAGTTTCATCTTTTTCAAGGAAATTGATAGTTATGGGTCCTTTCATGCCCCAGAAGACTGTCAGTATGACCTTCTTTACTGACCACTGCACCTGGAACTCTTTCTTTACAGAGTTAGTGGGTTTCCCCTCTTGTCATGACAAATCCATGTTTAATCCATTTGTAAAGATTTTTTACAAAAACATGCTTCTCTGTACATATCGCACATTCTTTTATAAATTTCACACAGTTTGCACTTCTCAGCCAGCAAAAATTTGATGACAGACCTCTGTTCAAGCCTGAAGTACTTTGTTTGATTTGTTAGCATTTTGAATAGCCTCAAAACAAATATCTATGTGAGATTAAAATAATGTTTGCTATAAACCAATTCCAAATAATGCTAAGTTACATTTATGGAAAAAAAAATTAGCCTTGTTTATTGAATGCTCTTCATATATAGGGCAAAATTATACAAAAAAACCCTATAATTTTAACTGTGTGCCAACAAATGAGCCGGCTTATTTAAACATTGTTACCTACAAACTATTAGTTTACAAACATGTAAACAGGACTTGGCATTAATTAACCTACAAGGGTTGATATGCCATAAAACCTAAGCAACCGACTTGTAAACAGTGCTTCCTATTACCAACTCTTGAATGACACTCATAATTTTTAGAATAGCCTCTGTTTGAATTTTCAATGTATAATTTAACTTATTGATGAATTACTATTTTACTAACTTTTAATGACAGAAAAAAAAAATTTTGAAACATTACCAACATGCTAAGGTTTATTATTTTCATGCCTAACAAGTTTTGTTTTGATTTTTTTTTTTTGTGCCAGTTTTAACTGGTGATTTTTATTTTTCTTTATTTAAAAACTTTTTTTTGCTGAAGTCTGAGTGACAACAAGTCTCCTCAGGTCTCTTCTAATTATCCTAGCTGATTTTAACACTGCTATGGTCTGAATGGTCACTATTCTTCCTTTGACATCAAATTCTCGCAGGTCCTTAGGGACTGTTCCAAGTGCACCAACTACAATTGTTTTCACCATTACTTTCATGTTCCACCATCTTTTCCGTTTTCTGGTAAGATCAATCTGTATATCTTTGTTTTCTTACATTTTCCTTCTATGGTCTGTCGGAATGGCAAAATCCATTCGTCAACAAGTTCTTTTCTTGATTATTAACACTAAGTTTGCTCTTCTGGCCAGAATTGTGTGATCTGTTTGTATCTCAAAGTCCCAGAGAATTTTTTAGGACTGATTCTAGTTTGGGCATATACCATTTGTCAGCAAGATCAAATTTTAATCTCTTGCACAATTCCCAATTATCACCTTTCCTACCCAGTGATGTCTACTCTTATACTCCTTTAATGCTGCATTTGTTTATTATATAATAACTGTTTTATCTCTGTCACTACATAACCAACGCTTGCTATTCTATTGTGTGTTATCAATTTTTGCTTTGATATTATGAGTCCCTATAACATTATTTTGTGCTGGTATTAAGAGATTCGGTTTCTTTTTGTACTACTACTGCTACTATTGTTATTATTAGTAGTAGTTTTAGCATTTCATTTCAAAAGATAAGACCTGCAGGCAATGTGAAGATTATTAGTATAAGGAATTTCATGTATAAAATACACTATTTTTTTTTTAAATTCTAAAATTCAGTTATAAAGAAAAACAAATATTGGTGAAAAGTGATTTCAAATTTATTGAAGATTTTAAAACTCACTTACAGGCTATAGTTGTGTAATAAATGACTTTTTTAAGGCCAAATTTTCACCTCAAAAACAAGAGGTTGTTCAATATATAAGTTTTGAAACATTAGAGCTTATCTTGAAACACTTTGGATCAAGTTATGGCAAGGTTAGGCTTCTATGTCTAACCTTGCCTTAACTTTGATCCAATGTGTCTCAGCATACCCTACACCTAAGCAAAGGCAATTAGTTAAGATAATAAACTTTTTACTCAACATTGTTTATTATTTTTAATACCTGTGCATATAATATATACAAATATTATATATAGTAAACAAAGTTACCGACTGTCTATCTCAGATGTGGGGTTTTAATATGTTTAGAATATCCACGTGAATAGGCTACATCAAATTTTAGATTACATTGTTTATTCATGGTATTGCATTGATTTTGATTGTATTACAGTAGTCTTGAAAGTATAAGTTTTTAATGTTTTCTTTTTATAACATTGTTGAAGTAATTTATATTGAAGAAATATCTTTGTAAGTGTGCATAGACAAAAGTTAGGAAATGTTCAAAACACAAAGTTGTTTATTATTCATGTATGTACAGTGTGTACAAATAATATTTGACAGAACAGCCTATTTTTGTCAGTCCTGGAGATTAAAATAATTAGTCTTAGTCATGTTAGGATTGAACCCTTTCCACCTGTGGTCATAATGTAAATATCTCTGTTCTTTTTACAAGAGTGCCAAAACAAACATTGGAAAAGGAGTCCTTGGGGCGTAATGGCTAAAGTACTGGACTGTGAGTGAGTTCAAATCTCAGTCATGCTATTATGTTCACTTTCAAACTAATAACCTTGGTAAAGGTATGAACTCTCTTATATACCTAGCTATAGGTTAAGTAGTATTATTGTTGTTGTTCTACAAGGATGGTTTTGGCATTAAATAACCCTCAAAAGTTGATATGCCATTAAACAAAAAAAAAAAAAAACAACAAACGCTTATTGAATATTTTTATTTGATTATACCCTCTTCTTCATAAATATTTCTTTGCATTTATTAGATTCTGGCTTTCAATAAATTCTATTCAGAAATGTTTCATTCAGTTACTTACTCTAGACTTTGTTTATTTTTTTTTACCTTTACATGTATTTTTGTGGGTAGGTCTATTATTTTAGAACTAAAACGATCATAAATTATTTGTTGTTTAGATGGATTTGGAATTAATTGCATTTTTCCTCCTTGCTCAGCTTCATTGAATACTTTGATTTGCTTTGATCTGTCGGTTATTTATAAATATGAACAGGCCTTCATCTATTTTCATGCACGTTCATATCCTCTTTCTATACAAATATTCTTTTTAACATATAAGCAATAAGCATTGTTTATTGTGATGTATTTGAAAGCATTTGCTTCCAGAAAGACACATTTCTCCCTAAATATTTTTATACATTACAAAGAAACAGATTTGGGTCTAGCCATACCAATGTTAATTATCACCAGTCAGCCGTAACTTGAGTATTTTTGATGCCATTCAATAAGACAAAAAAAAAAAAAATAATGATAAAATTCTGAAAGGATTATAGATGCTAAAATACAAAATAATATATCAACAATATTTCATGAAATGATAAACTGGGGTCAGTAAATACTAGTCCCAATGTTATCCTGTTGGCAGGACTTAAAAAATGTCCTCTGCAGCTGGGTAAGACACTCCCCCACAACACACACGCCCAAAAATTAGGGTGTCTTGGGTATGACACTAAACTGCATCTGATGGTGAAGCTCTAATCCTGGAGATTTGAGGAGCATGGGGTACCCCTTCATTACCATTATGCCAAGGTCTATTTTGACCTAAAGTAGTATTACCTATTAACATCCTATCTATGTGTCAAATAGATCTGTTTAAAAATCTTTTGTATTAGATAGGAATACTTGAAACCATATAACTAAGTTATTTGAAGCTTTACTTGCTTACTAAGGATTATTAATTACTTGAAATTATATAATTGTGTACCAGCAAATGACTATTTTTAAACAGAAATAACTACTTGAAACCATATGATTATTAGTATTTGATAGGAATACTTGAAATCGTACAACTGTGTGCAAATTATTTTTATTAGTTAAGACTACTCAATATCATATTGGCCCAGTTGGTTATGGCTGTAGAATACATTAACTGCAGAGTGGTAAGATGCCCCAATGAATGTCCTGGATATGACACTTAGCAATCTGATGGTGAGGTTCCAGTAATATTGGAGCTTCGGGAAATGGAGAGTACCCCTTTATTGCCATCACTCCCATGTTCACTCTTGACTGGAGTGGTAGCACCTGATAGGGTTTTTTCTGATAGAAATAGAATAGAACTAAACTGTGTACTTATGCTGAACTGAATTATTTGAAATAGACTTGTTTTTGACAGTTAACTGGGTGTAAAGAAATAATTATACTTATACTAAACTGAATTGTTTGAAACTTTTATCAAAATGACTTAATTCAGTGTTAAATGACCCAAAACCTGGGTTGATATGCAGTAAAACAAAACAACCAACCAACATCATATAACTGTGTGCCAAAAAAAAACAAACAACTACACAAAAAATGTAAATATGAACATACAAGGAATGTGATTCACTAACCCCTAGGCATAAAATAGCTGTAGACAAGTTAAGATGCCATTAAAATCTCAATGTTATGTATAGATGTTTATTGTATTAAGCTTAGTCTTTCACAAGTCATAATTTTTCCATTGATTCCACTTGTGTATAGTCAGTATGCCAAGCCAGCCAGCTATTACTCTTGCAAATCTGTGGCACACTGTAGCACCCTTCTTCTGTTATTAGCTCATCCATATAGCTTGTCCTGCACATGCCTTCACTACTATAAACAAATCACCTCTGTCCAATTGTCTACAACTTTACCTGATTTGTTAGGCATTTATACATCAAGACCGACAGAGTTTATCAATCTTTCTATTATGTGTTATTTGTACTGGGTCACAGTTCCATACATATGAATATAATGAGAATTTTATTTTATATGAGGGTTAAATAAGGTGAAATATTGCCTAAGGAGTTGGCAGTAGGAAGCACTGTTTACAGTTGCACCTATTTCAAGGAAATCAATACTGATAAGTCCTTTCATGTTCAAGAAGATTGTCAGCATGACCTTCTTTACTGACTGCTGTACTCAGAACATTTTCTTTAGCAGAGAGTCAGTATGTTTCCACTCTGTGGATTTTCTTTTCAACTCAGGATAAGAATTGCAAACCTATGATTAACTCCTTTGTAAACATTTTTTGACAACACACATTCTTCTGTAAATTTCATATGGTTTGCACTTGCAAAAGCTACCCAAAATTTGATGACAGACTGCTGTTCAAGCCTGCTGCATTCAATTTGATAGTTAAATCAAATTGAATGTATTTTGAATAGCTTCAAAATAAATATTTTTGGCATAATGGTTAGAGTGTATGCCAATAGCCTGGGAGACCTAGGTTCAATCCCAGGTCGAGTCGTACCAAAGACTAAAAAAATGGTACTTGATGCCACCTTGCTTAACACTCAGCATTATAATCAAGGGTAAAGTGGAGCAATCCAAGAAAAGGAGTAGCACCCTCCCCTACACCTTGGTGTAGTAGCTATCGAAAAGGGAGCCTTCGGGTCACCCTCGACTACGGTTGCCAACTTTACTTTATTACTTAAATACTTTTTGCTATAAACAATGAAGAATTTACATTTATGGAAAAAATTTTGATGATAAAAAAATATTTTTCTGCTTCCTTTTTTCTTTTTCTTTCTTTCTTTCTTTCTTAAAATTCCCTTATTTATCAAATGACCCTCTTGTGTGTGAGTGTGTGTGTGTGTGTGTGTATATATATATATATATATATATATATATATATATATATATATATATATACACGCACGCACCATATGAATATGTGTGTGTGTGTGTATATATATATATATATATATATATATATATATATATATATATATATATATGCACCATATGAATTTTATTAATGCTTTTGATATTTCAGACCTTCAATGGTTAGAATCAGTTGCTTTTATTTTATCTGACTATATTTCACATTCACTGAGTTTTGCAATTCCTATGTTATCTTGTGCACTTGACAACCTAGACGAGTTATAGGCAAACTATGATATGCAGGCCACATGTTGACCATGTTGTTTTCTGAATGGCCTGCTTAAGACTTCAAATTTTTATAGAAAATATCTTTTTACAGAAGAGAAAAAAAAATCAAACAATTACACTTGTGGTCTTCTGTAGTGAAAATGGTTGAGATCTCTTCAATGGGAAATTACCTTGGATTTTTTAGTAGTGCAGCCCTCCTAATAGTTATCCATGTCTCCTCGTGTGCCCTGCTTCTTGCAAAAGGTTGCCCTTGCTTGATCTAGACTGAATTTTATTATGAAGACATATCAGATAATAATATCAAGACTATAAAACAGGAAAATGTCTGAAGTATTAATCTATTTTTAACAGGATGTTTGTCTTGGGTAAGACTTCTTAACCTATAATTTATGGATCTCTTTAAATGTTCAACAGCTTCTTTTGTCTCTTGAAGTAGGCACAGAAAAACTTTGAAAGTTTTTTTTACTTTTTTTTATTTAAACTAAAAAGCAATGGGAAATAATTGTCTAAATCTTATTAGGTGTTTATGCTTTGTGTATCTAAATATAGTTGTTACAGTGACATGTGTACACTGCTGAACAAAAATATATGACCATTATATAAAATTTGTAAAATATGACAATATAAAGTTTTTCATATAATTTGTGACAGAAAAACAGGTAGAATTTTGGTTTTAATGAACCTTCTTAAGGACTTCAGAGATTTATTAAAACTGAAACATTTAACGTCGACTTTCCTTCACAATAAATTCTTCACTTTTGGATTACTTTGTTTTTCAATTTTTCTCCATACTAACAGATTCCTTTCAATTATTTACTTGTATATATATATATATATATATATATACACTACCTCACTTTATTTTTCTTCTTTCTCTTTGAATACCTTTGTTTTTTCATATTAGCACATTTACATATTGAATTGAGATCAATTTTCATATATATATATATATATATATATATATATATATATATATATATATATATATATATATTGTTTATTCATTTTGAACTTAAAATGTTAGATTTGGATGATGTTTTACAAGTCTGTTTTTTCATTTATTTGTGGATTTTTTTTCTGCATTGTATTTGGCTTTTTGGCTTATTTTAAAGATTAGCCTTATGAGTAGAGTGTTTGCCAATATTCCGGGAGACTCGGTTCAATCCCAGGTCGAGTCATACCAAAAACTCAAAAAAATGGTACTTGGTGCAGCCTTGCTTAACACTCAGCATTATATGGTACGGATCAAGGGTAAAGTAGAGCAATCCAGGGAAGAGTAGCACCCTCCCCCTACACCTCGGTGTAGTAGCTATTGAAAAGGGAGCCTTCAGGTCACCCTCGTCTAAGGTTGCCAACTTTACTTTTACAGTACCATAACACTGGTGTAACATTGTTTTATATACTAAAATTTATAGTCGGAATATCATTGTACGTGTTAGTGTACAGCAATAGTCTTGGCCATAACACTAAACTGCATCTGATGATGAGTCTCCGGATCTAGGGAGTATGGAGCATTTCTTTATTGCCATTACTCCCAAGTCCACTCTTACCCAGTTTGATAGTTCCTTAGGGTCCTATCTATAGGTCAAATAGATCTGTTTTAAAATTATTCATATTTGATAGGACTATGTGCAAAAAAAAATCTTTCAGAAACAACTACAAAAAAATATATGTATGTACACACAATGAATGCAATTTCCTCACCTCTAATCATTGAATAACTTTAAACTGGTTAACATGTCATTAGAATCAATCGATTGATCAATCAATCAAAATTGAGTATTATTATTTATTATGATTAACTTATTACTTCTATGAAGTGTGGAAAAGGAACTGTAAAAACCAATTTACTGGAATGTTTATATATTCATTCTACAAGGTGTGGCAGAAATACGTCCCACATTACAACCCATAGAAGTATCAATTTTCTATCCGAAGAGCGTCTTTCTAGTATGAAATGAGTATGAAAAGCTCTGTGTTGCAATTACACTCACCAGCAAATGCATGGTGTGCACTGATCCAAGCCATGATCGTAACAGATCCTATCCAAAAAAAGAAAAAAATGGTTTGACATTAGCTAAATGGAGCTACCATTACCACTTGCCTAAGTTCTCTTGCACTACACAGGTGACAATTTAAAATGTGGGATGCATTTCTGTCTCATCCTGTATTATACTTTATAAGGTGTGTTGAAAAAATGTATTGAAACTAAATCTGTATTTACCAAAAGACAAAAATTAAACAATGAATGAAGTTTTAATTTTCTTCAAAATTGTCCCTTTGACATTTAGTATAGTTATTCCAGTGAGTTCTCCATTGGTTGAAGCACCTCTTAAACTCCTTTTCTGATAGTTATGGTGCGAAGCTACACATTTGAATTTTTTTTTTAAATGTCTTCCACATCCTCAGATTTAACCCTTGAAATGAATTTTCAGTTTAGGAAAGAAAAAAAAATCACACTGAACTAGGGTTGGTAAGTATGGAGTGTGTTACACTTGTACATCTGTGTTTCATTTTAAACTTCTAATCAAAAAAAAATTTTTTTCTTTCAAAATGTGAACTGACTTGTCTAAATATCACCATTTTATTAGATTAGTTGTTCATCTGGGCATATTTTTATTTACATTTTAAATTTAAAAGAATTTAAGACTTCAATCTTTTTATTACTTCTCATATTGCTATAGCAATTATCCTTCTGTCTGGGTCAGTCTGGAAGAATATCATCCATATTAAACTGATCCCAGTTTTAAAAAATTAGGAACCCTTGATGTGTAATGTCTGTTAATGTCATCATCAAGATGTGCCACCAGCATAGATTCCCTTGACTATCTCTCTTTACCTATCCCTATCGGCCATAACACTAATTAAGTCCTTTAGATGACATCCAGTGTTTGCACAGAGCTGATGAATGTAAGTTTTTGCTGATCAGGCGACACTGGTGTGTCCATGTGTAGGAGTCCATTGAAGAACATTGCTTATGAGTTAGTCCTTACTTCACCGACATTGTCCTGCTCGCCTTTCTTGGATGGTGTGTGAGAGAGGAGATAAGTGCTGTTTTGTGGGGTATTGCTTGCAGGATTTGTTCAAAACAGCATGTGGTATTCGTGTGTAATTTCCATATAGCTTTTTCTCCAGGTGTTTTGTTAAGAGTCCAAGAATCGTTGTATACTGACACAACTACAGCTAAAAAATGTTACAATCACAGTTATAAAAATATAAAAAATATATCCAGTTAAATACAGCCCAGTCAGCTGTGGCTGTAGAATACATTGACTGCATCTCTGCAGAGGGGCAAGACTCCCTTATGAGTGTCCTGGTTATGACATTAAACAATCTGATGGTAAGGCTTGAACCTTAGGGATTTGGGGAACGTGGAGTACTCCTTTGTTGCCATTGTTCCCAGGTCCGCTCTGACCCAGAGTGGTAGCACCTGATAGGGTCCTATCTATAAGTCAAATAGAACAAAATGTGTACAAAGAAATGACTGATGATAAATTGTGACTGTTATATAGCAATACTTGAAACCATTTAACTATGTGCAAAAAACAGCTCAGGCTCATTTAAGAATGTTGTCTACAAAATGTCTTTACAAATCATATATATATATAAAGAAGATTTGGCATTAAATAACCTACAAAGGTTGATATGCAATAAAACTAAACCACACCAAACCAGTTAAATGAAAAAAAAATTTTTTGTTTGGATTTTATTCTAAAACAAATAGTTTGCTACTTTGGAAGTTTTTGATTTTTATCACTATTTTATGTTTTATCTATTTAAAAGAACAATCATGTATTTTTTAATTGCATTTTTATATTTCGTTTGTTTTACATTTTTATATTTGCCAGATTGTTTTATTTGTTTATGCATTATTATTTTTATTATTATTATTATTATTATTATTATTATTACAACTGCTACTGTTGTTGTTGGTCATACTTTTGATTGCTTGTCTTATTTTTTTTTTATTACTTCATTTGTACATGTAAAATTCACTGTTATTGTTTTGATATTTAAGGAAATTTTAATCTTTTTTTAACATAGTGTTTCATTATCATTTTTACTTACAGCATTCTCATTGATGTTTACTTTAAAAAAAAAAAAATTTTTTTAATGAGCACAAAAACAATCTGTGTGATGCAATTTCAGTTATTATGCCATCTGTCAGTCTTGTAAGATCCCATGGATCTGTACTTATATCCCAACACAGGAAAGGGACTATATAGTTTGGCCTTAGTATCACTGTAAGAGTTACAAGAACTAAGTTGAACACTGTCTTGACCAACTTTGGAACTACAGACCTTGATTTTAACACTTTACTGTAACAAGTTATCCTATCACAAGATTTGAATCCAGAGTTTTTCTTTTCATAGATTGGTTACTCTTATCAAATGGCTAGAGAACCCAATCTATATTACTACTACTGATAGTATTTTAATGTTTGTAATTCTGGGATAAAATCTTAAATTCTTGATTTTAAAAAACAAAACAAATAGTCCAGGGAGAGACCCAACAGCAAATTGGCTAACGTGTTGGACTGCGACATTTCAATGAGTGAGTTTGAATTCCCATTGTACTATTATGTTTACTCTCTTGGGGAAAGGCATGAACTTCCTTATCTCCCCATCTATTGATCTAATAGTACTACCACTGTCCTACAAGGATGGCTTTGGCATTAAATAACCCATAAAAGTTGATATGCTATTAAAACAAAGAAACCAAATCAAATAGACCAGTGTAAAAGTGCAGTAACAGTCACCCGAAGCCAAACTTTTTAGACTTTATTTTTCTGATGCCAGTATCATTGGGGAATGAGAAAAGTTTTGGTAAACTACAATTTGATTTCTATTTTCTCATTCCCCAATAATACTTGTATGAGAAAAATAACATCTCAGAAAAGTTTGGCTTTGAGTGTACTTTTTACTTGGACTAAAAATTTAGAAACAAATGCTTTACAAATCAATGGAGTAAATTGATATTTATGACTACCATGTATACTCATAGACGGGTCAAAACTTAAAGATCCAGTTTTTAGACCAAAAAAGGAAAAAACGGTGTCAACCTCTGTGAGTTATAATTTTATTAGTTTGAAATCCAAACAATAATAGAAAGAGGCAGCAACCTTTACCTTCAAAGATAAATTCTTTAAATTAAGAATATCATGAGCATAAATCAATAGTTGGCTATTAATTTTATTAGTAATCTTCAAACGTAAGTTCTTCCTGTCATTGGGGTTTAGAATACAATGACTGTATCTCCAGCAGAGGTATAATATCCCTCCCCAAGGGGTGTCCTGGGTATGACACTAAACTGCATCTGATAGTGAGACTCCAGTTCTAAAGATCTGGGAAGTGTGGAGTACCACTTCATTACCATTACTCTCAAGCTCACTCTGAATTGGAGTGGCCATACCTGTTAGGGTCACGTATATGGGTCAAATAGATCTGCTTAAAAATAATTTGTATTTGACAAGACTGTGTGCCAAAAAAACCCCTAAGAAACAACTACAAAAAAGATTATTATGAACATGCAATGAATGTGCTTCCTTAACCTCTCGACATAAAATAACCCTAGTTGATTTGACATGCCATTAAAATCAATCAATCAAATGTAAGTCCTCTCAGTACCATTTTATAACAACAGTAAAATCCAATTTTTAAAAAAAATTTTACTGAAAAATTCAATTGACAATCAAGAAATTTTTAAATTGTTATATTTTATTGATCAAAAAAATTATTATAAACATACAATGAACGTGATTCCCTAACCTCTCAAAGTAAAATAACCCTAGTTGGTTTGACATGCCA
Source organism: Sepioteuthis lessoniana (assembly GCA_963585895.1). Classification (NCBI taxonomy): domain Eukaryota; kingdom Metazoa; phylum Mollusca; class Cephalopoda; order Myopsida; family Loliginidae; genus Sepioteuthis; species Sepioteuthis lessoniana. The sequence continues at coordinate 32,420,200 of OY757939.1, forward strand.
TTAAAATCAATCAATCAAATGTAAGTCCTCCGAGTACCATTTTATGACAACAGTACAATCCAATAATTTTTTAAAAAATTTACTGAAAAATACAATTAACAATAAAGAAATTTTTAAATTGTTGTATTTTATTGATCATTTATATAAAAGCTTAATTTTTGAGCTGTGTTAATATAAGAATAAAGGCAAACCATATATGGAAGTCTGCTGCCAATTTTCAGAGGATGGGTGGGAATAAAAGAATGTGTTCAGAATAAATCTCAATTGCAACCTTGTCGCATGAAAGAAATTCTACCCACCGAGAAAGTGTTGCACTATGTATCATCTGTATTGAGAGTGAGTATGACCCACAGTAAAATTTCTTGTAAGGAGGTGATGCAAATGATTTCTCCTCTGTAAATAGGTGCACACAAAAGGTTTTTCTGTTAGCCTTCAATTGATCAGGTTATCGGATGTTTTACTCATTGCTGGCCACAATGCATTTCCACATCATTCTTGATCTTTCCCTTCTCCTTGTTGGTATGAATCACTTGACAATTTCGTTTTCTAGGTCTTCATTTCCTGTGTCTCAGATATCACTCAGCAAGTGCACAGGTTTGCAATGTATTCAACCCAGCAGAGCTTCTGCTTTTGGTACTCCGTGATCATGTCCTTCACTCTGCACCTGAATTACCTCACTGCAGATGTGCGCACACAATGATAAAATTGAAAAAATTGCTAATGAAGTTTTAAATTTTGCCTAAACTTTACTGAAAAAAAATTGCTTAATGTCTTGCAAATATGAATTATTATATAATTGTTTTTCTGTCAGTTATTTTGTTGAGAATGGTAATAACTTCAAGAGAAGAAATATTCCCAATTTTCCAAAGATGAATATTTCAAGTCTCAGAGCTGTACTTGTACTAACATTACCATGTCTAGAAAAAAAATTTTTGTTCAAGTTGCATAACTGTTCGGGAAGGTTACTGTAATAAATTTGACATCAGACTTCAGTGGAATCTTAGCTCCCAAAAGAGAGTCATCTCATCTTTTTTTGACAAATTACGATGACAGAACTAGTACTTCTGTTTTCCTTACACAATGGCAGAACTAGTATTCTGGTTTCTTAAAACTGAAACAAATCACAGTAAATTTTATTTTTTCTTGAAAAATATTATTTAACTTCTTTTTTTTTAAGAAGTGTTCAGAATATAATATCAGGTAATAAAGTGTTTGTGTCTCTTTTTTTAATCATCTTCTTTGTTTTATTGCTGCAGTTGGTTTATTTTTCATTTTCATCTCAGACTTTTTCTGCAAAGAAGGAAGATTCATCATCATCATCATCTAGAGAAACTAAAGTCAATACTACAAAACCTTGTTATTTTATGTTCTTCCAATATTTTTTCTTTTTCTTTTTTTCACACTTTGAATTTTGTAAATCTCACATTATTACTCACCGCATGCTTGATTTTTATCACACTAGAAATTAATGGTGTTTATTTTGTGGGGGGGTGCTTTAGTATTTTAGTTCTAAACAAATAGAAATAAATCTGAGAATCAGGAGACACTCTATTTCATGGACATTTCTGATTAATTCCTAGTAAAAGAAATGATAAATTATTAGATTTTAGATAATTATTTGGGATGTACATTAATTATATCACCATCACTTGATTGTTTGAACCAGCTGTAAGCATTCAGGGTTTTTAGACTATTGTCTTCATCTTTATTGTTACGTTCACAACATTTCGGCCGATGTGTCCTCCAGCTTTCTTCAGGTTTTTCTTGTCAAACTTGGGACCCTACACAGAACTTCAAACCATGTCCTTTATTTAATCTGCGGTGGTCACTTACTCTAATTCCATTGACCATAACTGGGTACAAGTGTTAAGTATTTCTGTATTGTTACTCGCCTGCAGCAGGATTGAACCTGCAACCTCCAGATGATTGTCACTTGGGAGCCAACACCTATAACTGTTATGCCATGTGTCCTGCTGGACCATTCAGAGTGCCACATTGATAACTCTATCACTTAATATTGTCGTAAAATGATGGACAAAAATGTCTGTCATCAACTTTTACCTACTGAGGGGTTTAAAGATGATATCAAATGTTAGCATATGTGTAAATAAGCTTATCTTTCCTTCTGTTTATTCAATGTTAGTGTACCATGGACATACTAATGCTAATATTAGACCTTGGTGAGTGGAGACTTGACTAAATATCCTACCTACTTCCAAGAATCAAGAAGTAATATATCTTTTTAAATTATTTCATTCATCCAAATTTACCTATTTCCTAAAATAAAACAGTCAATGATCAACTTTATCAATAGAATCAGCAAGTATGATGAATGAGCCTTTTTTTTTGCCTCATTTGAAAACAAAAATATTTACCTACAAATTATTCACTCACAAATTCTTGAAATGAACAAAGAAATTAGAAACAGACTCACCCTCTTGTGTAGTATTATGAAAATACTAATATTCTCCTACTATAACAAGGTACTATTGGTTTGAAATGTTTTAGCAACAGAAGTTTAATTTCCTCACAAGATTTTTCACTTGGCTTCTATGGGGTACACAATTCTTCAAAAGTTCTGTACATTTTCTTGCTCAATGGTGCTAAATAAAATTGCCTTGCATTTACTGTCTGAGTGATCCAGTTTTTAGAATGGTACTCATCCAAACGTCCTAATGAAAAGAAAATCTTGTCCTCATTGCCAAAATGTCACAATTGCTCTGGAAGGTGACTAACAATTTCAGCAAAAGACTCCAGTCTGATATTAGCTCCCAAGAGAGAAAGAGTCCTGCTTCCTTTTTATTGACCAATAACAATTACTTCTTTTTTTTCCTTGTGCTATGGTGGAACTAGTACTTTTGGTTTTTTTAAAACTCACAAACCAAATTACAACAGACATCTTAAGACAATCATCCATCTTGTATACAAACGAGTTCCTTGGCAATCACATTGGAATGTCAACAATGTTCATACCTGGAAAATACTAGAAAATACAATAAGAACTTCTCCCTTATAGATGGACAGTATGTTACTTTAGCAAGAATACAAGAATAGCCTTAAAGTTCCTTTCCCTGTCTTTCCCATAAATAGAAAAATTCAACAATATGAAATTTTAGTTATTCAAAGAGGTTGGGGAAATAAATGCTTTTTTAATTGTCCCGAATAAGAAGTGCTGGTTTAAACATGATACATAAAAGTTTATGGAGAAAATTTTTCAATTAAACAACCTTGAAGTCAAGTTTCTCTTTGAATGAATAAATAAGTATCTTTTATATATATATATATATATATATATATAGAAAAACTGATAGGTCAGTTGGACAGAATGAAGAGTAAATAAAGGATTGTAATCTGACAATATGTAGAAAAACTGATAGGTCAGTTGGACAGAATGA
>OY757939.1:32426094-32511094 GCA_963585895.1 Sepioteuthis lessoniana
TGTCTTCTCTGTGCATCATTCCCCTTATACATCAATGAACTTCTTCTGCCTCCCCTTTCTAATAAATGCCTCCTTGTTAGATCTCCCTCTCTCTCTCTCTTTCTCAATGTCTTCAGTTTTTGGGTTAATTCTTGCTTGGTATTGATTTAAATATGTTATTTTTCAAGAATCTTTTGGGTTGGGGGGGGGTTCCATATCAAATAATTCTTCATTTTGGCACCAGTGATAGTGTTATGAGTTATGCCAATCAAAATGGTTTTTGGATTTATTCCAAATTAATGACAATTTGTTTTAGGATTATTATCTGATGGCAATATTTAAATATCATGTTCTCTTTTTCTTTTCTTTTGCGCACACACACACACACACACACAGAAGTGAGTCTGTAATTATCTGCACTTTTTAATGATTACATGATTAAAAAAATAAAGTTGTACTGATAAATGTTCCAAGGGAGATAATTCTATAAAAGTACTTTCCCTTGATATGTAGTGATATTTAGGCACTTGAATTCATTTTTCATTTATTTGTTTCATTACTGTGTTCAGTAATTATGTATAGTTACTTAAAACAGAAGAAAACAGGACACATAATTTAATCTAAAAATGTATCTCCGTACATTTTTCAAATTGGATTTTAAAAAATTACTTTCTCATACTAAGTTCAATTTATAAATATCATCTCAAACTAATATAAAAACGTAAGTAAAGTTGGCAACCATAGTCGAGGGTGACCAGAAGGCTCCCCTTTTCAATAGCTACTACCCCAAGGTATAGGGGAGAGTACTACTTTCCCTAGATTGCACCACTTTACCCTTGATATGTACCTTATAATGCTGAGTATTAAGCAAGGAGGCATTTTTAATCTTTGGTATGACTTGACCTGGGATTGAACCCCAGTCTCCTGGGCTATTGGTGAACACTCTACTTGCTAGACCAATGGTCTGGTTAAACATATATATTCCTACAATAGTTGTTACATTTAGGACATGAAATTTATGTAAAATGTAACACCTATTATGAGACAGAGTTAGTATGGAAGAACCTGATCATCAGTCCTCACAGCCCAGTTAGCTGGGGCTGTAGAATACACCGACTGCATCTCTGCAGAAGGGTAAGATTCCCCGAACGAGTTTCCTGAATATGATACTAAACAATCTGATGGTGAGAGCTCCAGTAATGCTAGAACTTTGGGGAATGCAAAATATCTCTTCATTGCTATTGCTCTCAGATTCACTCTGAATTGGAGTGGTAGCACCTGATAGGGTCCTATCTATGGATCAAATAGAACTGTTGAACATTTAAACTGTGTACTTGGATATTTAGAGTTAGTGCAAACAAATGACTTATGCTTAACTGAATTGTTTGAAATTGAACTGTTTGATCATTTAACTGTGTTTAATCAAATGACTAATGTTTAATTGAATTGTTCGTGTTAAATAGCAATACTTAAAAACAGGAGGTGCCCGTGGTGTAATGGTTATCGTTGTAGGAAATGGACACGGCGACACAAGTTCAAATCTTGGACGAGGCTGATCGCATTTTACATAGCACTAATACCCTTGGGAAAGGTATGAATCCAATTATCCTCGCTCCAGCTATGGGCAAATAGTAGGGCAGACTAGGTTCTTCAGCCTTAGTGAGGCAACTAGTCTAGGAGAAGGAAAACTCTGAATTCAAACCTGTCAAACTCCGCTTAAAAATTGACCTTGTGTCATACCCTGCCTGAGCGGAGAGGTTGGTAAATATGAATACTTGAAAACATTGAACTGTTTGAAAACAAATGATTAATAGACAATAGAATTATTCATATTCATCATCATCATCATGTCGTGCTGGTAGCACGGATATCCCTGACCCTCTCTCGCCACTCCTCCCTATCGTTCATCGCCCTCGGCAGGTCTTCAGGACAACATCCCGTATTGAAAAGGGGAGCCTTCTGGTCACCCTCAACTATGGTTGCCAACTTTACTTACGTTTTTATATTGGTTTGAGATGATATTTATAAATTGAACTTAGTATGAGAAAGTAATTTTTTTAAAAATCCAATTTGAAAAATGTATGGAGATACATTTTTAGATTAAATTATGTGTCCCGTTTTCTTCTGTTTTAAATAACTATACATAATTATGGATACATGCAAAAGAAGACAAATCGATAGAGAAAAGAACACAACCAAAAGATTTCAACACAAGGGTGCATTTATAATACAACAAAATTTTAATAAGCGATGATTAAACAAATAATGATGAGACTTAATAAACAGTTCCTTTTTCTTTTCTCTTTTCTTTTTAAAATACCAGCAATATTAAGCCAACAGGAAAACATCAAACAAAAATGTCTCTCAACAGTCCTTTTTCTTCTTTCTCTTTTTCTTTTACTTGGGTAAAAGTGTCTAAGCCGCTGGACTGAAGCGTGTAGCAATGTTCATTCAATAAATTTAACTATGGATGAAACAGAACCTTTACAGTTTCTCTCTTCTTTTTTTTTAAATACATATAACTTTCCAATATTTAAGAATTGTTGAAGGAAAACAGTTTGAGTTGTACTTATCTTTGACGGGTTCTCAATTTTCAGATTTCTTTCTCTCTTTTTTACGGGTGAGTGTCTTTCCCGGAGCTGATTGACCTCAGCAATCTGGTTCTAACGCCAGCTTTATCCAAACTAAAGATCCTTTTTCAAATTTCTCTAATGCGTGATGACCTTTTTGGTGCGAAGAGCCTGTGGACCAATCATCCGATTTTCCTCTCCCACCACCTCACCAGGTCACGCCACTTGATTGACCTTGACTTCTTTCGTTCAACAGACTATAGGGCATAGAGTGTAGATAGCTTGCCTCTTTCTTTCTCCTACCATTTTAATGGTCAGTCTTAATGCCTGTTGATTCAAATAAAGGGATAAAGGTATTGACCTCCCCTTCCCTCTCTCTTTATAGCATACTACGTCACAATACAAGTGTGAGAATTATCTGTATTAGACAGGAATACTTGATAGCATATAACCATTGAACAGCTCTTAAGAAACAACTCCACAATTACTTGAAACCATATAAATGTGAGCAAACAAATGACTATTATTAAGTACTACATTATTAAAATTGAATTTATTCTGATTCTATCTTGTGCAATACAATTAAGAGTTTTCTGTTTTTGTTAAACATTAAAAAATCTGATTGTTCCCATAACTTTGAAGATTTATTTTTTCTTTTTAAGTTGAGACGTCACGGACTAAATTGAATTTAGATGATGATGATGAGAGCCCATTACCTGTGAGAAAAGTAATCAAACCTGACTTTAACCTAATCCTGGATAACAGTTTTGAAGTAAGTGTCACATTTCTTCTAACCAAATCATTCACTACTTAGATTTATTTATTTCTATTTTAAGTATTATCAACCATTACTATTATTAATCATTTTAATTGGTAATTTTTTTTCATTTTTCAAAAAAAAATTCAATAGATAAGCAGTCCAGTCAGCTGGACTGTATCTCTGCTGAGGGGTAAGACTCCCCCATCAAGTAACCCAGTTGGCTGGGGCTGTAGAATACACTGACTGTATCTCTGCAGAGGGGTAAGACCCACCACCACCAAATGAATGTCCTGATTATATAACACTAAACAAGCTGATGATAGTGTTCAAGTAATACTGGAGCTTTGGGGAATGCCGAGTACCCCTTCATTGCCATTGCTCTTAGGCCCAATCATTTATTTACACCCAATTAAATGATCAAACAGTTCAATTTAGAATAAGGCATTTGTTTGCACTCAGTTTAAAAGTTAAACTGTTCTATTTGACCCATAGATTTAAAAAATTTCTATGGGAAATTTTTTCAGACAAGATGTATTATGAATATTCTAAATCTTTTTCATAATTTAAATTTATGATATCAAAGACATGACCAAAAGATTTAATTATTGGGAAATAAAAAATAAAAAAATGAAATGAAATTTGTTATTGGGGTGGAAAAAATAAAGAATTTCTATGCTTTATAACTTTCTGAATTCATAATAGATAATCAGATATTGTCAGATTTTTTTCTAACATTGATGTTTTTTTTTTTATTTGAAGGCTGAAGATGATGACTCTTCCGGCCGTGATGGAACGGATGATGAACGTAAGGAATCCTACAAGAGACCTGGTATGGCTTTACTGTTTTATCTATCTATCTAGTTATATATAAGACTAGAGCCAAATGATGATAAATCATTTACAAGCAAAGAGAATTGTGTGTGTGTGTGTGTGTGTGTGTGTATGTGTATATGTATATATATATATATATATGTGTGTGTGTGTGTGTATATAACCAGCCCATTGACATGATAGTTATGGTTCACCAGTGGTCCAGGAGACTGGTGTTCAATCCCAGGTCGTTGTACCAAAGACTCAGAAAATGGTACTTGATGCCTCCTTGCTTAACACAGCATTATAAGGTGCAGATCAAGGGTAAGTAGAGCAATCTGGGAAAAAGAATAGCACCCTCCCGTACACCTTGGTGTGGTAGTTATTGAAAAAGGAGCCTTCAGATTGCTCTCAACTATGATCAGTTAATTTGTGTGTGTGTGTGTATATATATATACACACACACACACACACATCTATCTCAATAAGTCTATATCTTAATTATAAAAAAACATTTGCAAGGAAGCAAAGAGAATTGTGTATCTATGGATACACACACTAGTTGTAACACAACGTTTTAGCTGCTGTGTCCTCCGGTCTTCCTCAGGTGTCCCTTGTTATTCAACCTGGGAAATCATTTTTCAAGTTTGACTGTTGATCAAACAAGGTGTTCAAGAAATAAGACGTTATTTAAATAATGACGTCATTGTTCTTCTTGGATTGATGGGATGAAAAACAACTGCGTTATTTGAATAACATCTTCATATTTCTTGTATGGCTTGTTTGATCAACTGTCAAACTTTAAAAATGATTTACCACGTTGAATCATTTCCTTACCCAGATAAACAAGAGACATCTGAGGAAGGCCAGTGGATACAGAAGCTGAAACGTTGTGTTTCAACTAATAATAATAAAGATGTGGACAACAGTCCAAAAAATCATACACAAAATATTGTACATCAAGAGTCTTATTTAAAATATTTTTTGTTGATGTTGTTTTGCTTTTCTCATGATTCTCACACCTATGACTACATAACCCAGATGCAATTCTAAAGTCTATGGTTTTGTACTCCTCCCTCAATCAGGTTTGATCAAATTTCCTATCTCTACCACTCATGTCATCATGCTAAATGTAACACTTATCGTCATAGGAAATGAAATTGGCAACCCAAGTTCAAATCCTGGACTGTTTACATTTCACTTCATGAAAATACCCTTGTGAAAGGCATGAATCCATTTGTTCCCTTCTGTGCCTGCTATGAGTAAGTAGTCAGGCAGACTGGGTACTTTAGCCTTGGTAGCAGTCTAGAAGGAAAACTCTGAATTCAAACCAGCTTTACTCTACTTAAAAATTAACCTCATGCCACATCCTGCCCGTAGCAAAGGGATTTTGTAAATACATAGTCTTGATTATATTTTCCCATTTTGGATATTTGCTGATATCATTCTTCAGTTGTATGACAATCAGTTTAATCATCGCAGCTCAAATAACTGCAGTTTTTATTCAGAGAGAAAGAAACAGTGTCATAGAAATGTAACATCCAAATGTTCAAACTTCGTTTTTTAGCTTTTGTTGTTTTCATAATGTTTCAGACAATCTAATCAAGACTGAAGCCATATTAAAATATTGTACAGAAATGAACCATGAATGAAGTGTTAACTTTCTTTAAAATATGAGGTGTGTTCAAAAAGTATTGAAACTGGTGCTATATTTACCAAGACAGAAATGAACAATGAATAAAACATTAATTTTCTCCAAAATATGAAGTGGATGAACAAGTATCCAGACTGAAGCTTTATTTACCAAGACAGATATGAACAATGAAGGAAATTTTAATTTTTACTCTAGCATGCAATAAGTAACTAGGTGTGCAGAAAAAGTATCAAGTCTGAAGCAGTATTTACCAAGACAGAAATCAACGATGAATGAGATGTTAATTTTCTTCTTGAAAAAAGTCCTCTTTGTATTCATTCCACTGAATTTTGCATTGGTTGAAGCACCTTTTAAATTCTTTTGATATGGTGTACACTATTTGTATTTCTTTTAATGTCTTCTACATCCCCAAATCTTTTTCATTTAGGAAACAAGAAAAAGTTGCACCAAGCTAGGCGGTCTAGTGAGTATGGAGGATGATGCACTTGCACAATTCTGTGTTTCACCAAAACTTGCTGATTAAACAAAACAAAAATTGGCACTGACTCAGCTATACACACATTTTTATGTAAATTCTAACTTCTAAAATCTTGAAAAAGTTTCAATCTTAATACTTTTTGATCACACTTCATATTTAGAGTTGCAATTGTTTTGAGCCCAGTCGGCTCTGAAGAATACAACTGCCTCTCTGCAGAGAGGTACAACCCTCCACCCCATCCCTGCAACGAGTGTGTCCTGAATATGACAGTAAACATCGAAGCACAGTCGGCTGGGGCTGTAAAATACACCAACTGCATCTCTACTGAGGGGTAAGACCCCACCCTTGGCAAATGTCCTAGATATGATGCTAAACAATCTGAAGAATGTGGAGTACATTTTCATTGCTATCACTCCAACATCCACTCTGATAGGGTCCTATCTATGAGTCAAATAGAACTGCTTGACATTTAAACTGAGTGCAAACAAATACCTTATGCTAAATTGAAGTGCTTGAAATAGAACTGTTTGTCATTTAACTGTTTGTAAACAAATGACCGATGTTTAATTGCATTGTTAGTGATACATAGCAAAACTTGGAACCATTTAACTTTGTTGACTAATGTTTATAAATCATTTATATCTAATATATATGTATAAACCGGATTTGGCATTAAATAACCTACAATGGTTGATATGCCATAAAACCAAACTTCTTAAACTTCTTGTTGTTTTCTTTCTCTACAAAGAAATCTATACCAGATGGTTATGTAACATTTATCTGCAAGGCCTCTTTGAATTTTCCTACCTTTTCCTGTAGCTCCATGATTGTTAATTTATGGAACTGTTTTTGTTGTGTTTATTGCTGTAAATAGGTTGATCCAAACTGTATAACTGTACTGTTAGCTGGGACTGTAAAATATGCCAATTGAACTTCTACAAAGAAGTAAGACCCCTCTGATGAACAACCTGGGTGTGACACTAAACTGCATCTGATGGTTAGGCTCTAGTTATGGATCTTTGGGGAAAGTGAAGTACCCTTTCATTGTCATTACTCCCAGGTCTGCTCTGGTAGTACCTGTTAGGGTCCCATCTATGGGTCAAATAGAACTGTCCAATCATTAACTAAAGATTATTATTAGTTATTTGAAATAATACAGCTGTGTGCAAATTGTTTATATCAAGTACGAATACTTGATAAATAGAATTACTTGTTAGATAGGAATACTTGAAACCATTGAACTGTTTGCAAACAAATGATTATTATTAAATAGAATTATCAATGTTAGATTGGAATACTTTAAACCATTTAAATGAGCTCTAATAACTTCTTTAAAAATAAAGTTACCTATAAACTATTCTCTTACAAATCATATAAAAGCAGGATTTGGCATTTAATAACCCACAAGGATTGATGTGGCATAAAACACCAACCAACCAGTCAGTATAATTGCCACCATTTTGTTCTTTGTTTGTTAATATTATGTAATATAATCAATTTTATTAAAAAATCAATATTTCTTCATAATTATTTAACTATATTGTTATTCGTACATTGTTATATACAAGCTGTTAAGTAAGTAAGTAAAGTTGGCGACCATAGTCAAGGGCGACCAGAAGGCTCCCTTTTCAACAGCTACTACACCGAGGTGTAGGGGAGGGCGCTACTCCTTTCCCTGGATTGATCCACTTTACCCTTGATACGTACCTTATATTGCTGAGCATTAAGCAAGGTGGTATCAAGTACCATTTTTAAAGTCTTTGGTATGATGCGACCCGGGATTGAACCCAGGTCACCCAGACTATTGGCAAACATTCTACCCACTAGGCAAGTAACTGATTAATAAATTTGACATTTTCCAGCCAGGAGACCAGGTATGTAGGCCAATATGATGCGGAGGTGGAGTACAGGGTTCTAATGGTTTGGTTTATGTTTTTTAATGGCATATCAACCTCCATGGGTTATTTCATGCCAAAGACATCCTTATAGAATAACTGTAGTGTAGCTGTGGGGATAAGGGAGTTCCTACACAGGATTCTAAGCATTCAAACCTAATAAATTTTGTGTAATCTCTTATTTAAAAAAGCTTTGTGTATCTTGATGTAATCTACATTTCCTTTATTATTATTTGTTTATTTTTTATGCCTCCTTGGGCATCCCTGCTTTTTGCTATCTTCTCACATCAACCTTTAAAAAAAAGAAAAAAATCATTGCAAAGAACATATACACTAATAATACAATATCTATATACATATCAAATTCTGTTAAGTAATTCATCCAATAGTTCCTGAAAATTCCCTCTTGAATTCTTTTCTTACTATTTTTTTCTGAAATCATCCAATTTAATCTACATCATTCTTATTTTTAATCTGATTACCATTTTTTTCTGAAATCATCCAATTTAATCTACACCATTGTTATTTTTAATCTGATTACCATTTTTTTCTGAAATCATCCAATTTAATCTACACCATTGTTATTTTTAATCTGATTACCATTTTTTTCTGAAATCATCCAATTTAATCTACACCATTGTTATTTTTAATCTGATTACCATTTTTTTCTGAAATCATCCAATTTAATCTACACCATTGTTATTTTTAATCTGATTTGGTAATTTGTTTCAAAAATATATTACTCTATTAGAAAAAAATTCCATTTGGTTAGTTGACTTTTTGAAATCTGCTGTGACAGTAAATTTCCAGTTTGAGGAGAAATATTGAAAAAATATCTACCATAATAAGAAATACATTTATTTATTTTGAAAGTTTCAATTAGATCACCTCTCATTCTTCTTTCTTGTAAAGTAGTTTATCTTATTTTGTCTAATCTCTCCCTGTAGTTTTTTTATTATTTTTGTCACTCTTCTTGTATGCCCTCAATATTACCTTAATTATTTGTCTTACATTTACAGGAAATCGTGAGAACTCCGACCGAAATGCCAAGCTGGTACGCAGACATACAATTATGGTGTGTGAGTCCCCAACAGAAGCAAAGGTAGTCAACCTGCTCGGCTCCGACTCTCTTCACACCGTCAGTGAAGTAGAGGAGCTTGTCAACAACTTGATGGAAGCCAAAAATAATAACAATAAAGACAAGTTGGACAATGATTCCCCAACTACTCCTACCAACACCACCAACACCACCACTACCACCACTACTACTTCCACCTCCTCCACTCCCACTACTACTACCGCTGCTGCTGCTACTGCCGCCACTGCAAGTTGTGGTGACAAAGCTAACACGCAAGATTTGAACACATCTAAACTAATGCATGTAAGTTGGAAAACTACCTGTCCTCGCTCCAAAGAGCACCCAACTCGTTCCTCCTGCAAAGAGTGTCGTCCTTTGTCTGTAAGTACTAACCCTAACCTTCCTGAACTCTTAGACATCTATGTATACTTTACCTGTAACTTAATATTTTATGTATATATTTATATATATCTATATATATATATAGTATCATTCATAAGTAGGTACATCTCTGCCAATTTCTTATAAAAAGTTAATTTTCTTCCAAACCAAAGATACCACGATTTTATTATTTTTAATGGAAAATTATACAGTCAAAACTGATATTAGGTATTATTTATTACCAAACGCTACAATGCAAATAAAAATAAGCACATTTCTACACAAAATTATAAAAAGTATATTTTCAAACCAAACTTTTTTTCCTTGGTTACAGAGGTATGATATTGTAGATTTTGGTAATAAATAATTCTTAATACGTGTTCTGTATTAATGTCCCACTCGAAATAATAAAATGCTGATATCTTTGGTTTTAAACAAATAACTTGGGGTGTACTTATTTATATACAATACTGTATATGATGAAGCAGATGTAACAGTCAATAACATTATAACCTGATCCTACAATACCTCCCCATTGTGCCAAAAAGGTGAGTTAGAGTTGTCTAATAAGTGCATGACCCTTGTTATGTTGGGTAGAAATTTTTGTCTTTGCTCACAATAAATTGACCTTGTGGGTAAATAGTTAAATCTCAATATAATAGTAATATGTCAAAATGTTTCATATTTGTCTTTTCTCTGTTGAAAGATTAACTGAAAAAAATCTAGTTAACAATCATACAAAGATATTTGTAAGGTATAATATTATTAACGTTACTTCTGCCACTACCATTATATATATATATATATATATATATATAAAAGAAGACTGTTGAGAAATTCATATTGATATGTTTCACTAGTGGTTTAGTGTCATCAGAACGCAAAAAAAACGAATTTTTCATTTCAAGGGAGAGAAACATGATAACTATTAGAACACAGCACGCTTCTCTCCCTTGCAATATGAAAATCGGTTTATTGAGGGCGTAATAAATTTATTCGTATTCTGATGATACTAGACCACTAGTGAAACATGTCAATATGATTTTCTTGGCCGTCTTTTTTTTATGTCAATACACTGGGTGTTTTAAAAAAACGTGCAACTATTTTTGACCACTTGTATTTAAAGTATTAACATGACTCTAAAAACAATAGTTGTATCCAGCCCAATCTTGCAAAGATAATTTTCTCAAGAAATTCTCTTGGTAAACAAGTTAATCACTTGGAAACATCATTGAGAACTTAAGCACTTAATAAATATGTCAACTTGAAATCTTTAAATCTTGTGGACTTCCACTCTTATGATATTTTGCAACCAAATTCAGTATTTTCAAATTTTGAGAAATTTTGTACTGGAGAAATTTCGCATCAAATTTCTCACATGTTTGGAACATGTGAAGTACATTCATCTTTGAAAAAAAGATTAATGAATAAATAAAAGGTTAAATAATACCATATTTAATCATGTATAATACATACCTCTAACCTTTGGCTAAAAAATTCTGGAAAAAAATAATCCTTGTGTATCATATGTATTGATGTTTTGGAATTTATAGCAGCTAAACTTGTGCTAAGTTTGATATTTGTTCAACTTTTTATCTGGTTTGTATCAACTAAAAATGAGAATTTATAGAGACTGTTTATAATGTTTTGAAACATTGAATTTACACAGCATTTAAAGCAAAAGCACACACAAAAAATTAATTCACAAAAGAAGAAACAAATTATAAACAAGCACACATTCCAGTGGCTATTTCTCTGTTGTGGTATAAAACAGATGTGTTTGTTATACTTTAGTTAGTTTAGATCATAGATATAACTTACTTTTAATTTTGCCATGCTGAATATGGTGATGCATATGGCCAGAAAAAGTTAATGATTAGTTCTTGTGTATAGTATGCACCTCTAACTTTTGGACTGAAAAATCTGAGAAAATAGTGCATCTTATAAACAAATGATTACAGTGGATACTCAAATGAGGCCTGCTCATAACCATAATTTGCACAACTAAATACTGTTATATCTGAGGATGTTGCTAATCTGTAATTTATGATATCCTCTTTATTGGCCAAGCTGTCTGATGTTTTCCACACTCAATTTCATTCTTGCTCTTGCCCTTCTTCTCTGTGTTGGCCCAAATTGCTTGACAATTTTGTCTTCACATCATCCTGGAGGTCTTTTGAGTGGTCATTTTCAGTCTCCTGGATACCACTCAACAGTAGTTGCACAGGTCCACCTGTAGTCTGTGAACTTTATGATCTGTCCGGCCCAGCAGAACTTCTGCAATCAATTCCTTCACTTCACTCCACTCTTGATTGACCTTGCTTTGGATGTACTTGCACAATGATTTTCCAAGCATAGATCTTTCCATAGACCTCTCTCTGCCATAATCAGTCATTGTTCTTACTTGCCTGCAAGTACAAAAAAATCACAGTGAAAAAATTGAATCTTTTTTATTGTTATTTAATTAAACTTCTATGGTTTAGACACACATAGGAAGTGATTATTTTCCATGATTTGTTGTCAAAGTTTCCTTCTTTGTAGCAAAAAGTCATAATTTTCTAAAAAGAGAATTCTAAAAAATATCAAAAGATCTTAAATTTCTTAGAATTTTCTTTTCTTTGATTTGATATCCTAATTTGTGATTAACCCTTTGCTAATGGCTAATAAGCAGTTGTTTTAGTTTTAAAAAGTCAAATTGTGGCATACAATGATTGTGGACTGTAATTTTGTGATATTGCAAAGAAATTGAATTGCCATCATTTGTCAATTGATTATTTTCCTAAAACATTATGAGAAAACTGGAAATTATCATCAAAAAGGTCATGGTCACAACACTGGATCTGATACTTGTGGTTACCCTACCAAATATAAAGTAAAGTTGGTGACTGTAGTCGAGGGCAACCCAAAGGCTCTCTTTTCAATAGCTACTACACCGAGGTGTAGAGGATGGCGCTACTCCTTCCCTTGGATTGTTCCACTTTACCCTTGATGCGTACCTTATAATGCAGAGTGTTAAGCAAGGAGGTATCAAGTATCATTTTTGAAAGTCTTTGGTATGACCCAACCTAGGATTGAACTCCGTTCTCCAGGACCATTGGTGAATACTCTACCCACTAGGCCAATGGGTCATAAATTGTCCTAAACTACATCAGCTGTCATCTTAACAATTTTTGTCAGCTGTCTTTTTTTTTTTGTAGTTAAATTCTGTATATGCAAGTGAAATATGGCTTACCACAAAGAAGGAACTAATAATATAGTATCAAATTTATATGCATATAAATGAAATATTATCTTCCTATTAAATTTGCTTCTTTTATGAAATACCCAGTATATTTTATTCATATTGTATTATTAACACTATTAACATTTATCCACAGGTTGGGAATCGCTTATATGACTTGTTTGAAAATAAAATGCTTTTTAGTGTCAACATCTTCTAAATTGGCAACATTATTTTCTCAAAGTTTTTTGTTTATAAATTCTGAATAGTGTTTATAGCAATAAACGTTTAAAAACTGTTGAGACAATTTCATTTGCCAATTTTAATGTTACTCTTTAACTCTCTAAGCAAAAATATTTTGTTGGCAGTTATGCTTGTCATTTTAAAAAAAAGAAAAGAAAGGAATTTGAAATATTTTATCAAAATATTTTCTCTTTCTTTAAAATCTTTCAAGGACATTTTTTTTTTAATTACTAGAATGGGGATAGGGGATAGCTGGTATCCAGACTCACAAATTTTTTTTTTAACTGCCACTGACTTGGATGAGAGATAATTAGTATCTAGACCCACTAGATTTTTTAATTGCCATTGACTTAGATAAGGGATAGCTGGTATCCAGACCCACTAAAAAAAATGTTCAATTGTCTCGGACTAGGATCAGGGATAGCTAGTATCCAGACCCACTAAATTTTTAATTGCCACTGATTAGAAGTGGGGGATAGCTGGTATCCAGACCCATAAGATTTGAATGCCAAAATAGAGAAAAGTTATATCTGGAAATTATGACATATGTGGGGTTTTGGGGTTTGTTTGTTTTTTTCCTACCATAGAGAGGTTAAAAAAGGGAAAGATCCATTGTATTTGTTTTGGTAATGCAAGCTACAAAAAATATTTAATTCAATAATATTCATATTCTTGTCAAACAATGGGACAATTTATTGTCAATATCTTTGAGACAAATTAACATACCAAAAATTCTTCCAATAACACTATGAAAGACAAATTTTGTTCCTGGATAGTATACATTATTTCTTAATTGTTTTTATTGTAAAAATATCTTTAAAAATGGCCGTTATTCCCTTCAAACTTTGCATTTCTGCCCTGGATTTTGCTATTAACCTATTTTCTTATATAAAAACAAGCAAATTTGTACATTTTCATTTATAAAAGTTCTGAATAAAACCTGTGAATCAAAATTTACATATATTTATTCTAGAATTTAAAATAAAAAATTAGCAAAAATGTTTAGAGGTTTTAGATTTCCGACTAAATCTACATGGAATGTTCTGGAAAATGACTGAATTTGAAAAAATTTTTACCCAGGTTACAAAAGCAAACAGAAAAATCCTTTTTTTCAATTTACTTTAGGCATAAGTAATTGGGAAATAACGCAGTTTGGAATTTGGCAAATAGTTGTGACTGAATGGTGAATAGTCATAAATTCATATCAACCAGAGAATTGTAGTTTTGATATTGGAATCATTTAAGATATTTATGACTAATTCTTATTGTGTTTTTATTTGATAAAGGAAAATGGTTTATTTCCTATTTTTCCTTTTGGATTCTGAATTTATATATAAGGAAACAGAAATCTTTGAAATAGTCCATTTCTAATTGGTAAGTAAAGTAAAGTTAGCGACCATAGTCGAGGGTGACCCGAAGGCTCCCTTTTCGATAGCTACTACACCAAGGTGTAGGGGAGGGCGCTACTCCATTCCCAGGATTGCTCCACTTTACCCTTGAACCGTACCTTATAATGCTGAGTGTTAAGCAAGGTGGTATCAAGTTCCATTTTTAAAGTCTTTGGTATGACTCGACCTGGGATTGAACCCAGGTCTCCCGGGCCATTGGCGAACACTCTAACCGCTGGGCCAATGTCCGGGACTAATTTCTAATTGGTAGTGTTGTCTATATTATTCTCTAAATAGACACTTGAACATTCATTATTTAACATAATGTTCTAAGATTCTGTCTTTAGATTTTAATCATGTAATATTATCAAATGCCTTCATATGATTATTTTGTGACATTTACTTTTAATATTTCTTTTTAATTAAATACATTGTGTGGTCGCAGTGCTGTGATTTATTTCCACAGGAACTGCAACAAATACAGGAACCACAATAGCACCATTGTTTAGAGCAAGTTTTCAACTACAAAACACTTTTTCTCTACCATCACCACTATTGCCTATACATTTTCACCTGTGACGAAAGAATTTTGCATGACATGCTCAACAATTGAATCACTTAAAAAATAATGACTACTATTTTATTATGTTGGTTGAACCTTCTTGCCAATATTTTATTTTATTTTTATTTATTTATTTTTTTTTATTATATCATAATGGCTACTGATATGGAAAATAAATTTTGTAGGTGAAATTTGTTCTATCCATTGGTGTCATTTTACTATCTTTTATGTTAATAAAAACATAAACTCAAATTATCACAAATAATTATCTTTAGACATTTTACTCTTTACTTACTTCATGCAATTATATTAACTTGATCAACATTTCAGATTCAAATAATTTAAATTTGATATGCAATATAAGTTGCATGTAGTTTTTTTTTTTATATCTTTATTAAATTATATATCAAATTTTAAGGGACCATGGCTATTTTCTGTTTAGTTATTTCAAGAGTTTTTCTCATCCATTATTTTCTTCCATTGAAGAAATTTAACTGTAGGGCACTTTCCATCAGGACATTTGCCAATCTTAATATTACTTTTAATTTTATGATGATATAAACAATGCTTACATAATAACACTATAGAATATTTTGATATTCTTATAATAATGGAGCTGTTTAAATCCTTTTCTTTTTGAGAAACATTGTTATTATAATGTAGCTAATTGATAGAAATGGGGATCGATTAAATCTTTACCTTGTTAAAACATGTACAAAATGGCAAATATCAAAGTTTTTAGACAAACTCCAAAATGTTACAAATAGTAATTTTGAGTCTCAAAAGAAGTTCATATTCACAGTGTCAGCAGCAATTCAAAGGAAGATTAAATGGAATCTTGGGAAGTTTAGCATATCAATATCCTGAAAGAAGATGGGTTTAGCAATGTCTTGAAGGAAGCTTAGCTTAGTGGCATTACTGGGAGAAGCTTAGCTCAGTGGCATCTTGGGGCAAGCTTAGCTCAGTGGCGCTTTGGGGGAAGCTTAGCTCAGTGACACCTTTAGTGACATCTCTGGGAAAGTTTAGCATAGCAGCACTCCATTATTAAACAATTATTTGATTTTTTTAAATGCAGGAGTCAAACCCAATAATATTTAAATAAAATTAAACCTAAAATTCTACTTAAACTACAAATCCTTACACTGACTTTAAATCAGGAGTCTTATTGAATTTACAAATATCACACTAAGAACATTTTCCCTTGGAAGGAATGCCTGATCTGTGGGTGAAAAGCAAACATAAAACCAGCCTTACCTTCAATTGATTTGCCTTAAAGAATCCGGAAGTTAAGCTATTGATTTTTTGGCTGGCAGGTGTTCGAGTTTGAAGGGCCCAGTTTTGAGGGATGTATTGAGTATTTGTTTCAGGTGAGCCAAATGTTATTCATGTTCCTATGCATTATTTCGCACCAAAACTGATGGGTATTTTGAAAAACTCTTCTAAGCACTTCTCTAAAGTTCTTCATATCTCTGGTGCATTTAGAATTTGGTAGACAAGAAAAATTTAATATCTTGTAACACTTTCTTTATATACAGTTCAAGCTGTGATAGGAAAGAAGGGTGTTTTAGGGAAGCTTGTGATACAAGGGGAAGTCACAGGGATTGCCAGATATGAGAGAATGGATTGAAGGAGATTCTATTTTATGTAAGGTGGTGGTTATCGGGGTAAACAACTATGAGAGAATGAGTTAAAGGAGGGTTTATTTTATATTAGGTGGTGGTTATAGGGGTAAGTATATACGAGAGAATGGATTGAAGGAGAGTTTATTTTATGTAAGGTGGTGGTTATAGAGTGTTAGTGCATGTTATGGTCTTCTCTAAGGGTCAGATTATTTGTATGAGATTGGAATACTTGATACCATGTAACTGTGTCCAAAATTTTATTATTATTATTATTATATACCCAAATAAAAAATTTGAATTTCATAAAAAAATAAAATAAAATCATTGCAATTTGAATGTTCAAAATATATAAATGCTTTTAATCAAACATTCATATATGTATGAAATTTTGGCATTAAATAACACAAAAGAAGTTGATATACCATTACACACATGTACCAAACTATGATATAGACAGTAAATTTACTGATTTTTATTTCAAAAATTTTGATTGTCATAACATCAGTTCATAACATTTTCATTGCTTATTGTAATTTAGAGATTTAAGTTTTGAAATAATGGTTTTTTGGTTATCTTTGGTTTTTTAAAATCATTTTTGCTTGTTAAATGTAGCGCTTGGAACTTCTGTAAGTTGGAAAATCTAACAGCAAAAAGGTTAATAAAATGATATTTTTGAGAATCGATCAAAGATGACATCATTTTGAACTTAACATTTTGATTGCAGTTTTATTTATTTTTTTATTTATTTATTTTATTCTTTTTTTTTTTTTTTCAAATTTCAAAGGATTCCCAATTTGTACGATTCTTTTGTTTTTCTTTGTCATTAACACAATATCCATATTTCTCTCGTCTGTAAGCACAAGTAACCTTTGTTCTTTTTACATGTTTGCTTTTCATCCCAAAAAAACACTTCCTCTGTAAACTTTTTTCACGTATGACTTGATATGTGCATTTTTCTATTCCCGACTAATTTTTCATTTTGATGTGACTTTTTAACCAGCTGAATTTTATCCCAACAGCTTATTGCAATTTAAGCACTTTATAGTTCTGAAGATCCAAAATATTTTTATTTCTTAACTGTATGAAGCTTTTGTGGTTTTAAAAAAAAATCTCAATGTAATTGAAAAAGTTTAGTCAGTTAATTTTTTAAATTATTGAAATATCAACAAAAAAAAAATCTAATTTTATTTTAACTATCTCTACTTTATAATTTTGAAATAATTTGATCTAAACTTAACTTATAATATTACTTGAGATGCTTTTCCTTTCAGCTTTGAACTGATATGAAAACCTGATACATTTACTATAGCAATTAAGGGTATACATGTGTGTATTAAGGGAAATGAAAACTATTATTATTGACATTCATCCTTAGCCCTATGTCCAGCTTGATACCCTGTACCTGAGCACACATAATTCACAAAAATATCAAGCACAAAAGACATTTAAATTTCACACTTAAGCACCAACATTTTTGTTTAAAGCTATCCCATCATTCTATTAAGAGAAAACCTGTAAATGGTCACTATATTAAGTTTTTATTATTAGTATCCGATGTGACCTCTCTGATCTCTAAATATTACAATGTATAGTAAAATATCACTCACCCATTATATCATTTATAGTATATTTATCAATATTAATAAAATAGATATACTACTTTACGAGGAGATGCCATTCCTCATACTTATTCATTTGTTATAGTGGCAGACTGAGCAGTTTAGCAATTGAACAGTGCCCAAGGGCTTGAAGTACCGAGAGATCCAAACAGCAAAAGTCTCAGTTTTTTAATGGCTTCAAATTAAAAAAAAATGCCTCAATAGATTTATTTCTATTTTTTGATGAGATGGAGCTTTATAAATTCTGATTAAGATTATACATATCTGTATGGTATTGAGGGTTAGGATAGAAAGGTGGATCAATAACTCTTTTTGCCCCCAGGGGCCCTGATTACTATCAGTCTACCTCTGATTTGTTACAAAGTGAAACCTATCTTTGACATGAGACCATTCTAACTTCCCTTAAGGAGTTTTACCAGTTATCCTTTTCTGGGAATAATTATTTTACTTACTTTCAGAGGGACAGTACCTCTCTATTTCACTAAAAGGATTGCCTCTAATGAGCTGGAATTATTCTTGGCTCCCAGTGCTCAGGAAATGAAGGAGGTGGGGTTGGTAAATATGAAATTACTTTCTGCAATTTTCAGCAGAGGTAAATATTTTAAGCCATTGAGAAGATAAGAGGCAACAAAAAGACAGTTTCAATCAGTATGCTCATACTGTTGGATGTACTGAGGTCTTCCGATAAGCTTTTAGATACAATGCTGACTTTCTTTTCATGTCTCAGGGCAGTGAGCTTACTAAGTTGTGCCCATCCAAGTAACATTAGACAGGTTGTACTGGGTTACAAGGAATGATTCTTGACCTAATGAATTGTTGATACAAAAAGGAAATTGATATTTATATACAGGAATTAGATAATGTTCTACAATGACCCAACTGTTGCAGAAAGTTTATGAAAATAATTATTTCATATAATGATATCCAAGTATTGATATTCATTTATTTATTATAGATTGCAAACCTTGCAATCTGGATCATAACTCATTTTATTAAGCATTTTTCTGCTATATATTTCATGTTTCCAGGTGTTTCAGGTATGTATATATATATATATATATATATATGCATATATATATATAAATATATGTCTCCTATTTGACTCTGCCTCATTCCCAACCCCTCATTCTGGTCAACAAGTGGTACATTTTTTTTTTGTCTTCATTATCATTCTTTTCATTTATGTAATTTGTGGGATGCCGCTTCCTATGCACTAATTTTGTTTTTTAAATATTACTTTTCAGTCAGCTTATATCGCAAATTCTTGGCATTACTGCTTGATATGCTGTTCAGACAATAATTAGGTTCATAAGAAAATACGTTAAAAAGATCAATTGTATATCTTGTCAAGTCTCTTTCTCTGCATATGAAGAACATTTTAAAAGAGAACTGGGGGAATGTGGAGTACCTCCCAGCTTCATTCTGACCCTGACTGGTAGTACTTGTTAGGGTCTCATCTATGAGTCAGATGTATTTAAAAATTATTTGTATTTGATAGAAATAATTGATGCCATATTATTGTAAATTATTTGTATTAAAAATAGTTACTTGAGACTATAATTGTTTACTTAGGATTATTATTAGTGAGTTAAAAATCATATAACTGTAAATTATTTGTATTAAGAATAGTTACTTGAAGCTATAATTGTTTACTAAAGGGTATTATTATTCAAGCCAAGAGAAGAGCTCTACATTATACCTGTCTCCATTTTTTTTTTCTCTCCAGTTTATTATGAGACAAAAGCAGCAAAATTGCAATGTTCCAATGTGCAGTATGCATGACAAGATCAAAAAATAAATTGAATTTCATCATATCTTTCCTTGGACTATTCACAAGAAATTAATCAAAATGTATTACTACACTGATGGGAAATAAAATTACACCACTTTGTAAATATGTTTGTATTTACTCAAGAGTCCTTATAACATAACCAGATTACAGTAAATGATCACACATATAGGTTCCAAAATAAGGGGTGTTATCAATT
Organism: Sepioteuthis lessoniana; assembly: GCA_963585895.1. Taxonomy (NCBI): domain Eukaryota; kingdom Metazoa; phylum Mollusca; class Cephalopoda; order Myopsida; family Loliginidae; genus Sepioteuthis; species Sepioteuthis lessoniana. The sequence goes on from OY757939.1 coordinate 32,446,342, forward strand.
GTACTCAGACCTCATATACTGTACCCAGGTCAAGATTATCATTGTCCTTCAGAGAGTTATTTTATTTTCCATCAGTATATTATTTAAGTTTTTTTAGTTCAAGAAAGAAAAATGTTCTTTTTGTCTAAAATGTTTGTGTTAATTTAAACAAGCAGTAGTGATTTCAAGGTTTTCTAAGCTTTTCCCCCCTCCCATTTACCTGCAATGACGGATACAAAATTACTCTACCACCCACTGCGGGGTTTTTTGGGGGTTTTTTTGTATCCATTGTAAGAGGTTGCTTTCATTGATCCCTGCTTTGATTACCCCACTCCTTTTTCCCCATATTGAAAAGAATTAACAAGCTGACATCAAACTCATGGTGAATTTATAACATGTTAACAATGAAGCTAATAGATTCCTTTTTTATCATTTCCATTTTTATTCTTTAAACCCAACCAGGAATTCTTTTTTCTTTTTAAAAATTCAAGATCCACAGTAAAATCTTTGACACAAACATGTTCAGATTCTTCATTTTTATTGTTTTATTTATACAGAATCACAATTTTGAACAAAAAAAACAGACTGCAGAAATATCCTTCTTTTTATGACTATTGTTTTTATTCTTATAAAATCTATACCCTGTGATTATACAGGGTGTTTCAAAATGTATGCAACCATCTTTTTGACAACTAACATTTAAACTATTTCAACTTCTTTGTTGCCCTGAAAACAGCAGTTGTAGACAATCCAATCTACAAAAATAGCTTTCTAAGAGATTTTCTGGGTGATTGAGGATGCTTAAGGTTGCATCCTTTATGAAATACCATATACAATCCAGGTTAAAAACTATATATATATATATATATATATATATATATATATATATATATATATTTTCATCATACAACGTGTGAAAGCACATGTGCGATACCCTAACCTCATCAGCCGCCAACCAGGATGATAACAGTTTCGGTAGCTCAAAACTGTGTTATCACCCTGGTTAGCGGCTGATGAGGTTAGGGTATCGCACGTGCTTTCACACATTGTATGATGAAATTATATATATTTTTTAAACAATATATATATATATATATATATATATATATATATATATATTAATGAGATTGAGAATAATTTCCATAACTATGGTTCCATCTACTACTTGACATTATTCTCTGTCTTTTAACCTTAGAAAGTATAAGAAAAGTGCATTTTTTATCATTTGGAATGTATGATTTGAATTTTAAAAAAAGTGATAATCACAAAACAAAATTTGATCAACTCAAAAAAGAAAATAAAAGAATATGTTACCAATGAAGTTTTCAAATTCTATTAAATTATATTATGTCCCAGTATAGTTGTTATATTTCATGCATTAAATGTAACAATGATTATGGGACAGCAATAGAATTTTGAATTTGAAAAAATCTATTCTTGAAGTTGACTGACATTTCTTGTAAATCTTTTCTTCTGGCCATTTCTTACTATCTTTTTTTTTCTGGTTCACCTGACTTTGATGAATTCTTGAATCTTTTTCTTGAACATTCTGTGATGCTCACTCAAAATTCTTTGCTCTATAATTCCTTCCAAACCATTTTTACCACCCACCTCTTTCTGCTCTTGTATCATTTCCAGCATGTAATATCAATATGCTTTCTCTTTCAGTCTTTTCTGTATCTCTACTTTGTCAGTCTCTCTGCTTCAGTTTTTTAATATCTTCTCTTTTTTTATTTTTTTTTTTAATTATTTTTTTTATTTTTTTTAATTATTTTTTTATTAGTCTTAAAACAGGTTCATATCAGAATATTTTTCAATTTTTTTAAAACAATTGAATCTCTTTTTTTTTATCTTTGATATTGCTAAAAGAAATACTTGTTTAGAATTGATATCTGTTCAGGAATGCAAAGGAATCTACACAATAAAGTATGACATCACACTATGTTGTGTACAATATTTCTGGACTTGTATGACCTGCCCAGTCTTGCCAAAGGTCTCTCTCTCTCTATGTTGTGATTGTTTCCAAAAGGAAATTTATTGGTCACCAGGTTCTGGCTGAAACCACATAAGCTGCTAGTCAGCTCCACAAAGAAAAGAAAAAGAAACAAAAGTGAATTCCAAAAATACATTTGCCGTTTCTTTATTTACTCTTCAAGTTTATCCTGGTCAGGGTGTGTGTGACACTATGGATTTAAATGTGGTTCCCTCGCTACTGCAATATGCACAGCAGGCAATTTTAATGGCAGATTAGACAGGAATAAATATGATAAACAACGATAATTAATTTGTAATTGTCAGCAAACAGAGTTAATGTGGTAGTATTTTCATCATAGCCTGTCCAGTCTTTCTGGTTAGCTGGTCTCTCTCCTTCCAAAAGGAAGTCTATCACCCCTCAGATTCTAGTCAAAACTGTACAAGTTACTGGCCAGCTTCACAAAAAACAAGAAACAAAAATAAATTCCACATTGCACACATATGGCTGTCTTTATTGATTAAAAGTTGTTTATACTAGTGAGGGACTTTGGGGAGGGGGAGCAGATCCCTCATTGTCATAATATAGACATCAGATGAAGACTTGGTCAATTTCCTATCCTATTCTGTGACTATTCCTTAGTACCCTAGGCTTGAACCCCTTCAGCTCTGTGCTGCAACTTCTCTATCACCTTATTGCTACCTCGAATATATGCAGTCTGGGCTTCCAGAAAAGAAAACTACCTCAAACTAAAGCACTTAAAAAAGATGATACCTTTATCTACTGATCTGACCATATGAAAACTTGAGTTTATAATAAACATTAAAAAAATTAATCCTTTCATCCCATCGACAAATCCTTTTTTCTATTTTATTATCTATTAATATCTATTGACCTTTCTAACTTGTTCAGCTATCCTTTTGATACTACTATACATACACACACATACACATCTATGAATATACATACATATACGATATCCAGGACACTCCCCACTCCCTCGAAAGTGTCCTGGAAATGCTATTAAATGATCTGATGGCAAAGCTTCAGTTCTAAAGCTTTAAAGAATACGGAGTACCCCGTCACTGCCATCACTCCCAGATCCACTTTGACCTGGTGTGGTAGCACCTGATAAGGTGCTATCTATGGGTCAAATAGAACTGTTCAACATTTAAACTGTGTGCAAACAAATTACTTACATTAGATTGAATAGTTAGACATAAAACGGTTTGATCATTTAACTGCGTGTAAACAAATGACTGATGTTAACTTGAATTGTTAGGTATATAGCCATACTAGGAATAATTTAACTGTATGCTAATGAAGGATTAATGTTAAATAGAATTGTTAGAATTGATTAACAATACTTGAAACTCTTTGACTAAATTGAATTGTTAGAGTTACATAGCAATGCTTGAAACCATTTAAGGGAGTGCAAATAAATGATTAATACTAAAATGAAATATTCATGTTAGAATATTTGGAAAAATTGAACTGTGCAAATAATAATGATACTTGTGTGCAAACAAATTAGCTCCGACTCATTTAAAAATAAGTCTATCTACAAACTATTCACTTACAAATCACATGTATAACCATTTAATTGTATGCAAACAAATGAGCTCTGGCTCACTTAAAAATGTTGCAAACTACGCATTTACAAATCATATATAATATATATAAAGAGGATTTGGCATTAAATAACCTACAATGGTTGATATGCCATAAGATCAAACCAAACCAAATCATATATATTCAATATATATGTATAAAGAGGATTTGGCATTAAATAACCTATAATGGTTGATATGCCATAAAATCAAACCAAACTATATCATATATATTCAATATATATGTATAAATAGGATCTGGCATTAAATAACCTACAATGGTTGATATGCCATAAAACCAAACTAAACCAAATCATATATATTCAATATATATGTATAAATAGGTTTTGGTATTAAATAACCTACAATGGTTGATATGCCATAAAACCAAACTAAACCAAATGATGGTAAATTGTTACTATTACATAATAATACTTGAAACCATTTAACTGTGTGCAAACAAATGATTAATAGTAAATAGAATTATTCATGTTAGAAATGCTTGAAGCCAATTAATTGTGTGGGGAAAAATTAGTTCAGGCTCGTTTAAAAATGTTATCAACAAAATGTGTTTACAAATGATATATATTTGATATTTATGTATAAAGAGTATCTGGCATTGAATAACTACAAGGGTTGATATGCCATAAAACCAAACCATACAGCTGTAATACTTGATTTAACTATATGTAAGCAAATGATTATTAAATAGAATTATTAGTGTTGGATAACAATACTTAAAACCAGTTAACTGTGTGCAAACAAATGAACCGTAAATCATTTAAAAATATTACCTATCAACTATTTACCAACCAGCTCGGAGTAGAAAAGTGTCACACTTAAATGAAATCAAACTGAATGCAATATAAAGCAAAATTCAGCTTATTTTTAGATATAGAATAAATTTATAAAGAATCATCCTCTCAACAATGTTTTGAATATACTAACTGTATCCCCTGCAGAGGGTAAGATCCACTCCAAAAAAGGGTGTCTTGGGTATAATGCTAAACTGTATCTGGTAGTGAGATCTGGAATATAGATTACTCCTTCATGGCCATTACTTCCAGGTCTAATAGACTCCTCCAATAAGTGTCCTAGATATAACTCTAAACAATCAGATAGTGAGACTCCAGTAATGCTGGAGCTTTGGGGAATGTGGAGTACCCTTTTATTGCCATCACTCCCAGGTCCACTCTGCCTGGAGTGATAGCACTTGATAGGGTCCTATCTATGGGTTAAATAGAACTGAATTGTTTGAAATAGGACTGGGGGTGTCCTCGTGGTCTAATGGTTAAAGCGATGGACAACGAAATCATAGTGAGTTTGAATTCCAGTCATACTATTACATTCACTTTTAGGCAAATACCCTTGGGAAAGGTATGAACCCCCTAATCCTCCCAGCTATGGGTTAAATAGTACCACTACTGTTCTTCTAGGAGAATGGCTTTGACATTAAATAACCTACAAAGGTTGATTTGCCATTAAACAAAGAAACCAAACCAAACCAAATTGAACTCTTTTGACATTTAAACTGTGTACTTATGTTAAACTGAATTGGTTGAAATAGAACTTTTTCTATGTATAAAAATGGATTTGGCATTAAATTACTTATAAAGGTTGATGTGTCATTGAACCAAACCAAACCAAATCTAATCTCACCCTGAGTGGTTTGAGAATTATTCTTATTTGATAGGAATTCATACCAAAAAATACTCTTAAGTGACAACTACACAAAATAATGTAAATATGAACATACCATGAATGCAATTCCCTAACCTCTAGGAATAAGATAACCCTCAACAAGTTGATATGCAATTAAAATTAGTCAAATTTATTTAAAAAAAAAAAAATTAATGTATTTCCTTTTTTGGTGGGGGGGTCTGTTTCTATTAACTTAAAATTAAGGCAGTGACCACTTTTGTACACAATACCGTGTGACATCATACTTTGTTGTGTACATTTTCTTGCTTTCCTCAACAAACACAAATTCTAAACAAGTACAGTACAACATTTTTGGCAGTTTCATTCTACAGCCTTCCTCAGGATAGAATGTCTTATCCAAAACATCCTATTGACAATATCTGAAACGCAAAAAAAGAGACTCATAGTTTGAAAATGAAAAATTTGATTGTTACTGTGTTTTTTTTAAATCATAGACAGAATATGTCTCTACCACTGTTCTTTGATAGATTTACCTCCTTTTTATTTTAATCGCTTCTCAGTTTAATAGATTTATCAAAAGAAAATTTCTAAAACTATAGCATTATTTTCAGCTAACCCATCAGGATTAAATATAATTTCTTTTTTCTAACTTAGCAATTGTTTTAATTTTGGTGAGTGGTATCAATATATAAATATGCTCACAAAAACAAAACAAAAAAATCTGTAGTTTTAAAAAGTAGTATTTTCAGCTTTTGGGGTGAAATTTCTAGAAAACAAAATCTAAATGGAAAAGTAGTTAAATTTTCATAACACCAACATATGTTAAATATGTTAAATTATATGTAAATGACAAAGATCTTTATTTTTAATGTTTTGATACCATTAAAAATAATTTGTCACTTGAATATAATTTAACATTTTTATAGTAAAAATGGAAGAAAAAAACTTGCATCAAGCTCTTTCTTGAAAATATGTTAGCATCACACACACACTGCTAATATAGTTTATATATATATATATATATATATATATATATATATATATATAAATTTTGCTGTAGAAATAGTGAAAATGCTTTGGGATTGAGCATATATAGGGTGTGTAATACAGAAATGAACATTACATAGTGTTATAAATGTTTTTATGATCATTCATCAAAACTGCATTCTTATACCAATTGTAAGAATCTTCAGAATCTAGTATTGCCTGATTGTTTTAATGTGAAACTATTAGTTTTGATTTCAGTGTTATACTGCCTATATAATGTGTGTTTATTTTTTATTTAATTTTTTTTGGTAACTTTTTTTTCTAAAATTGAAGTGACTCTGTGAAAAAAAAAATTTTAAAAAAGACAAATGAGTTACAAAACAATAAAAAAATTTTAAGAAGTGCTCAATATTTGTAGAATCTAATCAAATAGCTGAAGTTAATAACCTAGGTTTCGGGCTAAAAGGGTCTTTTAGTAAACTTTGTTGGAAATTAATTGGGGTATATATATATATATATATATATATATATATATATATATATATATATATATATCTTTTTAAGCATATTTCATTAAAACCCACTGGAAGCAAGTTTTATTAAATATTTTACTTGTCTTACATAATTTCTTAAGTTTAGTTCAATTTTATATAATAGAAAAATGGTGAAAATTTCCGTCAATTTTATATAACATTGAACATTAAGAAATCTTGTAAAATGACAAGAAAGAAAAATTCAATAAAATACTATTTCTTAAAACATACTTTATTATACAAACACACATAATAAAAACTTTAAATGAATTCAAAATATATATTTTAAATAAGTAAAATGTTTTGACTATAAACTCAATCACATATTAGATATTAAATTGTATGTTTTTAGTTTTCCAAAACTATTTCTGAAGAGGATTCTGAACTTGTCTTTAATATAAATCACTTTTATTTTTAAACTCATCAACTGAATCATCTAAATTTTTAGCAGCAAGATATTTTCTCTCTCTCTCTCTCTCTTCTTTAATTTCTCTTCTAATTCTCCATCCAAACATTAAAACAATTCTCTCTTTCTCTCTCCACTAGTGTGATGTCACCTATTCCCCACTGTACTTCTCTCCAGAGAAGACCCCTAAGGTATTGTAATAGACCCATTGTACATTTTGTGATTGTTTTAGTGGTAGAAGTCACCTTAGGTGACTAGCTCTTTATACTTTCTTCCTAACTGTAGCTAGCAGCCATTTATTTGAATTGTCTAAAAAGCTCTTCAGGGCCTTTTTTTTTATTATTATCATCATTAGTTTATTTTATTTGCTTAAATCAATGTTTCAGTGATACTGTAGAGTCAGTATGACCAAATTTTCATTAAAATTTTTTTCAGGCACCTCTTCCCCCCCCCCATTCTAATCTTAAAAATCTACCTAAACCTGACCAACTAGTTGATTTTAATAAAATTTTCAGCACTAATTCCATAAAAGATTAAATTTTTTATTTAAAAAATTTCTAGTCTAACTTTTTTGTTTGTTCTATTTATTTTTTCATCCCCCACCCTCAAAGTAAGGCCTCCATATGAAATTGTGCATTACTTTGTTTTAAAAAAAAAAAAGATTTATTTATCTATTTATTTCCCCATGGGATCGCTTTTTAAATATATAAAATCAAACTCTTGCATTTTATTTAGCAAATAATCAAATTGATTAATCGTGGAAAGCATTCACACACTCCAAAAATGGACTGGAAATTTCTTTTCATTAAAAGTTAATTTTTTATTAGTTACATACTGAAAATTTTATTAGAATCAACTAATTGGTTGATTTTTGACAGATTTTAAAAATTGGAATTTAAAAATTTTTTTTTGCTTGAAAAGTTTTAATGCAAATTCAGTGTCATACCTCCCATAAAAAGAAAGACATGGATCCATCTCTTTTCTCCCCACCCCTTAGCTATGGGTAAATACATACCCCCACCCCATAAAAAGAAAGGCATATAATCTACTCTGCCCCAGCTCTGGGTAAAATACTTTGGCTAACTATAGTCTTTAGCCTAGGAGAAGGAAAATTCTGAATTCAAAACCTACTGTACTTAGCTTAAAAATTGACTTTGGTTGCATCAGAGGGTTGGGTATCTACATGAAGAGAAAGGCATGGATCCATCTATTTTACCCCCACCCCTCAGCTATTAGTAAATACATACCCACTCCCCATAAAGGAGAAGATTTTCTAGAAATTGAGTCAATATTTGAAACAGCAAAAAATGTTCAACATTTAGTATTCTGTAAACCAAAAGTTTGTTCTACCCTTGCAAAAGGACCTGATCATTGAATAATAATAATCAATAAATATTGTAATTGTTGTATTTTAACAACGAAAACAACCTTAACTGAAACCAGGCTATCAACTTCCAAAGTGCCTAAAATCTTGAAGCCCTTAATAAAACATCTGATGAATTCATCATTTGTAAATTCATTGTGTGGTAAATTTATCTCAGGTAAATTATTCATTGTTAAATTCAGAATCTGAGCATTGCTTTTAAGAATTTAATGAAAGGAGTCCCCATGGTGTTATGGTTAAAGAGCTAGACTATGACCTCAAAATAAGCAAATTCAAACTCCAGTCACACTGTTACATTTACTTTTAGACTATTACCCTTGAGAAAGATATCAACCCTATTTTACCCCCAGCTATGGCTGAAATAGTACCACTACTGTTCTCTGACATGGATGGCTTTAGCATTAAATAACCCACACTGGTTGATATCCCATTAAACAAAGAAACCAAAAATTTATCCAAAACAGATAAAGAGTTTAGGAAGCCCTATATTATAAGAGCAATTAATCAGATTTGATGAATTTGCTACAAATCTTGAAAAAAAAAAAAGAATGCAGTGGAATTCGAGTGAATAATGCAGAGTGCTAAAAGTTAATTAGGTGAAAATTATTATTCTTCAGACTTTGTAATTATTTAGAACTCAAAAAATTATTCTCATTAGTGTATCTGTATTTGACTTAATCTATGTATTATCTCTAGGGATATAGTTATTCACTAAGTTTTGCTTAATCTGTCACACAAGTCTCTGGATGCTTAATGTACTTACTAATTATTAGTAGTCACCCATCTAACTACCATGCTGGTTAGTTGGTGCTTAACTTAAATGATATAATGACTACTTCTCGGTATTTAAATAACCACTTGAGCTCAAATCAGAGTTGAATGACAATCTGATCTAATAATTCTTAAATAATTATATAAACATATTTAAGAGTGTCCTGAGATAAAGTGTAGAGGGTAATTAATTCTTCAGTCTCCAAATTACCCCCACCAGATTACAGCCTCATAGATAAAAGCATTCATTAAAATTTATACATTGATAGTAGTGATTGCATTTCACATAGCACTAATACCCTTGGGAAAGGTATGAATCCAAATATTCTCCCGCCAGCTATGGGTAAATAGTAGGGCAGACTAATTCTTCAGCCTTGGAAAGGCAACTAGTCTAGGAGAAGGAAAACTCTGAATTCAAACCTGTTAAACTCCACTTCAAAAATTGACCCTGTGTCATGTCCTGCCCGAGCGGAGGGGTTGGTAAATACAACATTGATAGTAGCAATAGTGTTAGTGTTCTAACTCAGAGAATAAGGCAATTTCCAGTTCAATTTGCGACTTAATAACAATAATAATGGTGTGGGCTTTGAATTTGCACTTTGGTAGATTATAAATTCTTGGTGCGTATAACAAATTACAGAGTACTTACTCTAATCTATTTATTTTATTATATATTAAGATATTAATATTATTTCATAATTATAATATGAATTATGCAAATAGGATGTGATTCAATTTACTGACTGTCAAAGGTGCTCTTTGGATTTGTTTAAAGAAACAATCTTCAGTGTTAGCATCAACACAGTTGAGAGAAGTATTTTTTTAGTAAATGTCACTAATAGTCTATCTTACCATCTTGAATGTTTATAAATTTATTGTCATATGAAATGTATGTTTGTATCTATTAGAATTTGTATAATTATGTTGGTTCAAAGAATTATAATTTTAATTATTTTCTTTAAATCAATACAGTCAAATTTTAATTTTTTAAACTGTATTGGTTTAAAAAGTTAGAGGTGCATTTCATTCATTTGTTAACTTTTAGTTACAATTCATATATATATATATATATATATATATATATATATATATAATTTTATTATATTTAAATATTCCTAGTAAAGAGCTCCATGTAAATGATATCACAGAACAAATATTCCTTCAAGAAAAAAACAAAATTTGGTCACATTAGGATGATAAATTTATTTCCATCCTGCTCTTAGCGGGATGGAAATAAATTTATAATCCTAATGTGACCAAATTTTGTTTTTTTTCTTGAAGGTATATATACACACACAGTAGTGAGCATAAAGATCAGAACAATGTTAAGAAAAAGTCTAAATGTGAAATCACTTTTTATTCTAAGGCTTCGTAGAACATTTTATCAAGGAAAAATAAGGATATAAAGGTAAATTATATAATTCCAAAATATAAAGCTCAAACTTTTTTGGCTAAAGTTATAAGAATAATTATATAACATTCGAAAAAATAGATGATCAAAAATATCAGAACGATTAAATAAATCCGTAAAATTTGATAATTATTTTGTATCTCTAAAAAAATTTGGGGTTAAAAATATAAAGTAGAGTATTTTACTAAGTTACACTGGTTCTTCACAGGCTCTTGTATTGTAAACATAGTGAAAAAATCTGTGACATCATTGGAACTTAGAAAACTGATAGTCAAGTTAGGTAATGAAGATAAACTCTCGATTGGGGATATTTCAAAGACTGTAAAGAAATCTAAAAGTGTTATTTTAAGAAAATTTGAGAAAACTGGGTTATGTGAAGCCAAGAAACCACCTAGCAGGCCGAGGAAAACTACTGCAAGGGAAAATAGATGGATTGGTAATGATTCAAAAAAGGATCAATTTGTGACAGCAAGTGCTTTCTCTAAAAGAGCTAATGCTAACCTTGCATTAAAATATCAAGCTATACTATTTCCCAAAAAGACTTGATAAAATAAATTTGAACAGTCAAGTAACTTCTATGAAGCCTTACATTTCTAAAAAGAACAAAATAAACAGATTGAAATTTGCTACTTAACATGTCATATGGACAAGAACCGTGAGATTGTGTTCATTTCAGCAATGAGTCAAAATTTAACCTGTTTAGTTGTGATGGGAGAAGGTTCGTTCTATGCAGTCCTAAGGAACACTATTCGCCTCAGTGCACTAAAAGCAGCGTTAAATTTAGAGGAGGAAATTTGATGGTGTTTGGCATGATTTCTGTTGCTGGTACAGGACCTCTTGTCCGGCTGCACTGTAAAATTAATGCAACTGTATACAAAGAGATATTGAAGGAACATGTACCTAACTTGAGAACTGCAGTTAATCAATCAGCTATATTTATGTAATATAATGCTCTGTGTCACACAGCGAAGTCTATTAAGACATTTCTTTCTGAGGAGGATGTTACTGTTATGGAGTGGCCTGCTCAAAGCTCAGACATGAATCCTATTGAGAATGTTTGCAAGTTACATAATGAAAGAGCTAAGGGAAAGAATCTAAGAAACGTCGATAAACTATAAACAAATTTAAAAGGAGAATAGGAGAAAATGCACATTGATGAATGCAAGACATTAATTTGCTCGTGTAGTAAAAGGTGTCAAGCTGTTATCGAAAATCAAGGTCTACACATCAAGTACTAATGAATTATGAATGCTATTTTCATTTAGATATGATGTATCCATTATAATAGTATGATTTATCTAATTGTTCTTATGTTTTTGATCATCTATTTTTTTTGAATCTTATATAATTATTCTTATAACTTTATCCCAAAAAGTTTGAGCTTTATATTTTGGAATTATATAATTTACCTTTATATCCTTATTTTTCCTTGATAAAATGTTCTATGAAACTTCAAAATAAAAAGTGATTTCATATTTAGACTTTTTCTTAACATTGTTCTGATCTTTATGCTCGCTACTATATGTATATATATATAATATATCTCTATAGTCATCCACAGACAGATCTGTTTCATTCTATCAGAACTCATCAGTGTGGCTATATATGTATATATAAACCAAAATATTCAAAGAATGTATTTATATATCATAATATGTCAATGCTTAGCAATAATAGGATCTTAAGAATTTTTTTTTTTTTTTTTTTTTTAAATAATTTTTGGGCAAAGCATCCTAACGTCGTCTTGAAGATGGTTTAAGAAAACAACAAGCATTGCAATATTATCATATAGTATATGCTCTGAATGTTTTCTTTTTTGATATTTTTATATTCAGATTTATTTCTGTTTTTCTCAGATATATATTGTAGTAATTTGTTTTGTTTAGAATGATGATCCCACCACCTTTGTCCGGAGATGTAATGGTACTATTATATATGCGTTTCTTTATTAAGACATATTTGGTTAAATAGTATAGATGTATCTTGCCTACATATTTTTATTTTGATCTGTTCAAGTTACTGTATGGATGTTATGATATCTGGCTGGAATTGGCTAATAAATTTTCCATAGTTGATTTGTTCCTAAGTTCTTTTAGACCCATCATAGCTACTGTTGCTATTTATAGAACTAAATTTAAAATTCTGAAATGAAAAGAAAAAATTTAAAAATTGCTGCAACAGTACACCAGTATAAATAAAACACTTAACTCTTGCAAAGGTTGCATTGCTTTTACAATATACACCTCCCCCTTGAAGATGACCTATGATTGGTCTGAAAGTACTTGGGAACAAATTAACTGTGGAAAATTTATTAGCTTCGCCAATGTTCCAGCAGACCTGGGTTTAATCCTAGGTCGTGTCATACCAAAGACTTTCAAAATGGTACTTGATACCGCTTTGCTTAACACTCAGCAATATAAGGTACATATCTAGGGTAAAGTGGAGCAATCCAGGGAAAGGAGTAGCGCCCTCCCCTACACCTCAGTGTAGTAGTTATTGAAAAGGGAGCCTTCTGGTCACCCTCGACTACGGTCGCCAACTTACTTATATGGTGACTTGAACAGATCAAAATAGAAATAGGTAGATAAAAGATGTCTATAGTATTCAACCAAATATTTCTTTATATATATATATATATATATATATATATATATATAATTTAGTTCAAATGTACCTCTTTAACCCTAACCCTACTTTTATTCTAAGAGAGAAGTTCTATTCTTTGTATCAGTTAAATAATTTTAAGAATGATGAAATGTTAACAGTAGCTTCCAAGCGTAATAATCAAAGAATGATTGAGTTTTCAATATTAAACTTTTTTGCCCATCATCTATCTTCTTCTCTTGAGATATTGGAGCTACTTAGTCATTTCAAATAGCATAGTACTATTTGATCTTGTGACAGATTTGGCAAAAAATATCTAAATGAGCTGATGAACTAGCATATATAGACTATTAAGCTTAAAGCCTTAAAAAAATGATAGCATTGTTTGTACACAAATGATTCAATCTGGCCCATAGAGATGTCAGTATAGCGACAACTTTATTTGTAAAGTTAAAACAAAACCTCTTCCTTATCATATTATGATAAATGCAAAAGCTTTAATTCCAAAAAATTATCTCTATCTAAGATTTAAATTATAGCCCCTGAAATAGTAATGATGATGATGATGATAATAATAAATTATTATTATCATTATCATCATGTTATGTGGTGAGAGAGATGAAACAGTTAATCACATAATAAAGAATTTTATGTGGTGAGAGAGATGAAACAGTTAATCACATAATAAACAGATGCAGCAAACTGGCACAAAAGGAATACAAAAGTATGCATGAATGGGTAGGAAAGCTGATATACTGAGAATTGTACAAGAGATTAAAATTTGACCCTGCTGGCAAATGGAATATGCACAAACCAGAATCTGTCCCAGAAAAGGAGATGCATAAAATTCTCAGAGACTTGGAGATCTAAATGGATCGAAGAAGACTGGATCCAAATGGATCAAAGAAGACTGGATCTAAATGGATCGAAGAAGACTGGATCTAAATGGATCGAAGAAGACTGGATCTAATATTAATGAACAAGAAGAAAAGAATTTGTGAATTTTGCCATTTGAGTAAATCATTGAGTGAAAATAAAAGAAGGCAAAAAGATAAACAACTACTTGGATCTTGCCAGAGAGCTGAAAAAAACTGTGAAACTTGAAGGTAATAGTGATACCAATTATAGTTAGAACTGTCTCCAAAGACTTGAAAAAGAGACTGGGAGAACTGGAGATCAGAGGAAGAATCTAGACCAAAGCACTGTTAAAAATCAGTCAGAATACTTAGTCCTGGAAACCTGAAAAGACTTGTTGTCATTCAGACTTCAGTGAAAAAATAATAAGCTATTTAAAACTGGTGTGAAAAACTTGCAAAGAGTAAAATATTGATGATCATAGTTGAGATTGACTAGAATACTGAGAGTTCAGGAGATTTGAGAAGATTTACTGTCACTCAAACGTCAGGGAAAAGCAAAGTAGTTAAAATTTGAAGGCAAATATGGCCCTGAAATTTTCTTCTGACCTTTCCTCACCCTACTTACCTTTTCTCCCATGACCCAGTTATTGTGAGCACTCTGACTTCACTTCAGGAAAAAAAAATTTTGTACTACTACAACAGGCACACAAGTGACTATTTATGTTGCTTGTACCTTGGATTAACACTGATAGTTAAGTCATCATGATGTTGGTTTTAAAACTATTATTAAAGATATATATAATTGAAGAACAAGGATTTGTGACAGTTTTATGATTCATCAGGCAATTGAAAAAGCACTTTATACTTTAAAAAACACCCAATGAAACAGATTGTTTCATACCTAAAATATTACGTGACTGACTGTTATAACTTAGTGTATCACTACATGTAAACCTTAATCATCAGACTGCTAGATGATACAGGAGATCACACATGGAGATATATATATATATATATATATATATATATATAATTTTAATAATGTAGATAAAAGATGTCTATCGTATTTAACCAAATATTTGTAGTTTGGTATATTTATCTATAAAGAGTGCTCAATATTAGTGATAGAGCATGTATATTTAAGTTAGGATAGTTTAGACACAGTCAGTGGTGGTTGGTGGCTGTTATTTCCTTGGTTATGCAATTATCATATGAACTAGTATAATGTTTGCATCGATGAGAAACTGACTGTTACTAAATGCTGTTGACTCTGTGTCAATGCTATCCTAACATTTATATATAATATATATAAATCTAAATATATAGACTGTCCAATGGGAGGAAAATGTAATGGGAAGAATGTAGTATACCAAGCCTCTATTTTCCCCCCCAAAAAAGAAATAAAAATTTTATTAGAATTTCGTCGGTCAGATAGAAGTTGAGATATGATAACCATGTCCATTCTTTCTCTCGAAAACACTTGAAAAATCAAACAGCTTTATCCAAATATCTTTGGAAGTTGAAAAATAGAGGCTTAACTCCAAAGATACAAAGGAAAATTTTGAAAAGATCAACAACCCCTAACTGCTTTGATGGAAGATATAACTTATGTCTAGAGGAAAAGATACAAATTATGATGCATATATCCTTTTAAGCTATTGAATCCGAGATGTGATTTTATTACTAGATGTAGGCATAGAAATAAATTTAGACTGGTTTAGAAAAATAGTGGAATAAATAATAAATAAATAACCATGACTTATTAAATTGATAAATGAATTAAAATTTGGAAATTTCAACTCTGATATTGTAATGTAAATAACGTATATGTTATTTTTTTATTTATTTTTTGTGAGGAGGGGGGATTACTATTAATAACATTAGTCTAGATAGAATTATTTCATTTAAATGATTCAAATTTGATGTACTAAAATGAGATATGTCTGAATAATAATTTTTTATATAATTTTTGATAGTAAGGCATCTGTACTTTTACAGCTGTAAATATTTCCTCTGTTAAATTTGAAGTTTGATGAAACCAGATGTTGTTCTATACATACCAAAATAAAATGATACATAAGGCTACTAGGTTTGAATTGGGTTAGGTTTATGTAGGCGAAATAAGGGGGTAGGGGGATCTAGTCTGGTTGTGAATTAGAAAACAATTATCTTCATCCATTTTTTTTTAGTTGATCTGAAGAAGTCCTGTTTATTTTTAGAGCATTGCTTTATATCAATGCTTTTTAACAGGATGGAAATAAATGTATTATCTCAATGTGACTGATTGTTGGTTTTTTATTTTGAAAAAAATATATATATATATATATATATATATATATATATATATACAGGGATCATTAAATAAGTTTCCAGACTTTTTTCATATGGGCACTTTTATTGATAGTACACACATGAAATTTTTAGTCCCCTTTGAAGTAATCATCTCCGGCTGCAATGCACTTGTTGTACCATTCCAACAACTTCTGGAACGCCCCATGGAAGTTCTCTTGTGTGAGTGTGTCAATGACCTTCATCACAGCCTCTTTCATCTCCTCAATTGTCTCATAACAACAGCCTCTGAGCTTAGGGAATAAACAAAAGTCAAGGGGAGCAAGGTTTGGACTATAGGGAGGGTGAGGAACTGTCTTGATGCCCTTCTTGGTCAAATAGTCTGTGACAAGGATGGAGTTGTGGACTGGTGCATTGTCCTTGTAGAAATGCCACCGACCCGATTTGAAGAGTGCTGGCCTCTTTCAGCAGAATCTCTTCCTGAACTCCCTTAAAACCTCAACATAGTAACCTTAACCCTAACTCTTTAGCCAATCAACTCTGGTGTATTGACTTCCTTATTCCTCCCACATCTCTCATCATCCCTCACAGACTCTCTGGCTTTGTTGAATCTCTTATGCCACTCAAAAACTGATGCTCGATTCATGCAAGATGGTCGAAAAGCAGTCTAAAGCATTTCATACGTTTCTGTGACATTTTTTCCAAGTGTAAAACAGAATTTTATTGTATATCGTTCTTCTAAAGTGTCCTCATGTCCAGATTGCATTTTTGAAATTCACCAGCTGTGACAATCAGGCTTTAGTAGGGTGTATTCCAATTGCTGCTGTAGCTGTTCATTTGAACGTGAAATCATAAAAATTGGTCAGTTATCTTATAAGATGTATAGCAATAACATACTGAATTTTCAAGAGTCTACGACAATTTTAAATGCCTGTACAAAAAAGTCTGGAAACTTATTGAATGCACCATATAAATTGCAGATGTTTCTTGTTATCACTAGCTCACTTGGTGAGTTAATGGTGGACCAAATTTTGTGGTATTATTAAATAGTGCTCAGTATCAATGCTAGAACTTTTATACATATAGGAATATATATATATATATATATATATATATAAGGTGTACTTATTTGTCCTCTCTACTTTGTTATAAGGATTTGTACAAGATGTACAAAGCTGTCCTAGTCACTCTTCAAGATAATTTAATGTATTAATTAGTCTTATAGTTTATAATATTGTGGTAGATATTTAAAATTGGAACTTTTGTCTTGCACTTTAACTAGCTATTTAAAAAAAGAAAAATATTTACCTACTATTTGCTTACAACTCATGAGTATATATATATATATATATATATATATATATATATATATAAGGTTGATATGCCATTAAACTCCAACTAACCAACTGAAAATTTGAAACAAATAAGAACATAATTTTGTGACTAATCTGTCTACTTTAAGCCTGGACTGAATAAAACAATCACATTTTCTTTCTGTCTCTCTGTCTTTTAAAGAAATCAAAAACGTGTGCACATATATATACACACACACACACACAGAATTATTTATGACAAAAGATATGATGATTCATTTGTATAAATTTGCTGAACCTGTTCCAATGCCAAGTAAAGAAATTTTTTCTTCTTTTTTTTTCCCCCTCCAGTTATGCAGCTTTGTTTTTTTTCTCTCTCTATTAAATTGCTTTGTATGCCTTTAATATTACAAATTACTGTGGTTCCCAGGTTGAAATGTCCAGAAGTCTAAAAATGTTCCCGTTTGTTGCACTGCTTGTTTGTAAATTTTTGTTTATTTTTGGGTGAATAGATATTTTCTCATATTATCAAGCTGTTATTTAACAGGAACATTATCAATTTTTATCTTTTATAGTTTTTCTGCATGATGGAAACAAAATTCCTCTTTTTGTTTATAGTACATTTACTACAGTACTTGTCTGTTTAGAATTTTTTTATATTTTAATTTTTTCTGTGAGTCTTTTTATGACCTCTGAGTATATAACAAATTCATTTATCAAATTGGCAAAATTTAATATAATGGTTTATTACATATTTCCAGAAGTGAGCAATACAGTAAAGAGTTAAATTACAAAATTCAATGGTAGTTTGCTAAAATAATAAACATTTGTAATGGTAGATAATAAGACTATACAGTATTGGACCAAAAAAATGAAGAGTGAAAAAACTGAACCACCCTTTTTTTTATATTACCACAAATGTTAATGAAACTTTAATTGCTTAGATACACATAGGAAGTGATTCTTTTCCTTGATTGTTGTTGTTAAAGTTTCCTTTTTTTTTTTTTTAATGGAAAGACATAATTTTCTAAAAAGCAAATTCTCAGAGATATCAAGAAAATAGAAATTTCTTAGAATTTTCTTTACCTTGATTTGATATCCTAATTTGTGATTATCCTTTTGCTAATGGCTGCTAAGTATTTGTCTAAAGAAGATAATCACTTTTTATATATGTGTTAGCCATTGAAATTTCATTGAAATTTGTGGCAATAATTTTTTTAAAAATGGTTCTTTTTTTTTCTTTTTTTTTTTTTTTCTTTTTTTTCCCTCTCCAATTCTGTGTATTCTGATTAACACTTCTTTCTGAGCTGATTAAGTAACAATTGGATTTTGAAATCTCTCCCCCTTTTTATTTTTTTTTACTCCATTAATTTCTTTAATCCTTTTACTTTAATGATATTATCTGTTGTAGAACATATATAATTTTGTTTAAAATTTGTCATCTTGTTGGCAGGGCTTAGTGACTATATTCCCTGCAAAGGAGTAAGACCACTAAAGGGTGAGAGGTCTTGTGTAGGACATTAAACTGTATCTGATCATGAGGCTTCAGTTCTAATGATCTTCAGGGAGGGGAAGGGAGTACCTCTTCATTGCCATTACTCTCAGGTCCACTATGACCCAGAGTGGTAGTATCTGTTAGGATCCCATCTATAAGTCAAAGATCTGTTTAAAAATTATTAGTATTTGATAAATATCTCAATTTTGCTAGAAAGCTGAAAACACTGTGACTCATGATGGTGATATAAATTGTAGTTTGTGCTCATGGAGTAATATCAAGTTATATAATTATAATGGTGTCTTGAATTTATCTAGGTGTATCAGTGCCCCCCCCTTCTTTTCTTTTTTTTTGCGGGGGTGAAGCCAGTCTCAATCGTTTTTTTATTAGAATGTCTTTAGTGAAACACAAGATTGTGAAAGTTCAGCATTCTTCCTACTCACCAGACTTGGCTCCATGTGATTTTTGTCATTTCCTAAATTGAAAATTCACCTCGAGACAAATATTTGAAGATATTAAAAGAAATACAACAGCTCAATTTCACACCATATCAAAAGATAAGTTTCAGAGAATGCTTCAACCAATGGAAAACTCACTGGAGTAAATATGTGGAATGCCAAGGGAACTATTTTGAATTATTCATTGTTCATTTCTGTTTTGTTAAATTCAACTTCAGTCTTGATACTTTTTGAACACAACTTGTATTAAGTAAAACTAAGATGTGTTTTTAATGATTATATCAATTGTACATTATTTTAGTCAACACAGCATTTTCATACAAAACTGTCTTTTCCATTATTTATAAATGGAATATTCTCATATAATACAGGCAGAACTTAAGATTTGTCTTAATCCTCTGATAAAAGAGGAGAAATCTGGTCATGGAAAGTCTGAGAACCACTTGCAAGGATTGAACCTGTAGCCTTTTGGCATGAAGCTTTTTTTTATTTTCCTGCTAATAAATTTAGTGTGCTTGCATTGCTTAAAAATGAATCCTTTGCTAAGCTTCACCATTTTAATCAATCAATCAATCAATCAAGTAAGTATCTTATAACTTTAAATATTGGTTTTTATAAACATTCCAATTTCATTTTGGTGTGGTTTTTTGTAGAATTGTCTTATAATCATTACTTAAATTTATTGCCTTTTGTCATAAACTTTTTTTTTCTTTGTTGAATATTCATTTTTGGTGGTGTTAATAAAAATTCTGTTTCAAAATGTGATAAATGGACAGTTTAGTTTGCTGTAGAATTAGTATCCTTTTTTTTTTTCTTTTTTTAATTTTAACAGGAAAAAGCATTTTTAATGTAAAAGGAAATAATATTTAACTGTATTGTATTTACTTAAACTTGTCTAAAATCAATACAACTGTGTGTATGTATGGTGTGTGTGGGGGGGTCCATGTGGTGTAGTGGTTAACATGCTGGACTGCAAAATCATTGTCAGCAAGTTCAAATTCCAGTCACACTGTTATGTTCACTTTTGGACTAATACCATTGGGAAAGGGATGAATTCCCTAGTTATGTGTTAAACAGTATCACAACTGCTTTTCTATAACAATGACTTTGATATTAAATAACCCACAAAGGTTGATATGCCAGTAAACAAAGAAACCAAACCAATACAACAGTGTCTAATCTTGTATGTAGGATACTCTGCAATCTACATATCTAAAAGACAATATCTGTGCAGAAAAATGTTACACTGTGTGCGTATATATATATATATATATATATATATATATATAATGTAATTAGGCAGCAAGTCATTATTTAAGCATGTTCTGTTGAAGATGCCACTTTCTTCACCACCTTGACCCAGACATTAGGAAAATAATAAGCATAATTGAACGTCTTCTCTTAAATATCCTAAAAAGAAAATACTCAGCAGTCTTCAACAGAACATGCTTATATATATATATATATATAGTGTGAGTGTATTTATGCAGCAGATTTCCTTGTGCGCATATTTTATTAAAGAAGACTGACTGGGATTTTTTAATACTCCACATTTGTTTAAATTTCTGAGATGGAGCATGATAATTTTTATCACTTCAAATATTCAGACTATTGACCTCATCTTTATTATTATACTCACAATATTTCAGCTAATATGTCCAAGTGTTTCCTGTCAAACTCAGGAGCCAACACAACCTCAAACTGAACCCTTTATTCAATCCACAATGGGAGACTGTTCCAATTCTGTTAACTATGACCAGGTACAAGTATTAAGTTATTGTAAGTATTCCTTGTTATTTTTACCTGTAGTTGTGCCATGTATCCTTGCCAGACATGGCGCAGTAGATAAGACATTTGGTTGAAAAGGGCTTTTGAGTGAGATCATCTGGAGGTTGCAGTTTCAATCCCAAATAGACGTAAGAATAACTAGGAATACTTACTATAACTTCACACTCTTATCCAGTCATGGTTAACAGAATTGGAACAGTCTGCCCTTGTGGATTGAATAACGGGTTCAGTTTGAGATTTTGCATCAGCTACCAAGTTTTACGTGAAACACCTAAAGAAGGTAGGACATAGCTGAAATGTTGTGAGTATAGCAATAAAGATGAAAGTATTTTGTAATTTACTTGAAGCATTGCACAAATTATTTTATTTCATAGTATTGAATTAATTTAGTGGGCTATTGCAATGTAAAATAATAATTATTTGAGTCTAATTAATTTCAAAGTAAAACTTTATCATCAGAGACTTTTTTTTATAAATGAACACAATGTTCTAACACCCCATATGACACCATGTTTACAATTTTATAAAAATTTGAACCTCCAACATTAAATAACCCATAAGAGGTTGATATGGCATCAAATAAACTATATCAACTTGATATATTTTTGGTACTTTTAATTAAGATTTCTTATTTGTTTGGATGTTTTTGGGGTTTGTTTGTTTTTTTTTGTTTTTTAAATTTTTTTCAAGTATGAAAAAGAATTTTTTTTTTTTTAATTTGTTAGTTATAATGTTAATGAATTGACAAAATTATTTCATAACAAAGTCTTTTTTAATTTTCCTCTGTTGAACCTTGATGAAACAAGGGCTTTTCACAATCTCATTATGTTTCTTCAAATTTTTGTAAAATTAATTTTACATTTCTTAGAAAACCTTATTTGTTTTTTTCATTTTCTTTGACCATTGTCACAAAAGAATTGATCTATTCTAAGCATTAAATTCATTTTAAATCATCGTAAAATTATATCAGCTTTTTGCTTTCAAAAGATCACAACTTATTCTACTAAAAGTTATTTGAAATTATTTGGAGTCAAAAAGTAAATAAATAGAATTATTAATATTAAGTAACAATACTTGAAACCATTTAACTGTAAAACAAATGAGCTCTAACTCGTTTAAGAATAAAGTTACCTATAAACTATTCGCTAACAAATCGTTTGTGTATAAACAGGATTCGACATTAAACAACCCACAAGGATTGATATGCCATAAAACACAACCAAACCATCCCTTTGGATTTCTTTTTTTTTTTAAATAAACTCAAATGTATTTAAAGAATAAAAGACAAAATTCTGACTGAAAGCAAAAATAATTTTCATGTTGATAATGCTTTCAAATAATCAATATTAAAAATGACTAATATATTAAATCATTAGCATTGAGCTAGCTTGGCACGGACTTGCCAACAGTGTTGTTCTGGTCACTATGGTCAGGTTTGTGTGTGTCTCTGGTTTGTTGGTCAAAGCCACCTGACATGGGTGTGTGGGACTAGCACCTGAGGTAGCCCATTTTTAGGGGAATGTTGACGGGCTCAAGTCATTTTTGGAGCCACCGGCATGTCTGGGTATGGCCTTGTGCTGGCACTTCACTTTAAAAAGGCCTTGTGCCTTTTAGCATTGTGGGATGCTAAAACAAATACCAATATTGAATCATCATCATGTCATGCTGACAGAATGGTTCCTTGACTCTTTCTCTCACCATCCATCTCGATTATCCATTGCTTCTAGCAGGTCTTTTATACATCATCTCTGTGCAGACACTGGAAGTAGGAATATTAAATATTGTGTACGAAAATGTTCGCCAATGGACCAGGAGACCTGGGTCCAATCTCCAGTCAAGTTATACCAAAGACTCAAAAATGGTTCCTGATGCCTCCTTACTTAACACTCAGCATTATAAGCTACAATTCAAGTGGAGCAATCCAGGGAATGGAGTAGCGCCTTCCCCTACACCTCGGTGTAGTAGCTAATGAAAAGCGAGTCTTCAGGTTGCCTACAAGTCGCCAACTAACTTACTTGATAAATAGAATTATTAATATTAAGTAACAATACTTTAAACCATTTAACTGTGTGCAAACAAATGAGCTCTAACTTGTTTAAGAATAAAGTTACCTATAAACTATTCGCTAACAAATCGTGTGTATAAACAGGATTTGGCATTAAACAACCCACAAGGATTGATATGCCATAAAACACAACCAAACCATCCCTTTGGATTTCATGAGAATGAACTCAGAAAGTTTCACAACCCTAAAAAGTTCAATTTTGTTTCTGCTTGACCTCCAGTGACCTCAAAAATCAGCAGAACTAATATAATTTATAAGATAGAGATCTAAAATAATTTTTGCTTAAGTCTCATCACAAAATTATTCTAAGCAAAAGTGCTAACACAAGTCTGATTTTGATATTCAACCAAAATGCATCTGTATTAGGATTATTTCTTCATATTCTTTTTGCTAAATTTACCCCCACACACACACACACCTTCAAATTCATTTCCAAAAAATGTACATTTTTAAGAAAATTGACCTTACTTTGATTTTTTTTTTAACTAAATTTTTTTTTCAACAAAATGTATTATTTATTGTATTTTTCTTGAATTTTCATGTCATAACTTTCCTCATTAATTTCATTTTTTTTCCACAATATTCCTGGCTAATCACATCATTTTTTAAACATTCAATTGTTGAAACGGAGAAACTTAAAAGGTGCTAAACATCTATAAGTGGGTAATAACTTGCAAATGAAAGATAATTCTTTTTACTTGTTCTTCATCCCACTGATAGAATAGCAATGATTTTAACACAGACAATAACCAATATTACTAAATCATGCATAATTTTAATGAAAATATAATAATACACACATTTTGTATACTTTTTCACACAAACATATATATATTTGTGTGTGGCTAATAATAAGACTAAAGAGAATACCTTTAGGCGGTTTAGGTTTTATTCAACTCAAAGAATGCGCTTGTGTAAACAAACATGGTGAGTTAACTGACCAAACCAAGGGATAATCCTTTGGAAAAGGGCAGACAACGCTAAAATAATATCATTTTACCACCACTTTTTATATATATATATATATATATATATAAAGTGGTGGTAAAATAATATTATTTGATGATATATATATATATATATATATATATATATATATATGCACACACACACATATATGCACACACACACACACACACATATATGCACACACACACACACACACAATCATAATCAATCATAACTTGGCTATTTTATCATAATCAATCATAACTTGGCTATTTTAATGCCTTTCTGTCACATGTCAGCAGAAATAGTCTAAAAAAAAAATGACTTTACAATGAAGATCACTTTGACAGTGGTACTTAGAATATGCTGACTCATTCCCTTGCAGAGGAGTAAAACTCCTTCAAAAGAGGGGTTTCCTGGGTATGACACTTAATAAAGGCTTTAGTTCTAGAGATTTGGGTAGTGTGGAGCTGCCTTTTCATTGCCATTACTCTCCAACTCAGAGTGGTAGTACCTGTTAGAGTTCCATTCTAATAGATCTGGTTAAGAATGATTCATATTAGATATTGCCCAGTCAGCTGGAGCTGTAGAATACACCAACGGCACCTCTGCAGAGGGGCAAGACCCCTGCCCACTCCCCAATGAGTGTTCTGGATATGACACAAAACAATCTGGTGATGATGTTCCAGTAATCCTGGAGCTTTGGAGAATGCGGAGTACCCCTTCATTGGCATCACTCCCAGGTCCACTCTGGCCCGGTGTAGTAGCACCTGATAGGGCCCTATCTATGGGTCAAATAGAACTGAACTGTGTACTTATACTAAACTGAATTACTTGAAATAGAACTGTTTTGACATTTAACTGTATTTATGCTAAACTGAATTATTTGAATTAGAACTGTTTGACTAAACTAAATAGCTTGAAATTGAAATGTTTTTGACAATTAAACTATGTACTAATGCAGAACTGTATTGTTTGAAATAGAACTGATTATTTGTATAAAAGTAGATTTGGCATTAAATAACCTACAAAAGTTAATATGCCATAAAACCCAAACCAGCCAAAAATCATTAAAGAGGAATATTTGATGCCATATAACTAAATTATTTGTAATAATAATAGTTACTTGAGCTTTGATAGTTTACCAATGATTATTATTGGTTATTGGAAACCATATAACTATGAAAATTGTTTGTATTAGATATGAGTACTTTATATCATATAACTGAGTGTAAAAAAAGTCTTCAGAAACAATTATACAAAAATGTAAATATAGATGTGATTTCCTAACCTCTATGCATGAAATAACTATAGACAAGTCAACATGCCATTAAAATCAATCATTTCACAATGAAGAGATATCAGAAAGAGGCTTTGCAAAGAAGAGCCAATTCTTTCTACTTGTTCTCTAAACTTATATTCAGTAAATCATACAGTATTTTTTTAAAACTCTGAGTAAACTATACTATTATATAATACCATTAATCAAATAACATTTAATTATAAATTTTTTTTGTTTTTATATAGCAATTTTGCTTGCACTGTTTAACTACCTACTGACAATAACCATCAGCAGCAGTGGTGATTGGGTTTATCCCCCATTGTCCCTGATTCATAAAATTGACTTTTTTCAACTGAAAATTGAAATTTGGCTTAAAAAATATTTTTTAAAGCTGGTATACTACATTTGCTTCTATTTTCTTACCTAGATGTGTCTTCCCTTAGTTTTCTGTTGAAATTTTCATGAATTACTTTCACTCGATATTTATGGGCAATTTTGTTTTTAAGTTGACCCCTCCATTCATTTCAAAATTGTTTAAGTTACTGTTGTAACAAATTCTACACTCTGATCATAGACAAAAAATAACTGAGCTATATGTTGATAATACTATCATTTTTATGGTAATTATGCTATTAATTTGTGGTGTGTAAATCCTTCAGCCAATCTTACTTTTAAAAAAAGTTCCTTATTTTAAAACTTTATTTCGTCCACTTCAAGATAACCTCTCTTAACCCTTATATACTGTACTTAAAACAGGGGGGATAATTTTGATATTGAATTATTTCCCTTGAGTAAATATGTGTAGTTTAGGGAAAAAATGTTTCTTAGAGATTTATTTTAACTTCTTTTGATTTATTGTGATGGTATGTACTATATGAATGAACTATTTTTTTTTTTCACTATTTATTTAATTGATCTAAATCAGGGGTCTTAAATACACGGCTATATGTGACCTCAAACTTTTTTTATGCAAAAAACAATGAATATAAACTCAATCAACTATTTGTGAAAGAGTTTAAGTGTTATGATGAGAGAAAATATGTCATCAATTTTACTTATACATGTAATTTGTTTTTTGATTTAGATTTAAAAAACAGGTTTTTAGAAATTTTGCTGAAGATATCTACTATTTCTTTGAATGTGATAAAACTTTGAATTTTGCTTTTGTTTTTTCTCTGTTTAATAATGTTTCTAGTACAATTTATTACAATTTACTTGAGTCTAATTAATTTCAAAGTAAAACTTCATCATCAGAGACTTTTTTTAAAATGAACACAATGTTCTAACAATGAAATTGGTGGTGGGAAAATGGAATTTATCAAAATTAAAAACAGAAGGTAAATTTTAAATAGAACATTTGTCCCTCGTACATTTTGTACCAATTCATAAGTCCCACTATCATTTGCATATTCATTTTGATGAACAAAATAAATAATAGCCTATCAGTTGTATTGCAGATTAAAATTATAACTAGTGGAAATGATACTTCCCTCATAATCTCACTTAGCCTGTTATGCCTTTACCCCAGGATATAAAGGCCTATTTTAGTCCTTGAGTTTGAGACCTCTGATTTAGACTATTTATTACAAATTTACTACAATAACTTCCTTTGAATTATTAATAATATCATTATTTATAGCTAATTCAATTTGTTGACTATTTGGTTTTTATCTACATTTGTGGCTGTTTATAAAAGATTTATTCATAGTTTTTAGTCTAACAGTCCCTTTTTGTAATAACTATTAACATTGTTTTATTTTCATTTCCTTATAAATGTTCAAATTCATTATTTGTACATTGTTGACTGTTTCAGAAAAAATGGCAGAATCCTATTGAATGTCTTTCTTTAACTCTGGATGAAGTGATGCATATTCGACAAGTTTTGACCAAAGCAGAACTTGAGTCTCTTATTACACAACCACAGGTCTACGATTTGGTCTCGAGAGGAAAAGTAAGTGGGACAAATAAATAAGTACTATATATATATATATATATATATATATATATATATATATATATATATATATATATATACATACACACACACACATATATATATATATATATATATATATATATATATATATACACACACTTGAATAAACAAATTTCTAAATAAATTTTTAGATGAATTAAAAATGTGGACAAATTCTGTCTAGCAAAGTGAGATGAAACATAAGATGAATGAACTTTTTCTCATTCCTCTGTGGCAGTCTCATTAAAAAAAATCCAGTCGTCAGATGAGACTTGTCATCTTGTCTTTTAATTGATATCTTACATTAAATTAATGCTTCTTTGCTGGAAAATTGTAAATCCTACAAAGGATTATATGAAGTGGCTACATTTTTATGTCATATTCCCATGATGTGACAGAAAACCAATAAAGTCTGGTGGTATTGTAAGATACACCTAGGGTGCTTAATAGTGTAATCATGCTTTTGATTTTAAAACAATGGGCCTTACAGTTATCATTCAATGAAAGATTTGTTAGTGGAACAACTCTGTTTCTTTGGGTTATTTTTCTTTTCTCAGCATTTGTATAGGGCAGTGGTGGGCAAACTGCGGCTTGCTGCATCGTTCTGTGCGGCCTGTGGGAGCCTCTAAAAATAATTTAGAAATAGACACTTGCGCTTGAATCAAGACTAAATTCTTTTGATTTTAAAAGATATGGCCCTTTGATAGTTCATAACCCAGTGATGTGACCCTCCCACCAAAAAGTTTGCCCACCCTTGGTATAGGTTGTTTCACAATTTTTGTAGCAAAATGATTGGGCACAAATTAATTACGACATTGATAGAGTAATGGAAATGATATTAAAAGGTAAAAGGATAACATTTTAGGACTCAAACATGAACCAAAAAGGACAAGAGGACCCTTAGAGTACATGCTGTAGATGTCTGGTGTTCAGTTGAAGGCACTGGGCTGAGTTGTTGATAACACATGCACATTCCTCCTGGGTGTTCACTTGAATCTTTTCAATGATGGCTACCGTCAATGCAGCAATAGTGTGTGTGTTGGTAGATGTCGTCCTTGAGGAACCTCCAAGACAAGAAATTTAGTGGGTTTCAGTCAAGCGAGTTGCCCATTCCACTTCAGCTTTGCAGCTTACAAAATGCTCCCCAAACTTTTCTCCAAACCATGCTGTGAGGAGGAAAAGCCCTATCCTGCTGCATGATTTCACTCTATTTGGTTGAATATCTCAAAACATTAACTATTTCCCAACAATAATTTGAAAAGTGAAAGAGAATAAAATCAACAGGGAAGAGTTGAGAGGCCACTGCTTTGTTTCAACAATTGTGAAACACCCTGTATATAATATGCTTTGAAATTATTTTTAAAATGAATTTGCTGATGTAGATCATTAAACCAGGCATATGCTGAATATTGGTTACTTATAAGTTTGAAATTTGAATATCTGTTTTGTGATTTCTTCTCCTCCTACTACTACAACAACTACTACAAGATATGACTAAAGAATATTATTTTTATATGTTATAGTAATAATAGTACATAGAAAAGAGATTTTCAAATGATTTTCCAAGGGTGTTATGAAGATGATTTTTTAAAAATCCATTTGAATGTGCTAGAAAACTTATAGAATTTTCAAAATTTCTCTATACCCTGAACAGAAAGTATCTTAGATATTAAAAAGAAAATTTTTACTGTATTTTAAAAAATAGCATCTTAATTTGTGGAAAATGATGAGAAAATTTTTAACTTTTTATATGAAATTGAACTAAACTTAAGAAATCTTGTTTAAAAAAAAACTTGATATTTAGATTTTAATTTTGTTTGTGTTTGCCAATGGTCTGGGAAACCTGGGTTCAATCCCAGGTCGAGTCATACTAAAGACTTTAAAAATGATACTTGATACCTCCTTGCTAAAGACTCAGTAATGTAAGGTACGTATCAAGGGTAAAGTGGAGCAATACAGGGAAAGGAGTAGCGCCTTCCCCTACACTTCGGTGTAGTAGCTATTGAAAAGGGAGCCTTCTGGTTGCCCTCGACTACATTCGCTAACTTTACTTACTTATATATATTTATTTATTTATGTATTATTCAGTGCAGTTAAATTGGAGTCAGGAATAATTGTCAAGACAAAGAAATCATTTAACTATGAACATTTAAATTTTCCTGGTAAAGAGCTCACAATGTAACTGACATCACAGAGCAATAATTCCTTTAAGAAAAACAAAAACTGGTCACATTAGGATTATAAATTTATTTCCATCCTGTTATGGGTATTGATATGAATCAATAACACCAAAAATAACAGGACTTCTTCAGATCTAATGGATGAAATAATTCCAGTCAGAATAGAATTTTAAGTTTTTCAAAAATCTAAATACATTTCAACATAAATCTCCAGATTTAATAATTTAAGGAATTACAACATTTCTTTTTAACCTTACATAAAGATTACAGTAATACTTATCTTAAATTAAATTCAAAATTCATATTCGCGCCCATTAATTCAGTTACCTTTCCATTGAAAATGTACATTCCCATCACATGGTGTCTTCCCATTTTTTTATTTTATTCATTTCACCTCAAATCTCAAATTAATCCTATTTTTTTAGTTAATTAAACATTATCTATGATATTTGTCTATAGTTTAGATTTATTCCTATGTCTACATCTAGCTATTAAATCACATCTCTGATTTAATAATTTTCCTGGGTCTGGGTATATCATAATTTGTATTTTTTTCTTCTAGGCACAGACTACATCTACTATCAAAATATTTTGGAGTATTCGACTTTTTCAATATACTCCATTGAATCTCAGGAGTTAAACCTTTATTTTTCAACCTCCAAAATTTCTTGGATAGGGCTTTTTGGTTTTTCAGATGTTCATGTGAGAAAGAATGAATATGATTACTGAATCTTAGCTTCCATTTCGTCGAAGAGATCCCTATATAAGTTTTTCTATCCTTAACATTTTCTTTTGGGTAAATGATTCCTTGGTATACTACATTATCTAAATTACATAATCTATTCATAGGACAATTCTTTCGAGTTTTACAATTACTCGTACATTCATTTCATTTACTAGTATTATTATTGTCATTATTATTATTATCATTATTCGTTCAGTCATGAAATTCCTTAATTATCTCTTTATTATGATTATTGATTATTTCAAAAATATTTTTCGTGCAGGAGTAGCTAATTTTTAACGTTTTTCTATTAAATATTTTTAAATAATTTAACATTGGCTATTTTAGATTATTTCTCACCAAAATGGGGTGGGGTCTCTATTTACCCATGAATTTATCATATAAACCATTCTATTTATTCAAACATTTATATTTCTTTCTTTTTTTCAGTTGTGTTTCTCTTGCAAATCTGTCAAATTCAGTCTGTTCAGCCAGTGGGGTAATAATTGCCGTTTCTGCAAGAGAGCAGTTTGTAATAAATGTATACGCAAGGTAAGTAATCGGTGTCTTGGAATATTTTAAGGAACTTCAGGTAATTTCAAAGATTTTTTGTTTTTCTTTTAAAAATTATTAATTATGATGAAAAAGAAAAATTCCAGTATTTGTAAGAGCCATATTCAAATCTCC
This sequence comes from Sepioteuthis lessoniana, assembly GCA_963585895.1. Taxonomy (NCBI): domain Eukaryota; kingdom Metazoa; phylum Mollusca; class Cephalopoda; order Myopsida; family Loliginidae; genus Sepioteuthis; species Sepioteuthis lessoniana. The sequence goes on from OY757939.1 coordinate 32,477,722, forward strand.
ATTTTTTATATGATTGTCTTTATCAATATTCATGACAATGTCGTGTTATTTTCAATTGTGTTTGATACAACTCCAGTCGATGGGACCCAAAATGGTTTCACTTCAAAATGACAGATTTTCACTATGCACCATCTGATTTTATGTATTACATCACCCAGCTATTGGTAAATAGTAGGGAAGACTGTGCTCTTTAGCCTTGGTTGGGCAACCAGAGAAGGAAAACTAAATTCAAACTAACTATAATTGCTTAAAAAGTTGACCATATGTCACATCTTACCCATGGTGGAGAGGTTGGGTAAATACATACCCTCTAGGCTATGCTGGGTTCTTTAGCCTTTGTTTGGCAACCAGTCTAGGAGAAGGAAGACTCAGAATATAAACCAGCTTTACTTTGCTTCAAAACCAACCTTGTATCCCATCAAGCTTGTGGTGAATGGATTGGGAAAATATATTCATAATGATTTAATATTTAAATGTTTTACACAAAATGGCAATTAGAATATGTTGATTTTAAATTTTAATAAATTGAAATAAATGAGTAAAATTGTAAAATATTAAAAAAGAAAAATTTTGTAATAAAAATAAAAAGCAGTGAAATAAAAAAAAAATTACATTCTAAAGAAATGGTCATTAAACAGACAGAAAATAGTGCCGAAAATTTGCCGAAAATGAAATATTGAATATTTGTTACACTCTAGGTAAAGTCTTGTTATGATTCGTATTCCTCGTGTTCAAAAAAATAGAATAACCTGTAAGCTGTTCAAGATCAATGTCTGATTAGTGAGATGTCACTTGACAAGGAATGAAGCCTTTTTTGACCAATCAGAAGGCATTGCAGACAGAAGCTGTGGACAATTTCTTGATCCTATCAAAAGCATATAACACTCCACATTCTACAAAGGGCCAGTTCTCATAATTGCAACCGTCGTGCAACCTCAATACAGTAGATTCTTTGTTCACTTTAATTGCCAGGCACAGATAACATTGAGAATATATCATTTTAGAACCAAGCCACTTTACCTCATGTACACACCAAAGGATAGCCCAGAACAAATTATCCATAAACTTACACTCAACATCACCAGAGGTATTTGTGATGTAATGGTTACCATCGTAGGAAATGGTCACAGTGACGCAAGTTCAAATCCTGGATGAGGCTGTTTGTATTTCTCATAGCACTAATACCCTTAGAAAAGTTATGAATCCAGTTATTCTTCCTTCAGCTCTGGGTAAATCGTAGGGCAGACTGTGCACTTCGACCTTAATATAGCAACCAGTCTAGGAGAAGGAAAACTCTGAATTCAAACCTGTTTAACTCTGCTTAAAAATTGATCTTGTGTTGCATCTTGCTTATGTCAAGGGATTGGTGTGTGTGTGTGTGTGTGTATATATATATATATATATATATATATACTCAACACCACAGAAGAAACATTCTGCAACTTAGCTTCATTGTAAGCCCCTCCCCCCTGAATTAATATTAGGAAAAGGAACACTCTTGTACATTTCTGCATATAGATTCCACCTCATTTGTTGAATCTGTTGTGTTCTTAACATTTCTTCCACTATTCAAGCAGATAGTACAACATCCTGGTCAGTGAGTTGCCTTTGTTCTTCTCTCTCTCTCTCTGTCCTTCTCTACATTACCATACATGAATATAATATATTTACCAGGGTAAGTAAAATGTTTTGCAATATTTTGGCACATGCTAGTTTGCAGTACATATGTCATGTGACCAAAGCAGTTCAAGCCATGGAAAGTACTCACTATGGTTGTTAGTATCATGGTAGTTGGTGCTCTGACACATTGTGCATTGCTTCACTCCATGTGCAATTTGAAAGCTGTACAGATGAATGTACTTCATAATCTAAATCGGCAACTCAGTTTGAACTGAGCCATAAAACCATGGAAGCAACAAAAAATGTTGTGTGAAAGGTGAAGGTGCAGTTGATTACAGTACAGTAACCAGATTGTTCAAGAAATTTTGTTCTGGTTGAAAGAACCTTGACAATCAAGCTATGTCGGGTAGACCTAAAACTGTGGATTTTGAGAGAAATCAGGCAAGTATCATTTGGAGAGGGGTCTGGTGATCTCAGCATTTCATAGTCCGGTGTGGTTGGTCACTTTCACGGCCTCGGCAAAAAGCATCTAGAACTGCTGAATTGTGCCTCGTGTTTCCAAAATATTGCAAAACTTTTGATTCACTATTAGTAATATAGACTATCTGGTAAATAAAAATAGAATTTTAGATATTAAATAGAATATTGATATCTAACATCTTATTTAGTGTATTGTGAAAATCTGTTCCTATTTATATAAATCCAGTGTTGGATCCAATCCACTGAAATTGGAGCTGTATATTTCCTCAATGTTATAATCTTTTCCACTGAATATCTTAATTGGTTTGGGAATCTTGGGTGGTTTAATGGTTAATAAGCTTGACTAGCAACTCATTATTAAGTGTGTTTAAGTCTCACTGGTCACATCATACACACACACACACGTGTGTGTGTGTGTTCATACATCTCACCTTGTGTAACCATCTTATGTGATTTAAAATAGTTAAATATGTGGGTTTTTTTTACAAACTAACTTTGCAGAAATCAAGTAGAACAAAGTTTCTAAAAGAATGGGTTTTTGGGTTTGTTTTTTTTAACTAACTTTGTAGAAATCAAGTAGAATAAAGTTTCTAAAAGATCTGTTTTATATATATATATATATATACACACACCCACCCTATAAATATAATGAATCAATTCTTGTTATTGCAATTCAAATAAAAAGGAGAAAGAAAAACTAAAAATATAAGAAAGTTTTTATTAATTTCTAGAAACACTAAAGGAAAAATGAAGCAAAAGTGATTAGCTCCTTTCAACATCGAGTTTACTTGGTTTTTTTTTGGGGGGGGGTTCATACAATACTATTAGGTTCTTTCAAATTATATAAATTTATTTAAAAAAATAAAAAAATAGAGGAGACTATTTATTTATCAAATTAATTCTTTGTTTATTCTAAATGACATTTTTTTTTTTCATAGATGCATGTTCCAACAGAACATTTCAACAAAATTCCAGTCTACACTCTGAGTCCTTCACCTCCAGTTTCTCCTCAAGACAATGCTGAAATGTTGAGTATATTTACCAGGTAGAGAGCTTCAACGCTTTATGTGCTTCTCTTTTTGTTTATTATCAACCACAGCCTCTGCTAACAATTTTAGTTGTTGTTGTCATTATAGGAATTGTTAAAATAATAATAAGTATTCATTGGTAGCGTCTGTTTACTGTACACAGCATTGTCTACTTGTAATTATTTATGTAAATCTCTCTGGCTTAAGTTGGCGTCACCTGTCTGTTTGATGCCAAGATATTTTGTCCCTTTGTGAAAATCTCTTAATTATAGTCTGCTAGATTTTTTGGTTTGGTTTTATTTATATTGTATTTTATTTTGTTTTTATTATTTTCTTTATAGTTGTTTCTGATGAACTGTTTTAAATCAAATTAAAACAGAAACAATGATAGCAATGCATTTGGTCTGGTGGTAATACATGTGTAGGCATATATATATATATATATATATATATATATATATATATATATATATATGTGTGTGTGTGCATGCATGCATGTATGTATTTGTGTGTGCATGTATGTATATTTGTGTGTGCTTGTATGTATATATATATGTGTGTGTGTTTGTGTATATATATATATATATATATATATAAAGCTCTTCAAAAGAATTGAGCACTCTGGTAGCCGATAGGGTATAAAAAATGTAAACAAAGGCTGCTGCTGCTGTTTCTAAAAATAAAAATACCTTAAAATTCCCTTAGCCAATGTGGTCCGCTTGGTGGACGAGTGGTCTAGCGTAAAGTTGGACGGGTTTCAATCCCGGCTCCGAGCGTCCTGCGTGTCTAGCCACACTGAAGAGTTCTGATAGAACAAAACAGTCTGTCTGTGGATGACTATATATATATATATATATATTTCCTAATGGTGGAGTCAAGTGTGCAGTTTCACTCACCCTAATGTTGGAGAAGGTACTGGATGTTATTGTTTTTATATCCAAATCACTGACGTAATTTTATAGATTTTTGCCAACTGGTTTCGAAATCTGTTATCTGCAATTCTTAATTTGAATTGAAAGAAGAAGAATTGATTGTTCACATTTTTAGTAATAACAATACCTTCCCTTGCAATAATAAACAGATTTCCTACTAAGTTGATTATATCATAACTTAATTACACAAAATAATAGTTTGTAATTTGGTATAGTCGTTTGCATTTGTGATGTTGATTCTGCTAAACTAGTGTATATTGATTTTTACTTCCTGACCTAGTAATTGAACTTTTGACTTCAAGAGTTCAGTCTCTGAGTTCAGCAGAATAAGTTCAAGGGGTCTGACAAAGAAAAATGAATTGAGACAAAATATTCCCCAACATTCGAATATTGTAGATTAAATAAAGGATCCAATTTAAGATTCTGATAATGTTACTGAAGATGTCTGGGAGGATATAATGGCTAAAATGTGACTAAAACAACCAGGATGAGGATACCAGTTTGAATAAATCTGTTTAATAATAATTCCTCATCAGAGCAGCCCAGTCAGCTATGGCTGTAGGATATACCAACTGCATCTCTGCAGAGGAGTAAGACATCCCCCGCCCAGCAAGTGTCTTGGATATGACACTAAACCATCTGATGGTGAAACTCTGGTCTTGGAGCTGTTGGGGAATATGGAGTACCCCTTCATTAACATTACTCCCATGTCCACTCTAACTCAGAGTGGTAGTACTTGTTAGGGACCCATCTATGGGTCAAATTGGTCGGTTTAACTGTGTGCAAACAAATGATTGATATTGAATTGTAAGTGTTACATAGGAATACTTGAGGCCATGTAACTGTGGGCAAATGTATGAGTTAGGTTGAATCGAAATATTAGTGTTAAATAGCAATACTTAAAACCATTTAACTGTGTGCAAACAAATGAGCTCTGGTTTGTTTAAAATCTTACTTACAAACTATTCATTTACAAATCATATATTTAATATATATATGTATAAAGAGGATTTGGCATTAAATAACCTGCAAGTGTTTATATGCCATAAAACCTAACCAACCAACCAACCTCATCTCAGAAATAGCCAAAACATTGTGACTATAACAACCAAGATGAGGATAAGTTTGAATAAAATAATGCTTAATAATGATGATTCCTTATCTCAAAAATTCAGACAAAAATTCTCTTAATGTTTTTTTTTTGTTTTTCTAAGTAAAACAGTTTCTTCTCTACTGTATAATGTTTTTATATATATTTTTAAAAAATGTTTCATGCCTGATTGCCAACAATTATGCATGTGAATAGCGAATTAATGTCTGTTTTTTATCTTTTTTTTTCTTCTTTTCTTCAGTATTACTTCGTTCCCTTTGACCTATTTGTGAGTTGGGACATTTTTTTAAGCCCTTCATCTAAAAATGGCCACTTGTTTGTTTTTGTTTGTTTTTTTTTCTTTTTATTTGTTTTCTAATAAAGTGCATTTTTTTTTTTTAAATTTTTTACTAAAAAAAAAAAAAGAAAAGAAAAAGTTTTGTTTACAGTTTCTATTGTCCAGGTTAAAAATGTATCAGAAAAATAAGGTCTTAAAAAATTTGGCTTTGGGTTACCTTTCCTGCATTTTTAATCTGGACTACTAACATTTTATATTATTTTTTATGCAACATTTTTCTTTTTGTAACACTAACAGCCAGTGATACCCACAGAGATTCACAATATTTATGTAGGTCACTATTTCCCAAAGTATAAGTATATAAATATATAAGTTCTATAAAAATAAAATTCTGAAGTTTTATGAGTTCGGGAGTATTTTAATAAAATTTAATCAAAAGTATTTTATTCATTTATTTTTAAAATTGATGACTTTAAAAAAATCATCTCATAACCTGATTTGGTATTGGGACTGCTACTTATGTTACATGTCTTAGGTAGGTATAGCCTGACAAAACCCATCCCTCTCCAGGTCTGGTTTGAATTCAGTTTTCTTTCTCCAAGACCAGTTGCTTTACCAACCCAATCTGCCCTACTATTTACTCTTAGCTGTAGGGAGAATAGTTGAATTCATACTTCTATCGGGAGTATTAGCGCTATGTAAAATGCAAGCAGCTACATTTAGGGTTTGAACTCAGATAGCCAAGTCCACTTCATGCCATGCAAACAGCCTTGCCCTTTTATTTTTAATGACGTAGCATACTCATATCTTATCCATTATGCTATGAGTGTAAGACTTCATTTTGAAAAAAAAAAATTTTTTTTTAATTTAAAAAAACACAACAATAGAATTGTCACTATTTTCTAATATTTTTTTTAAGAAAATTAAATGAATTAAAGTTATCTCTACAAAGAAAATGGCCCAGTTGGCTGCGGCTGCAGAATACACTGATTACATCTCTGCAGAGGGGTAAGACACCCCGATGAGTGTCCTGGATATGACCCTAAACAATCTGATGGTGAGGCTTCAGTAATACTGGAGCTTTGGGGAATGTGGAGTACCCTTTCATTGCTATTACTCTCAGTTCCACTTTGGTCTGGAAGGGTAGCACCTGACAGGGTCCTATTTATGAGTCAAATAGAATTAAACTGTGTACTTATAAAATGATTATAATTAAAATGCTACCAAATATTTACCCTGGGAGGAACGAGAATAGATGGATTTATGGTTTTCCCATGGATATGAACATTAACAGAAAGACAAATTCAAACAGCCTTGCCCTTTTGTTTTAATGAGGCAATATACTTGTATCTTTTCATATCACCAAATCATATAGTTATTTTCAAGGCCCAGTAAGACATACCTGAGTACAGTCTACAGCTATGTAATTAAGAACCACTGGTTTTAGAGAAGGACAACTTTAAATTCCCGACCTACTCTCTAAATGGGCTAACATAGTAGGGTAAGGATCATTACTCCTCATGTTTTACAGACCTTGGGGAAAGCCTGAATCTGTGGGGTCAGGCAGAGGTCAGGGGCAAGCTGTGTTGCCATTTGATATCTGACTCCATTCTAAGGTTATTTTATCTTACCCCACACTGTCTAGTTTATGTAACTCCTAGAACAAGAAAGGCCCAAAAAGAATTATACGAAAGAAGACAGCAACAGATAGGAGACAAAGCCGTTTTGTTTCATTTTCCTTTATTTCTTGGGTTCAACAACCATTCTATGGGTGAGGAAATTTCCACTGAATACAATTAAAATGGTTGAATCCCCCAGTCAAGGGGTCTAAAAATACGTTAATCGTTTCTTGGTATATGTGTGTCCTCATTTGGTATTTTAAAGCTATAACATGGTGATAGTCGCTTTTGGGAGTTTGTTCAAGTCCAGTATTTTAGTTTGTAGTTTGATAGGTCCATTTCGTAACCTTTTATATTTTGGCATACTGTTAACCAAGAGGGCTGCTACTAGTGAAAGGACTAGCCAACGCTTCATCCAAAGATGAATGCGTGGCGTCTTCCACCAGTTAGCAAGGTGTTGTCACTTCACCGATCACTGCCTGAAAGAGAATCAGCTTCCTCCTCTTGCCGGGAAGTCCCTTTTTCCTTACACATGCATCATCCATTTTTCTGGTCAGAGACCTCTGGGAGTTTCTGCATATTTTAATAATTTTCTTTTTTAATTCAATTTAATTTTTTTTTTTAAATTTATTTATTCATTCCCTACAAATCCTACAATGGCCTAAGATAAGTTAAGATCAGATTTTTTTCTTTTTTTTTCTTTGAAAGACAAAATACATTAAACATACAAATCTGTATAGAATTTTCTTGTGAGATGAAAATAAACTCTTACTTATTTCAAGCCCAGTCAGTGAGGCTTAACATATTCTGACAGTATTCTTTGCAGAGGAGAAACTCTCCTTCCAAAAAAAAGGGGGTTCCTAGATATAATTGTGAGGAGTGGAGTGTAGATCTGGAGATTGTGGAATACCTTTTCATTGTCATTGCTCCCAGGTACACTCTGACCTGGAGTCGTATTATCTGTTAGGGTCCCATTTATGGGTCTAATAGATCTCTTTAAAAATGAATTACATTTGATAGAATCATGTGCAAAAAAACCTATGAACAACTACACCAAAATATAAATATGAACATACAATGAATGCTATTCTCTAAACTTTAGGCTTAAAATAACCCTGAACTGGTTGACCTGTTAAAATCAATCAATAAATGTCATATACTTTTATTTTCATTTGAAATTTACTTGTAAGTTTACTTTTGGAGAATATGTGTGCCTTTAATAAAAATTGAAATTGTATAGAAAATAACAATTATGTCTGAGTATTTTGTCAACTGCTTCATAAATTGTGGTTTATAAGTGCAAAGAGAAATATAAATGTTTTCTTTACAAAATTTATCTCAAGCTTTAATTTCTTTAAAAGCAAAACAAAAAAAAAAACTCTAGCCACTCCTAAGCATTGAACTTGAACGATGAATACATTTCCGTATAATTTTCTTTTTATTAATTTCTTCTTTTGTCATCTCTATACAGCACAGGTTGGACAGGTTTTAAGCAAATGAACAGAAGAAAAAAATTTCTTTTTGCTTTCTTTTTTTTTCTTTTTTTTTTTTCTTAAGAACAAACATAGATCATAAAGGAGCAGCTATTGTTGAAAACAACAAAAGGATCGCCCTGTCGGCTGGGGCTGTAGAATATGTTGTCTGCACCTCTGCAGAGAAGTAAGACACACACACACACACACACACACACACACACACACACAACCACACCCACACCCACACCCACACCCGTGTTCTGGGTATGATTTAATTGCATCTGATGGTAATGCAAAGTACCCCTTTGTTGCCATTACTCCCAGTTCCACTCTAACCCGGAGTGATAGTACCTGTTAGGGTCCCATCTTAGAGTCAGATAGAACTGTTCAATCATTTATTAAGGATTATTATTATTTATTTGAAACCATACAGCAATGAGCAAATCATTTATCTTACTAATGTTAAATAGCAATTTAACTGTGCAAAAAAAATCATTAATATTAAATAGAATTATTTGTGTTAGATAGGAATATTTGAAATCATTTAACTGTGTGCAAACAAATGAGCTCTAATAACTTGTTTGAAAATGAATTTATCAACAAATCATCCACCTACAACTCATATATATATAAAAATAAAGATTTAGCATTAGATAACCCATAAAGGTTGATATGCCATAAAACACCAAAAGGAAGAAATCTCTGGAGAGCTATAAACTGACTCAGACACAAATCATTTGAAACTATCCAAAATAGTTCTTATCTCTTGTTAGCAATATCAACCATCTCATTGTAATGTAATAGTTAACAAGTTAGTCATGCAAATCAGTTACTACTAAGTATTCTAAGCCCCACTGACAGGGCTATAAACAAAAACTTAATAAATAACAAGATTTATAGGTTTTTAATGTGTGACAGTGCTAACAATTTCTCATATCAAAAAGAAATAGTTTCTTTCTTTTTTATATTTATTTATTTTTATTGGTAAGAGGTGGGTAAAGAAGCTAGAAACCATCTACCAAGTGTATTAAATTTCAGGATGAATATGCTGAACATTTTTGTTGTGGCAACACACTACCACTTATAAAACTAGAAAAATCTAAGTGATAGTGATACTGCAACAAAAAATATTCAGGTATTTTCTTCTTTACAAGTAAGGCTTAGAACTTTTTTGGAAGACTCTTCTATGTTGAGTAGCATGTATGTTTCCTTACTCAAGGTCATTCCCATTTATTTTGGACAAGAACTTTTTTAATATCCACAGGGTAGATCAATATGTCCATAGCCTGATACATAATTATCTACTGGATTTGTATCAGAAGTTTGTCACTATTATGAAATATGTAATATTTGTAGTAACAAAACAGTATTTGATATATTTAGGTACTGATAAAGTGTGTGTGTGTGTACTCACGCATACACACACACATGACATACACAAGGAGTCTCAAAATCTTGGACTCAAAAGGACTATAATGTCCAAGGGAAGAAACACAGCAGGTCAAAAGTGTGATGAGGAGGTGCATGATTTCCACCAGATAAAATTCTAATCTGTAATACAGCTGATAGGCTGCTATTTTTTCCCCCATCAAAATAAATATGCATATGATAGTAAAAGGGATATGTGAAGTACTACAAAATGTAGGAGGACAAATTTTTTATTTCAAATTTTCCTTAATTTTGTTTTTACTTTTAATAAGTTCCTTTTTCTCCTGATGTATTGTATTTCATGAGTAAATTGAATTAAATTCTACTTTGAATTTACTAAAACAGAGAAACGAAAGCAAAATTCCAAGTTTTATCATATCTCAAGAAATCATCATCATGTTGTGCTGCTAACACTGATTTCCCTGACTCTCTCTCTCTCCCCATTTGTCTCTATCTTCCATCGCTTTCGACAGGTCTTCTAGATTACTTCCTGTATCAGTACAGAGCTGTTGTAGATAAGTTCTAGTTGGTCATCCAACACTTGCATGTCCATGTAAAAAGGTCCATAGGAGAACATTGCTTATGAGTTTGTCCTTACTTCTCCAATATAACCATGACTCTCACTCTTGAGAAATAGCAAATATAAATTCTGTTTAATGATCTACTTTCGAACGAGGAAAGTCTCCATGGCATAATAGCTAAATTACAAGACTACAACCTCGATTATATTCACTTTCAAAGTAATACCTTTGGGAATTTTGTGGGTGTCCTCGTGGTGTAATGGTTAAAGCGATGAACTGCGGAATCGTAGTACGCGAGTTCGTACTCCAGTCGCGCTATTATGTTCACTTTCGGGCAAATACCATTGGGAAAGGTATGAACCCCCTTATTCTCCCTCCAGCTATGGGTAAATAGTAGGACGGACTAGGTTCTTCAGCCTTGTTGAGGCAACTAGTCTAGGAGAAGGAAAACTCTGAATTCAAACCTGTTAAACTCCGCGTAAAAATTGACCTTGTGTCATATCCTGCCCGAGCGGAGGGGTTGGTAAATAGTACCTTTGGGAATGGTATAAACCCGCTTATCTCCCCTGCTATGGGTTAGTAGTATTACAAGCATGGCTTTGGCATCAGATAACCCACAAAGGTTGATATGCCATTAAACAAAGAAACTAAATAAAAAAAACCTGTTCTCAGACATTTTCTGTGATTTTCTATTTGAACTTCACCCTCCACACCAATATGAGTCAACATAGAAAAGTAATTTATTGGCCACATGTTTGAAACTCCTGATATACACAGTGATAATTATATACATGTAATTATATTAATATTTGCATCTTTGTTTTCTTTGAGAATGGTTTCATTTTTATCTGTTATTTTTGCCTTAATGATTGCATGATTCTTTGAGAGATGTTTGTTTTTCAATTCAATCAGCCCAGACTAACACCCGACTGTTTTGTTTGTGTTTAGCCAACATTTTTCTGTTTTAATAATCATATGCAATAAAAACAAAGTTGATTTTCATCTAAACCAAAGAAACCAGAATTTTATCATTTTTAGTGGATCTGTAAGAATATCAGCTTGAAAAAAGTTGACAAAATTTAACAGATCATGCAGTGGGTTTGGTGTAACTGGAGATGTTTGATCTATCATCTTGCTGAGGTCACCATCCATTGGTCATCAAAGTGATGTTACCTTTCCGAGGCAAAAACGAGGTTGGTGTGTTCTATGAAGCCCAACATATGATGGGTTTCTTAATTCTCTCTGTTTTGGTGGCTGGGATATGAGGAGACAATTGTTCCTATGAATTAAGAATGAGGTACTTTTCAAAGATATGGAAAAAGTCAGTTCCAACAAAAATGAAGAAGATACTTTTTGTCTGTTATCTATTTTCACTTATTTCCAAGGCTTCAGAGAATAAAACAATGGTAGTCTAATGCTTAAGACAAGTTGATTCTGTGTTTCTCCATCACTGACAGAACAGTCATTGCTGACTACTGTCAAAATAGATATTATTAGGTATTATCTATTAACAAACTGCAATGCATTGAAATTCTCTTACCAAAAATATATAGGGTATCTCAATATACATGGGGCCCATGTGACTGCTAATTACTCTATTAATAATAATGTTTTGTTCCTTTTTGATCTCAGATTTGAAAATAGTATACTATAACAACTATTAATCCTTGATCCCAATGCATTGGACAAGAGAGGAAAATATTTTGTGTCACTACTTATTTGGAAACAAAATAATTCAAAACTATCTCAAAATAGATGCAGCCCATTAATATGATAATGATTTATTACTGAGACAAGAAACTCAAAAAAGATTGCATGTCCTGGAAGTTGATATAATAGCAATTACAAAAAAACTTTGATTTGATGTCTCTAGCTCAAAGGATGCATTTTTTATATGATGTGCTCCAAATGACCACAATTGTATTTGTCTCAGTAATAAATCATTATCATATTAATTGGTTGCGTCCGTTTGAAGACACCCTGTATGTAGCAGTCTAATAATAAGTATACCCCTTATATAAATTTATACAATGATATTTTAGGTTAGAGTTTCAGTGCTGTAGAGTTTGATGATAAATAACACTTAATGATATTTGTTTCTAATTGAATAAAGTTTCGTTTGAAATAATAAAATCATGGTATCTCTGTTCTAGAAGAAAATCAATTTTTTATTAAAAGAATTTGTAAGACTGTACCTATTTATGGGTGATACTGTAAGATATACACACACATATATATATATATATATATATATATATATAGCTATCATTTCACTGTTTAAAAAAAAGGAAAATGCAAAATGTTTTAAAAGTTTTAATGTTTCAACTTTTGCTTCAGTTTGTCAGATATTTTTTTTATCAACAAATAATTTTAAAACATAAAACCAAGAATCATCTGAACATTATAGAACCAAGAATCATCTAAACTTCATAGAACCAAGAATGGTCTAAGCATCATAGAACCAAGAATGGTCTAAACATTGTAGAACCAAGAATGGTCTAAACTTCATAGAACCAAGAATGGTCTAAACTTCATAGAACCAAGTATTGTCTAGACTTCATAAAACTTTATACATTGAAAAAATTGTTGTATTTGGAATTATTCTTTTAACTTAAAATAATGTTAAATAGAAACTTGAACTCTTTGAACCTGTAAACCTTATATTTTAAACTGAATACAATTTGTTGGCTTTATGATGTATTGTAAGCCCATTATTTCAGGTTGAGTGGTATTTTACAACATACCAGCATACCAACTACAGTGGTTACTTTCCATGTGATGAACTGCTTTGGTTATGTGATTTATGTAACAAATGTTTATGTCAAAACTTTTTGATTCACCCTAGTTTTTTGTTTTGTTTTTTTTTTCATATTCTTTTGTTTTTTTTTATACTTTCAGCACAGGATCTGTGCCCTCTTTACTGTCACCCAAGAAAACCGTGACAAAGTCAAAATCTCCAAAACGTCGCCCTTTGCAGCGTTCCCAGACCATTTCTGAGAAACCATCAGAATCCAAACTGAAAGAGTTGAAAGGCCCTCTAATGAACATCTGCTGTGACTGCAAAAGCATGGTGTGTGAGGTCATTCAGGCCAGCCGACTGTCCATCACTTTGGCCAATCAGACGAAGGAGAACGATAAGCCAAAACCAAGGAATAAATCATCAAAAGTTAGCTTTAAAACCAACTCAACAGATGAGTCTTAAAAATATTTGAAGAGAAAGAAAGAAAAAAAGAAGAAATTATAGAATGGGATGGGAGTGGGGGATTTTGTGAGCGAAAAATGGACAAAAATATAATGGACTAAATTATCTGTGATGTTCTTTGGGATTTTGGTGCTTCTTTAGTGACCCCACTTTCTAAGGGAAGATAACTATGTATTCTTAAAACTATTTTATGCTGTAGTAGCCAAGGCAATCATCATACATCATACAAAAGAATTATTGAATAGTCAACATAAATGATAATGAAAAATTTGGTAATTTTTAGAAAAATTTTATCACTACCTTTTCTCCCTACTTATGTTTTTCTCTTCTATCACAACATTCAAAGTAATTCCCAAGCAAATTTTTATAAACCATTTTCTTGTATCAGAGGGTGATTATTGCTCTTGTGAGCTACCATATTAAAAATAGAAGAATTTTAGTGTTACTTTCCTTTAAATTTAGGGTTTTTTTCTAAAGAAGTGCAGGATTTAAAAAAAAAATGTTTTTATTTCTGCCATTTTTCTGGATGATAAAAGTTGAGACAGATGCAGGTTCTACTATGTTATATGGTAATATAATTGCAACCGAAGTGGTAGACCAGCATCATCTCAATCGTCTGCTTATTGCAACAGTAGTACCACTATGTGGTGTTACTGTGCAACTTTGAAAAAAAGGACTTTAAAAAAAAGTTTATTTTTATTTATTTTTTCTTCTCCTGAATTGTTTCTTGACTTATAAAGAGGAAGCGTATTTAAAAAAAAAAAAAAAAAACATACTTTCGTTTTAGGAATTGTAATTTATGACAACCCAAACAGTTCTGTTGCCTTCTTTTCAAACTTCCTCATCTTCTTTTTATTGAATTCTCCAATGTTGGTTCACTTTTTATTGCATTTCACAATTTGAACACATCTTTTTTCACAATCCAGTTCTTGTTCCGAAAAACTGAACTTCTCCTTTATGTACATAATGTTGTTAATACCATTCAGTTTGATCTATTGTTCTTCAGTCTTCATCTTGCGTTTAATCCATTAAAAAAAATGTAACTTATTTCTCTTAGAAATGTTGACAGAAAAAGACAAAACAAACTTAATAGATCAACTCATTTCTATATGAATAGGTGTACAGAAAAAAAGAAACCTAAAAACAATATACAAAAACCAAATGAGTGAAAAAAAAAGAAAAAAAAGTAAAAAAACTAAGAACGGAAAAAAAATTGACTGAATAAACGAGTCAAATAAAGTATGAATGAAAGTAAAATGAATCTGTTTTCCTGGAGGAAAAATTATATTGTGTTCTCTTACAAATTGTAAACCTGAAAAAAGTTGAAGAATTGATCAATTAAAATTTATTGAACCCATCAAGTACATGAAAAAGAAGTTCATTTCTCTGAACAAAATCTGTAATCTTAGAGATAATGTTTTTCATATGTCACACAACTTAGCAAAAGTTCAAATTAGACAATATTCTACCTCTTTCTCTTTTTATATATATATATATATATATATATATATATATATATATATATAAATATTTTTTTTCTCTCTCTAAATTGAATAAAGTAATCTTTTCTGCAAGTATATACTGCACTTACCACATATACTGGTGATTTCTTGTAAAAATCAAATGATTTGACCTCTTTAAATCTCTTTAAATATAAACCACCCAACTCTTCATCAATATTTCGTAGATGGTTTCAAGGGTTGTGTGTGTGTGTGTGTATATATATATATATATATATATATATATATATGGTTGGTTTATTAATCAACACTGACCATGCTGAAACCTAAATATCATTATCTTGACCCTAGGTAATTTCTTTTTGTTATAATACCCATCAAAAATCTCTTATTAGTGTATTTCTAAAAAATCTAATCTATTTATCAGCTCTAAGAGAATATTTGCTGATAAGGTAAAGATGATTATTATTTAACTATGTTAATAACATAATCAGCTTTAATTGTAACATAGAAGCATATATATATATATATATGTGCTGAAAACAGTTTTAACCCTCTCCATAAATATCATATCAGTCTACAGAGTGTTTAAAAAAGGATGCAATCTGTTTATTTTATTTTTTGACAACTTGTATTTAAACTATTTTAACTTCTTTGTAGCTTTGAAAACAGTAGTTGTTGACAGCCCAATCTGCAAAGAGAAATTTTTTAGGTGAGTGAGTTAAACACTCAGAAACATTGAGAAATTCATCAGTTAACAAATCTGTGTGTGCTTGAGATCTTTTGAATCCTGCACACACCCTATCTCATGAAATTTATCTATCAAACAATATTATCAACTTGTTTGCAAGTGTAGACTGGGGAAAAATTCATTTTAGATTTATCTTTAAAAGCGTGTAAGATCTATATATGAAATTCATTTGTTCTTTGAAAACAACATCGCTGGCAAAGGAATGGATGTTCGAATGAAGCTAGTGCATGGTACAAACATTTTAACTGCTAAATACTGTTGTCTCAGCACAGTATTGCTATGTGATTAATATTGTAATCTAAAATTTATGTCCAGATAATTCTATAATCTTAGAATTAGGTTTGTGTCCTTTATAAAAGATGTATTTATTTTTAAAAATTTAAAAATATTGTAACAATTATATGTAGAAAATTGCCTCTTTCTTTCTTTCTTTTTAATAGATTTTATTGCTTATTCTGTAAGCTTATTCATTTGTTTTTTAATCATTTGACTCTGGTTCAAACTTCATAGAAAATATTTGGACTTTGAACAGATTTTAATAGCTATTTGTGATGTATGTATTTTGAATAAATGTCTTGTAAAGACAATTATCTTTTATGTATTAGAACCTAGGATTGGGTATAATGACTTTGGGCAGCTTTTTTTAACATCCTATGCCCATTGCTGTCAGTTCATTTACATTCTTGTAAAATCTGTAATAACTAATAGGATAAAACATTCTATTTTTCTCATTATTTGCTGTATCTTTACATAAAAGTCTTGTAAACAGAATACGGCTTTCATTTCAAAGTCTAAAATTTTCATATTCTTGCAGTTTACATTTATACAAGATTACAAAATTTTGACATTAGAAAATTGGTTAATTCGCAATTGCAGTGTGACAAAAGATATATCATTTATTTAACTTTACATTTTCCTCTAAAAAAATTTTTTTTTTCCTGAAATTTATATCTCCAAATTTATAGCCTACAAGTTTTGTGTAAATATGAATTCTTTTTAAATATTCATTACTGTTATCCTAAAAAAACAGTTTAAATACAAGTCCCATAACATTACTTCTTTTTATCTTGGTATTAAAGAAAACAAAGAATTCTAGATTGTTTTTTTGTTTGTTTTTTTTTTTTGGTCCCAGCAGAAAGATGTTGGAAGATTCTTTCTTAATGAGTGAGTCAAAAGTTTTGCAGTATTTGGGTAACTTATTTACTTTATTCTTCAAGTTAGTAGCCTAACATTCAAAGTAGAGGCCAACGTGTTGCATTATCTTAAACCAACTTTCTTCCAGTTCTTTGATTGGACTCTGATACCAGTTCTTGTCCTTCAAGGTGAAGAACTCCATCACTGAAGCTTACACTTCCTCTTGGGTGTTGAAATGTCGTGAGCACAGGAAATGAGCAATGGTTTTGAACTACTAATAGTCCAAAAGAGCTTCGTCTGGACTATATGTTGGGTGTGGTATCAGTCTGATTCCCTCAAGTTCCTGGAGTTTATTCTAGAAACGAGCACTCATCCAAATATTGCATAACTTTTGATTCATCCTTGTGCATAGGCAACACTTGCAACAAAATAGTTTCTATTTTATTGCTTATTTATGAGGGACATTCAATAAATAAGGGAATCTGGGGGGGGGTCTTCTTTTTTTTTTTTTTTTCATAAATATAAACTCAGCATTGTTTGCAGCTGGTTTATAGCAAAATTATTTCAATCTCCACAAAAATATTTGTTATTTGGTAAATCAAATGGTCCCTCAGGCTTCAACAGAGACTTTTCATCAAATTTTTGGTGGCTGAGAAGTACTATGTGAAATTTATAGAAGATTGTGTGATGTGTATGGAGAAACATATTTTTCAAAAAAATGTTTACAAATGGGCTAAAAATGGATTTGCCAATACAAGCCTCAGTTGAAAAAAGAGTCCATAGAGTGGGAACACACTGACTCTCCAGTAAAGAAAAAATTCTGGCTGCAGTGGTCAGTAAAGAAGGTCATGCTGATACTCTTCTGAGACATGAAAGGACCCATGACTATTGATTTTCTTGA
The DNA here is from genome assembly GCA_963585895.1 of Sepioteuthis lessoniana. Classification (NCBI taxonomy): domain Eukaryota; kingdom Metazoa; phylum Mollusca; class Cephalopoda; order Myopsida; family Loliginidae; genus Sepioteuthis; species Sepioteuthis lessoniana. The sequence goes on from OY757939.1 coordinate 32,495,661, forward strand.
AAAAGTTGCAACTGTAAGCAATGCTTCCTATTGCCGATTCCTTAGGCAAAATTCACTTTATTTATTAAATAACCCTTGTACGAAAAGAAAAAAAAATTGCACGTTTTTGTGCAGAGTTTCTTAGAATACCATACAAACATATATATATATATATATATATATATATTATGTATATAGAAACTATAATCTATTTTAAAGCAATTGAAAAGGTGAAGGTAACTTGAAAAACATTTTTTATAGCTTGTCAATACTTGATTAATTTTAAGTACTCTGTATTATTCTTTATGGTTTGAAAAGAAAATGCGGGTGAATGTTCATCATATAATATTACCTAGTCAGTTGTGTGCAAATTGAAGATAAAATGCGCATGAACACTTATGTCTGTGAACAGACTGCACCGAAAATTATTTATTAATCATATTCACGCCCCCTCCCCCTTTTCTTCCTTGTAAGAAACATATGACAAAGTCTTTCTGAGAAATCCAATATCTCAAATTCGTTTGTCATCAAGGGCACTGTAATTGTTTCTTTTACAGAAGTCTGCATTATTCACCTGTATTCCTTTCCTCTTTTCACTGATTTTTTTTTTCTTTAAGGACAGCAAGATTTTATTCACTTTGTAAGTTTAAAAACCTGGTTTCACTTTAGGTCATTTTTGCTATTGCAAAATTCAAATGCACTATCATTTTATGATTAGAAGATAGGCAGGATAAAATTTTTGCTTGTCAAACTGAATTACTCTTTCATGGAGATCAGATATAGCAAAAGAGCTTATTTTATTGTGAGATACCTCCATACATACAATGACGTTCAGTGACAAAAATTAACCAGTTTCTTCAGTATTCCCCCTATCAATTACAAAACACTAAAGGTTAACAAACAAGAAATTTGGTTGATTTTGTGAATATTTCAATGTTTATTCATACCATCATCAGAGAAATTTACATAAAAAAGCTTTCATGGAGGCTACAGAAACACATATAGATTTTTCTTGTCAACATTTTAATTTTTGAAAGAAAAAAAAAGACTTATTACAATCCTTGACATGATTAGCATATGAGAGTAGGGTTTTTATGAAAATGTAGGGGGGAAAATTGTGTGAACATTTAATCACTCAAAATTTGATAGGTATGCCAATTACATCAAAGAATCTACCATCCTAAAGTTTGGAATCTTATTTTGGCTTAAGGCACCAAACCAGAAACTTTTGGGTATCCTCTGTATACAAAGACTTGCGGGGGGGGGGGGGTTCAGGTTTGATTCTTTCTCCTCTTCTTCCTCACTCTTGCTTGATTAGGATTGTTTATGCCTATGAGAGATAATTCTAATTGCCACTATTCTACAAGATTAAAATTGCACAAGATTCCATATAACCAGTTGTAAAGAGCCAATGGCTGAAGAAGTCTTGTTTAGAAATTCAATTTCTTTCTTGTCAATTCTAAGTTCTCTCTGCATTTCTTATAATAATATATATATATTATTTTTAGTTTTATACCTATCCTATAATTCTGACTGTGTGAAAAAAAAACGTAATGGTGATACAATTTCTAAATTAAGAAAAATTACACAAACTGTTATCTGGAGAAAAAAAAATTCCATTAAAAAAAAAAAAAAGAAGACTAAAAACATGTGTACTGCTTGAAAATAATCAACCAATACTGCAATGCCTAGTCTAAAGAATCATCAGGGCAACTGACTAAAAAGGGTTGGACCAAACTACATTTTATTGATTAAAAGGCTACCAGAAAATATTTTAAAAATTAGCATACAAGACAAGACAAAAAAAAGATGTCATATTTTACCTACCAAGTCCCCAAGCTTTTTTATGTCTACAAACATTAAGTATCTTCAACCTTTGATTGAGTAATTTATTAGGATTATTATAAGAAGCTATAGCTCGTTTTTCCTCCATGCATAGTTGACAATATTTATCACCTGCCCTATATTTACAACATTTTTTTCCTATCTCTCATTAGGCAAAACCTAGATAAATTACTTCTGTAGGTATTTGTGTGTGTGTGTGTGTGTGTATATATATATATATATATATATATATATATATATATATATATATATATATATATATATATATATAAAAGAGTGTTCAATAAGCAAGAAACAGCTATTATAACTTTTATATATGTATATATCATCAAGGTATGCCAACAGCTTGTGGATTCCTTTGATTCTCTCTCACTATCTATCCCTATTGATCATTGCTCTTAGTTATCATCTAGTGTCTCCAAAGAACTGATGGATGTAAGTTTTTGCTGGTCAGCCAAAAATAGTGTGTCCATGTGTGGATGGTTTGCGAGATGGCCATACAGCTGCTATTTTGTAGGGTGCTGCATCCAGAATTTCTTCAGCATTCTTGTATAATTTCAATCTAGCTTTTTCTCCAGGCATTTTGTTAGTCTGAGTGGTGCAGCTATACAGTAGTACTCACATGGCTACAGCTTGGAAGAATTGCTGTTGTATTTTATCAGAAAAATTAGATTTCCATAAGGTCATTTGACTTGTCAATAACAGTCAATGCCTTTCTTATGTATATGTATTAATCAAGATGGTGCCATCCCCTCATTAAATGGCGAGCCTCTGAAGTTAGTTGACTAATTTATATACATCAGTAGCAATCTTGACCCAGACATCGGAAAAATAAGAAGACTCGAATGTCTTTACTTGAAGATCTTGAAAACAATCCATGGTCTTTAACCTAACATGCTTAGATAATGATTTGTTTCCTAAGTACACAATATATATATATATAAAGTCCATTTGGGTTGACCTACAGGAACACCCTGCTCCTATTTCTTAATATTTCTAACACCTATAGTTTTGACTCCCTTTGTTCTAGCCTGAGAATTTAATCCCCCCCTTCCCTCATACACATATGAACTGTAATTCCACATTTGCTGTTCCTCAACCTCAAGTCTAACATGTAAAAAGTAATTTGATGAGATGGGGAGTATAATAATATTCTCCGGCAAAATAAATTTATAATGACAACTTAACCAGGTTTGAGTTTCCTTCTAATTGCATTATATATATATATATATATATATATATATATCTGATTTTTTATTTTGGTGATTTTATGCAGAGTGCTTAATACTTAAAAAAACAAAATAGAGATATGATTAATTTGTTGCTTGGACCTGCAAGGGCATAAACCCAGCTACCAAACAGCCATTACCGTTGAAATAGGACTTACACACAGAATTTTAATTAGAAATCAAATCTAATCAATATTTTTTTTTATCTAATAGCCCATAACATCAGTTTCATGTTTAACACAATTATTCAAATGTCACTATATATGATTATGATTGATATTTAATATTTAAAACTAAAAACATTTTTAAATCTGTAAAATCTTTGTAGTACTCAATGTATGAAAATGCTGAGCAATATCACAATATCTTTCAAGTGTAAAAAATAATTATTATTACTTAGAATATCCAGACTATTGACCTCATCTTTATTGTTATAATCACAACATTTCGGCCGATATGTCCTTCGGTTTTCTTCAGGTGTTTTATGTCAAACTAGGGAGTCCACACAGAATCTCAAACTGAACTCCTTATTTGAACCACAGAGGTAGACTGTTCCAATTCTGTTAACCATGACGGGGTACAAGTGTTAAGTTATAGTAAGTATTCCTTGTTATTCTTACCTGTTGTTGGGATTGAACCCGAAACTTCCAGATGATTTCGCTCAGAAGCAAAAAAAATGATGATCGAAAGCATGGAATTCTGATTCATGAGTTTTTATCATGTTTTATATCTGATTTTTTACACTTGAAATAATATTATTATTATTGTGTGTGTGTGTATGTGTATATGTGGTTGTATAATGTTTGTTTAATTGTGTTAAACAGGAAACAGCTGTTATGGGCTATTAAATAAAAAGCACTGATTATTGATATTTTATATATATATATATATATAGGGTTGAAAATTAATAATTTTTTATGCAAAATCATAATCCTTTTAAGAAAATAATTCAATGTTTTCATTTTCTCTTGATGACAAACATCTACTATATATTTCATTCTTGATAATATACAAAAAATAATTTAAACAATTTTTACACCCCTTTGAGATATTCACAGGCATCCTTGGAAGAATTGAATAAATAAATGAATGAGGCATTTGTTGTCCATCATATTCAGCAATACTTACATAAAATGTAAAATTTGCTGCTCAAGCATATACACACACACACACACACACACACACACACACACACAATTATATATATACATACATACTTATATGTGTGTGTTTATATACATATATATTTATCTGTGGTTCGGAAGATATTTTTTGCCATTACCACAACATGACTATGTTCAAGATGCTATTACCCTGGCGCTTTGGAAAGCATTTTGCCTAGGAGCACAAAAAATGTTGTTTTTTTTTTTTTTTAATGAAATTTTAAGGAACAAATTTAATCCAGGTTAATTCACATTTCTTTCTTTCCTGACTGCTGATATATATGATTGTATAGTGTTTATATAAAAGTGTGTGTGTGTGTATATATATATATATATATATATATATATATATATATATATAGCACATGCATATTGCAAACTATGTAAACCAGTGGTTCCCAACCGATTTTGGACTATGCCCCACTTTGGTATTATTAAAATTCTGATGGTTTTTCCCCCCCATAATATTTGATTTTTACATATTCAAAATTTTACTGTAACTCATGTGAAGGAAGCTTAAAAGGCCATTAACTTAACTTAAACTTGGTCTCTAAACAAGCCCCACCAGTGTGGTGTGTGCCCCACGTTGGGAATTACTGGGGTAAACACTATAGTTGATTTTTAACTCCTTGTTCTGTCCAGTCCCATAATATCTGTTGCATTTAAATATATATTTCATGTATTAAGTGTAACAACTATTATGAGACAGAGATAGTTATTTGTTTTTCCAGATTTCACTGGATGTTGGGCATTCTGTTATTTCCGACTAAGTGTCTTCAAAATTGATGGTTTTATCTTAAAAACTTTGAATGCATTTAAAACTGAACATAACATTTACATTGAAACTGTGGCGGGTTTTGTTTATTAAATTCTCCTCAGACATCCACTCAAATTCACCTACATCTAAAAGCCAATTTTGACCATTTTTTCACAAGCCTTTATCTTCATGACTGTTCAGTTCAGACTATTATCCTCATCTTTGTTGTTTTTATATTAGATATAAAGATTAGATATCTGTTTCTGTTATAACCTGAATAATAAAGTTGCTTCAAGCTGTCAGTAAAATATTACAAAATGTTTATTGTTTGAATAGTTTTGTTCATTTGATTGACATTATAAAAAGAAGTGAAATGATAATTCTTATTTTCAAGTTTTGTACTGTTCCCCGCTCCCTTCTGTTAAATGTTTTTAAAATGAACTATTAATCTGTTGAACCTCAAAACCTGACCACTTACCAATACTCTATCTTTGGTTAATTTGTGTAAAACATGGCAATGGAATGTTCTTGGGGTGGAGCATTTATATAGCTTGTTATATATGTTCCCTTGTAAGAAAAGAAAAATTGAATAAAAAGAAAATTCATAAGAATTTCCTTGTCTGTTATATTCAACAATAAAAAATAAGAATTGCTGTCGCCACATATACACAGAGAATTATATAGGTCAGATGATTCTTTAATATTTTTTGTTGTTTGTTTTTATTATTTTTATTCTTTTTCCACATGTACAGACATGCATCCCATAACATCTAAGATGCATTCTTAAAAAAATCTTTGTCTGATTTGGACACTGTAAACAGGTCTTTTTGGTTTTGTTTTTCTTTCAAGTTTAAAAACAAATGTAAACTATAGAAATTTAATATTGTATAACTGTAAACCCCCCCCCTCTCTCTAGGTAAATATGTTTGTATGCTGTTTAGAGTCTGTTTATGTCTGCATCATGAACATATAAATGAAACAGAGGTTGTTCTGTTGGATATTATACAATGCATGATTATTATTATATATAAAGCAGATTTTCTTAATTTTGATGTCCTATTATTTTATTTGGTCTAAAATTTTGTTTCATAGAGTTTGGAGATCTTATTGATTAATATAATCTCATAATTTTGAAGAGAAATTGTGATACCAATCTCATTATTCTGTCTGGTCTAAAACTTAGAGACCTTATTAATTAATATAATCTCATAATTTTGAAGAGAATTTGTGATACCAATCTCATTATTCTGTCTGGTCTAAAACTTAGAGACCTTATTGATTAATATAAACCTTGTAATATTCTAGAGGTGAAATATTCGGAGAGTTGAATAAGAAAGGTTAGACAATGCAACAATGTTTCTTTTTTGTTACTTGATCACATCAGCATTATTTTTATCTATTTTCCTCTGAGAAGATGACACAAGGTCATGAAGTTGGCCATCTGTTCTTCTCTCCTGTTTCTATTCACTACCAACTTGCCAAATCTGTTACTGCTGGTTTTGAATTCATAGTTGTCCTTCTAGAGTAATTGCACTACTTAGGCTAGAGAGCCAATTTTATCCTACTACATATCCATTAGTAGATGAAGAAGAGATGGATTCTCAAGTGATAACTAAAGACTTGAGAGGTCAGGAAGGTCCAAAAGATGAAATGTTATTGAAGCTATCAGCACCAAATGACTTCAGAATATGACTATAGTTCACTGAGTCCATTTTCTCCCCCATTGACCAGCCTCCTTTCTGTATTTCTATTGAATATAAAGTTTGAAGGGGAGGGCAAGATTTTAAAACTAGAAATTTATAAGTTCAAATTCACATTACTCTACTTATATGGTAGATTACCTTAATCTAGTCAAATATGGGCTAATTTCAAATCCCCCCCCCAAAAAAAATTTAATAGCCAATATTCACAATACATTGCATTAGATTATATTAATTTGATCATAAATAAGTTCATTTCAAATCAAGCAAAAGAAATAATATAAGAATATAAACAACAAAGATGAGGATAACAGTGTGCCTAAAATTCATGAATCCTTGTTATCTTGTTTCTGGTTGTCTTGTTAAAGTTATTTTTTGAGACCATTTTGATACTTTTTATCTTGATACATCATTCTTACCCAGTGGCTTTGCACCGAATACATTTTTGAAATTAGGAAAGAAAATTTCTTTAAAGTTTTGACAGTAATTCCAAATAAATAAGCATCCACTGACACTTTTCCAAGGAAAGTGGGCATTCAAGATATCTAATATTTGATAAACTTTGCTCAGTTTGACTTACTCTACCAAGTCAGAATTGGTACTTGTAACCCATTTTGCAAGCAGAGTGACATTTTTATTGTTTTTCTGCTTGTAAAAGGGTTAAGCAAGTTCCTATTCAGAATATATCTTATTGCCAATGCAGCAGGCATTCCACCTCTGGAGAAGATACTGTACTTTTAATAGGGACTCCCAATTAATTCTCAGTCTTTGTAAAATTTTCAACTTTCAAATTTGCTCACACTTGATCCAAAAAAAAAGGCTTAATCTAAGAAGGTGCAGATGACCTTTTGATGAAGGGAAGTGCAAACGACCTTTTGATGGAGGGAAGTGCAAATGACCTATTGATGAAGGGACATGCAAATGACCTGTTCGCTTACCACTCCCTAGTAACCTATCTAAGCAAATATCATTTTTAAAACTATTCTTGCAGATTTTATGATTTGCAAAGAAACCTTTACATTAAAAAAGAATTGATTTGTTCTTTATATCAGAACCTTTGTTATGACAGTATTACAAATTTAAAAAAAAAAAAGATTTGTTGGGCTTTGTTATAGTTCCATACTAAAATTAACAAAATTGTTAAAAGATTTTTTATTAATGAAGCAAAAAATGTTTATTCTTGAATAATCTAATTTTTCTAAATAACTCTTTTTTCTTTTTCTTTCATAATACTTTCCTGACCCCCATTGCCATGACTTGGTTTTAACCCCTTACCTACTGGATACACGGGTACCAAATGCACTCTTACAACCAGGCTGAAAACCCTACTCTGCATTCTTTGCATGCCAGAACATTAGAAACTATAAATACAGGGTGTTTCAAAGAATTTGATATCATTATAAATAAACAGTGGAGGTGCCCGTGGAGTAATGGTTATCGTCGTAGGAAATGGACACGGCGATACGAGTTCAAATCCTGGACGAGACTGATTGCATTTCACATAGCACTAATACTCTTGGGAAAGGTATGAATCCAATTATTCTCCCTCCAGCTATGGGTAAATAGTAGGGCAGACTAGGTTCTTCAGCCTTGGTGAGGCAACTAGTCTAGGAGAAGGAAAACTCTGAATTCAAACCTGTTAAACTCCACTTAAAAAAATCGACCTTGTGTCATATCCTGCCCGAGCGGAGGGGTTAGGTAAATATCATTATAAATAAACAGTGCTCAATATCAGTGATAGAGCATGTGCCAATCTAAATTAGGATATCCTAATTCAGATTGGTACATGCTCTATCACTAATATTGAGCACTGTTTATTTATAATGATATCAAATTTTCTGAGACATCCAGTACTTTAAGTTATAAAGGATACAATGATAGTTTCTTTGAAAATAGATGAAGTAGATCTCTTCACCCCTTTTTACCTCTTTTCTTTTCTTTTCTCTTTTTTATTTTTCTTTTTCTTTTCATTTTTTTTTCATTTTCCTTTTCTCATTTTCTTTTTTCTTTTCTTTTTTTTCTTTTTTCTTTCTTTTCTTTTTCCTTTTCTTTTCAATATGTGAAAACAAGTTTACTTGTAATTAGTAAGTCATAGTTCAAAGAAACAAAAGTTGTTTTTTATCCTCAATGTTACATTGACAGATGACACAGTTTGTTAATTATTAGAATAAATTCTTAAGTTTTTATTTTGCTAACTTAATTGTTTCTACTTAGTCTTTGGTTTAAAGTGATTTTTAAATTTTTTACTCATATTCTTTGTGATTTGACTTTTGTTTTAAAGTTAAGTAAAAAAATTGAGTACTTCATATAATCTATTAACATAGTATTGAAAAGAGCAATAACACTTCAATGTGTTTAAAATTTATAATACAGGTTACAGGCAAGCAAATTATGATGAAAAATAGTTGCTTTGGAAAATTTGAACTGTGTTTGTTATGCTTAAAGACTTCATTAAAAAAAAAAAAATTTTCAGCAACTTGTTAGTATCAAAATTCTCTTCTCAGAAAATATCAGCAACAAAAATAATTAAAACTGTAGAAATCTGTGATTTGGAAAAAGTTCAGACAATTTCTTTAAACTAAATGTACTCAGGTGAGATCTTGTTAGTTTTTTTGTTTGTTTTTTTTTGGGGGGGGGGATTCTTGGAGGTTGGGGTGACAAAATTATATCTAATTCTTGGAGATTTAGGGATTGAGAACTATATTTGGATATAAATCTGTTCCAAGCTTTAAAAAAAAAAAGACTAGGGCACAGGACGATATACATGGTCCCTTCACTGAGGAACAAACTTACTAAAACTGGCTTGCAAGATATTTTTGTTCAATACAGCACTATACCATGTATTCCATAATCTCGATGGTTAAAATGAGCTCTGATTTGGGAAAATTAATATATTTAGAATTTTAAAAAAACTATAGTAATAAGATATTTGCTTGCATGGTTTTTTGATCAAACAATTTTGTCATGAAAAAAAACAAAAAACCCACAAGTGATTTTTTTGTCATGTGACAGTCAATTACTTACAAGCATGTTTTTCAAAATTACCTTTATTCTGTACATACATATGTCCACGAGATAACCTCCAAGTATTTTTGTTATAAGATATCCAAAAAAATAACTTCTTGGAGATCTCCTGCTTGTATCTTAAAATAGGAATTATGATTTTCTGATTCAGCAACACCTAAATGAGTTGTATTGCACCAAAGTACATAATCTTTTGTAGTAACAAATTTATTGTCTTTAATGATTAATCAATATATACAAAGTAGATAGATAGTAAATGATAAACTTTATCAAATTTACTGTCCACCTACTTTTGGTTCATATTTTATTTATATATATATATATATATACGCACACACGCATACAATATATGTATTTCAAGTGTAATATCAGATGTGTTGAATACTTGTTCATTTGAGGATTGAAAACTTGAAACAGTGTTGTTAGTTTTTAGCCTGTTTTATAGCTTATTTTTTTACACTTTAAATATATTGTGATAGTGCTCTGCATTTTTGTGAATTGAGTACTTTAAAAGATTTTAATGATTAAAAAATCTTTTAGTATTAAATTTTATCAAAATTATATATATATATATATATATAGACACACACAGAGGTTGTTTTTAAAAAAATTGATATCATTTGAGATGTATAGGGTGTTTGAGAAAAATATTGAGTGTGTATAATATATATATATATAAAGTGTTGTGTGTTAGTATTTTCCTTCTGTGAATGATGTGAATAAGACTAATATATTTGAATTCTTAATTACAGAACCTGATTTCTTCCCCCCCCCCAAAAAAAAATGACTCTTTAGAAAAGAATTTTAAATTCTGTATCAATATGTACCACTTGTTTTATATGCTGGAATTGTATCATTAAAAAATAATGGTAAGCTAAATTCAGATAAGAGTGTAGTATAGGGTGTGGTTGATTTCAATCACTAGTATTAAGTGCCTTAACACATGAGCTATGCAATGAGAAATTGATGAAACTGCATATTAATGAACCAATAGTCAAACATGTCTAGTTATTGATTATTATATGTAATGGTTCCCACTTTTTGACTTATTGTATACTATTTATGTTTATTGTACTGCACCAGGGCTTGAACCCTGTATCTTTGAATCTCTAATTCAATTCTATGAAGCAGTGTCCCAAAACCTATGCTTGTAAAATTTTAATCCTGTCACTATCAAACTTTCTTCATAGGATTTATTTTACTCTGTTAATATGTTGTTCTCTAAGGGTTTTTTTTTAACTTAAATGATTTAATAGACATCCACATAGTGTGTATATATATATATATATATATATATATATATATATATATGTGTGTGTGTACATATAATAGGTACATACATATACACACACACACAAGTGTACAAACAACAGAATAAACAAACATTGGTAAAAACAACGTTTTAAATAAATTTGTTAATCCCAACTGGTTTTGGTCTTATAATGTTAACCAATTATCAAAGGATGTTTATTTCAATACTCAAAGGCTAATGAATGCCATGGGATTTGCTTCACATGTCAAAAATGGCATCTTGAAACTAAACACCAGATTAGATGTGTTTAGATGATTCTCAGCTGATGATTGGTGTTGTGAAACTATGAGTTGTAAGACTAATATTTTCTTTTGTAATATTGTCATATATGATATAATTTTCTATAGTTGTGATAGAGTAAGTATATCTAAGGTTAGTGTAGACATAGTCAATGGGGCTTGGTAATTGTCACTTTCTTGCCAATGCAATCATCGCTCAGTATATATATATATATATATATATAGTTTATCAATAGATTTTTCAGTAACTGTTCATATTACGTATATTGGGTTTGAGGATTATTATAATTATTGTTGTTCTAGTTCCTTAAACTTTTTCAGATTACCATTTTGAATGGTTCCACTTTGTGGCATTGCTTAGAATAATGGCAGTGTTACTTGACAGTAACCATCTCCTCTCCATGTAACATATGACTGGTTGTACTGAGTTAGATAGAACCAGTAGCCTTAAGTGGTCTCTAATCTCTTACCTGTCTCAATACAGCAAGTTTCTGTGCCAGTTTGAATTCAGAGTTTTTCTTCTCCTTGATTGGTTTGCCTACTTACAAAGCTAGAGTGCTAAATTTTCCCTTCTGGAGAGGGTAGAGAAGAGATAGATTCATGCTTTTTCCAAGAGGATTAGCATAAAGTGAAATGCAAATAGCTGTGTCTAGGATTTGAACTTGGGACACTGGGTCCATTTCCTGCTAATAGCTATTACATTATATGTACTTCCACAATAATAATAATAATAATCAGGACAGTCCATTGATATTGTCAATGATCTCCTTATTTCCTTCTCTTTGGTATCAGTTGGTGGGGGATGGGATTAAGAAACCAGCGAAAAGAAGATATTAAAGTACTGAAAATGTTTGTACAGACTCCCATCAGAACTTTTTTTTATTTGCATAGTTGAAATCCTGTGGCACAGAAGGTCCAGGATAACTGGTAGTTGTGCAAGTTGTAGCATCTTGCTAGACTCCAGTCACTAGTTGGAGTCTGCCTTTGTGTAGATTGTTTACACTTGTTATCTCCCAGTTTTTAATTACGAGTTGTTCTTCTCAAGACTAGTTGCCCACCAAGGCTAGAAAACCCAGCCTGCCTTATTATTTTACCCACCACAGCTAGGAGAAGTATAGATGGATTCATACCTTTTCCCAAAATCATAAACATCCTTGGTTGGAATTTAATCTCAATTTGCCAATTCCATATTTCCATGCCAATAACCATTATGCTACACAAACCTCTTTCGATATTTATGAATGTGTATTTATAGATTACCATTGCTCACAAGTTGGATTTATCCCTAGCTACAGAAGCTTGTTTGGTCATTTATTAGTTTTATACTGTAGATTATTATATATTCCTTTATGTGTCAAATTTTAAAAAGGTAATTTTTTTGGCTGAAAAATTGGTCTCCACTTTCTAGTACACATGAATAATAATTTTGTAAGGTTGAAACTCAAACAAAATAGGAAGGACCGTGAATGACCCCCGGCTTCAAAAATTAATTTTATAAATTAGTGTTTTTGTGACCATAAATCAAGAATTGACTTACATAAAAGACTGACTTATAAATGAGTATATATTGTAAATTGTCTCTATTTTGTGCTCTAATCATTAAGCTATATCTTAATGCTCGCCTTTCTTTAAAGAATGTAATTATATATAATTGTTTTTCTTTTTTACAAAGCACAGTAAGGGTAAACACAAGTCAAATATTTTGAAGCCTTATTTTCCTGGTGCAGGTAACATTGGGGAAAGAAAAAAAGTTTTATAAAATGAGTCAGGTTTTCACCTATTTACCAGAACTTTTCTCATTCTCCAATGATTCTTGCATTGCAAAAATAAGACCTAAAATTTTTTGGCTTTGGGTTACCCTTACTGCGCTTTTAACCTAGACTAAATATATCTAATATCTTTTTCTGTTTTTATACAGCTACACACCGTATTAATCACCTGCAAGAGAGACAAAAAAAAATGATTTCACAATATATGCTTAATAATTCAGGCAGAACTGGGGGATTCCCCATTATGTACTGGCTAATGGACTGAACTGTAATATTTTAGTGAGTTCAAACTCCAGTTCTGCAATTATGTTCACTTTCAGACTAATACCCTTGGGAAAAGCATGAACCTTCTTATCCCCTCTGCTATGAGTTGAATAGTACTACTACTGTTCTTCTACAAGGATGGCTTTGGAATTAAATAACCTGCAACGGTTGATATGCCATTACACAAACAAACAAACAAAATCAAGCAGAATTGAAATCTTTACAAGTTTTTGTGATACTCTATGATCAAGGTATTTAAAAAAAATATTTTTGTCTAATTACCAAAAATACTTTATAACTGTTATTACAATTCTATTATTTAAGATACTTGCTCTTATACATATTCATATCTCTTCTCTTTCTTCTTCAATATATTAATATAACGAATAAAATCGAACATTCTTTGTAATTGTGTCCTGAAATGCATGAGTTGGTAACAAATTCTTTTTTCTTTTTTTTTTTTCATAATTATAAGTTGGGAATGTCTTGTTTGAAATTTTTAATTCTGTAAATACATACTTCTTCCTCTAAAGCTAAAAGAAATTGCTGACAATTCCATGGTAAGAGGATTGTTGGGGGGTTTTATTGGGGTTTTTTTTCCCCTTTCTCAATAACACTCATATTTTATTTTTCCCTTTCTCAATAACACTCATATTTTATTTTTCCCTTTCTCAGTAACACTCATCTTTTATTTTTCCCCCTTTCTCAGCAACACTCGTCTTTCCCCCCTTTCTCAGCAACACTCGTCTTTCCCCCCTTTCTCAGCAACACTCGTCTTTCCCCCCTTTCTCAGCAACACTCGTCTTTCCCCCCTTTCTCAGCAACACTCAAAGCCACTGTTTCTCAATTAGTGTTCTCCAGAACCCTACTATTTTGCAAGATATCATTTTGGATTCTGCGAAAAACATTAATAAATAGGCTAATGCATGAATAGGTTAATAATGGGAATTATTATTATACCATCCCATTAGCATAATGGTTAGAGTGATCGCTAATGGACTGAGAGATCTGGGTTCAGTCCCAGGTCGAGTCATACCAAAGACTTAGAAGATGGTACTTGAGCTTTCTTTGCTTAACACTCAGCATATTATAAGGTATGGATCAAGGGTAAAGTGGAGCAATCCAGAGAAAGGAAATAGCGCCCTCCCCTACATTTTCATGTGGTAGCCATTGAAAAGGGAGGCTTCAGGTCGCCCTTGACTTACTTTATTATCATTATTTGTTTGTTATGCCTCCTTGGGCATCTCTACTTTTTACTATCTTCTCACATCAACCTTTAAAAAGGAAAAAAAAGAATCTTTGCACAGAACATAAACACTTTTAATACAAGGGTCATTCAAAAAGTTTTAAGCCTCATCCAGATTTTAGTTTTGTCACACACTTTTTACATTTGTATGGGCCTCACCTGCTCAAAAATTAAAATCTGAATTAAGTTTTTCTTATTTTTGAAGAAGTGCTTGTGTGTTACCACAACAAAAATGTTCAATTATGGTTATTCTTTCTGGGTGAGCTTTAGAACTTTTTCAATGACCATTATATCTATTTCCAAATCAAATTCTTTTAAGTAATTCATCTGATAGTTCTTAGATTTTTTTTTCTCACGTCATCTAAATTAATCTTAAGATTTTTTTTTTTCTTCAATTATTGCTATTTTTGATCTGATTAGGTAGTTTGTTCCAAAAATATATTATCCTATTAGCAAAAAAAATAATTTTCTGCGAGGATTTCCTCAGACATAAAATTATTTCAGAATTAAAAATGTTGAAAAAAACATTGCCCTGAGTTTTTTTTTTCAAATGGTGTCATTGCTCTGTAAAACTTTATTCTTTCTAATACATATAAAATCTGCAAATAAGATTAGGGGATAAAAGATTTTTTAAATGATAAAGCCTTTCTTAATGCTACTAAACTTTAAATCATTTTTATCATTACATCTATCAACATATATATATATATATATATATCATGCAAATAAGAAAAGTTTTTGTATAAAAAATTTTTTGATTCTCTTATGGCTGAGCAGGTGTAAAATTATGGACACTTGAAGTCTGTTACTTTATGTTTCATATGAGTTACACAATCATCAGACAGAAATAGGACAAAAAGGGGGTTAATCAAGCATGAGGTATAATCACATGATAAGGTGTTAGTAC